>JAWWLV010000180.1:21233980-21294660 GCA_035041135.1 Platyrinchus mystaceus | reverse complement strand
CCCGCCCCGCCGCCCGGCCGCCTCCGCCCGGCCCGGCCCGGCCCGGCGTGGTGCCTCCGGGAGGCGGGGCTGCTCCGCGGAGCTGGCCCGCAGCCTGGGCAGCCCGGGGGCCCCGGGTGACGTGGGGACATCGTCCTTTTTGCAGCACCGCCCGGCCCCTGGCTGCGAGGCGTTTCCCCCACGGGGACAGCCCGACGCGGGACACAGTGCCCAGCGTGGGTGCCAGGCACGGGGACACGGGGTGCAGCCACCCCCGTATCCTCCAGGCTGGACGCGGCACCCGTGCACCGTGCCACGCTGCTGGCACAGCACCCGAGAGCCCGGCGCGGGGCAGGGCTGGCAGCTGAGAGCTGCCGCCTCGCAGACACCACCGGGGCTCCCCTTCCCCGCTGTTGCCTTCTCCTGGGAATCTCTCGCTGCCTTGTCGGCCTCAGCTTTGGCAGCAGCTAACGAGTGGGTCTACAGTGTCCATCTGGTGCAGGCTCAGCTTTGCTGCTAGCAGCTAGCTTGGCTGCTTAGATACACTGTAAGATCATGCCAGAGCACGAAGATGGAGAAAAACAAATAGGTCCCCAGCAGAAATCCGTGGCAGGGAGAGCCAGTTTGTGTATCACAGAGAGTAGGGTACAGTAAGTCCTGCACTGGTTTTCCTGGTAGGCCAAAAAAAGCCTCCATGCCCCAAGAGACACCATCCCTCAGCAACCCACTGTGAAGCCCAGAGTCTCTCAGCACCACTGAGCAGTTATCACCGTTTGGCACTTGTTTGTGCACTTAGTTACACTTCTCTATAGCAACCACACAGATCCCAGCTTGACTTGCCACCAGCCAGGAGCGGGTGTGCAGAGTGTGGTGCAAGCACGCTCTCATAGCCGTGTTAGTGCATGCACAGGATGGGCGCTGACTCCCTGTCTGCTCTCTGGGGGGGAGGACCCACACTGCTGGTGTGGTGAGGTGGCTTTGGCAGGGGGCCTGAAGCTGCACAGGAACTGGGTGCTCTCTTCCTCGCAGGTATCAATGCCTGTAGACAGTTTACTGGTGCTGAATAATGGACACCAGCCCCTATCACAGGACTCTAGATGTCCTCTGACCCAAAATTTCTACCGTTCTTGCCTGCCAGGGAAAGTTTTGAGCTTTCCTCATTGTCGCAATTTCTCCTGCAGCCTTTCAAGTCACTGCCATGATCTACTCTCCTTTGCTGACATCCCTGTCAAAATTGTCCTGCTCTTCATTGAGTTATTTGTATTTTCCCTTTTTCTGCTTCCTCCATGCCAACTACAGAAAGCAGAAGGCACTCGCCCTCCCAAGATCCTCACAGTTTTGCTTAAAAGAGTTTTGGATCATTTTACTGGGCCGGGCTTCACTTTGTTTAAATATTTTTTCAGTATCTGCATACAGTTCTGTTCCCCTCCTCTCAGGGTAAAAGAGAATGAAAGAAGGTTTGGAGGCAGGCAGTAAGGATGTTCAGAGATACGGGAACAAACTGTACAGTGAAAAACTGTGTAGGCTGAGACTCTTCAGCTTGGAAGAAGGACACAGGGTGGAGAAGAGGTCTACAAAATCATGAATGGCCCAGAGAAGACGAGGAGAATTATTTGCTGTGTCTTCTGACATAAACCTGTCATCTGCTTTTGCCTTGACTGGAGCCTCAAAAGCACAAGAAACCACTGTGCTGCAGGTGTTGTCCAAAGGTTTAGTGCCCTTTTCAGCCCACACTTCTTGCTACATTGGGGGCGAAGTTCATGGCAAGCCTTTGAGAGGCGTGCTTAAAGCGTCCTGCCTCAGAAATATTTTGTAACCATGCTTTCACGTGGAGAGCTCAGCCACCGCCAAGTGGAGCTTTACCAAATTGTTCAACAGAAAAATATTCAGAGCTGGGAGGAGAATGAGCTGGACGAATCCCAGCCTAGAGAGAGAGTCCTCCAGAGGGTTGTATCTTGCAGGAACCCTCTTGTTGGGGGAAAATGTTTGGGACTGAGACTGTAAATTTTCTGCTGCACTGACAGCCCCACAGCAGCCTGCGAGGGTGAGTTTTGTGGCCTCCTGGGTTGGTTGTCCTGTTTTAGGGAAGAAATCCCCCTCCACTGACTCTGCCCTGGAAAGTAAGTGGAACTGAGATGGTCCCACATTTTCTAGGACCACAAGAGGGCAACATGAGAGCACCCTGCAGCCAGCAGGTTCAGCAATATAACCTGTGACGTTGCTGGGATGCAGGTGGCATGGGCTGCTGTGTGTGGGCTCAGCATCGCCCTGTCCAGGTACTGCCCAGCTGAATTAACCGAGAGCCCTTTCATTCCTCTCAGCTTCATACACATCCCCAGGGGTCAGCAGTCAGCTCAGCCAGCAGAGCTAGTGCCGTAGTTGGGAGCAGCACACAGGGGCTGGACATGAGGTGACAGGAGACCCCTCTGTGTGCTGCATGGGGCCAGGCCGTGGGACATGAGATGCCCTCCCTCATCCTGCCTGCATGTCCACCAGGAAACTTTTGGGTGAACATGCACTGACATGTGGCTTCAAGCACGAGGGTCCAGCATCTGCAGTGATGCTGCTGGGCTTGGCCAGTGGAAGAGGTGTTAAACCACATGGAATTTTGAGCATCTCAGCCTCACCATTTTTTTTTAATTTTCTTCTGCCACAGGAAAAAAAAAAAAAAAAAAAAGAAAAGAAAGATAATACTGAAGAACTGGAATTCAGCTTTGGCTGACTGCTGAACTGGGCAGTGTCTCCAGCCCACTCTGGCCTCTACAGACCAAAATCACTCAGCCCCAATTAAGTGCATTACCATTCCTGGAACTTTGTAGCCTGTATAATTAACCTGCAAGGGACAGCTTCCTCTGCCTTTACAAGAACTGGCATGACAGAGAAAGGGCTTCTATTAGCAAGCAGAGCTACAAGTGTGTGTGTGCTGCTAATGCTGAAACTGCCACCAGCATCTTGTAGCACAGACAGAGGAGGAGGTGACAGTGAGGGATGAAATGCAGAATATTGCTTATGCAGAAGGATGATACAGGTTGCTCTCAAGAAACAAAGAGATGTTTGGAAAAGAGGAGGAGCAAAGGGATGTTGGTGGTACACTTTTTGGACAGGCTTGAGACAGAGAGACAAACAGTGGCTGCATGGGGGAGATGGGGATAACCAGCCAAGGAAAAAGAATTCACTGGGGAATGCTGTTCAGCCCTCTGGAGTTATTTATTTTCAATGAAGAATCCTAGAAAGATTTTGCCTGCTTAAGATATTTTTACCATGGAAATAACCAGCTCTGTTTCTACTCTTGCTTCCACTCTAAACCTGCCTGCACAGCCTAAGCAGCATTTTAAGCCTCAGTCTGTAGTACCCCACCTCACTGAACAATGGATCCTGTCTCTCCTAACCCAATTACAATTCACATGGCTTATGTGGTACCTGTACAGCACACTGCTGGCATCAAGAATCCACACTTCCCCATTGCACATTGACAGGACCAAGGTTCAGGGTATTTGTCTCAAAGGAACATCAAATAACCTGGCTTGCACTTCTACTTATCACCAATTGTAAAACCTCACCCAGTTGCTCCTGTGCTCAGACTAATAGTTTGTGTTGGCTAGAGCAGACCCCTCAGCAAACCATCTGGTTTGGGTCTGAAGACATAAGGAGATGGGATCATCTCTGGCTTTTGCCAGCATGCATCATTTCAGCCTGTCCGACTACCAGTAATCCAAACCAGCTCCTAAAAGGTCCCATCTGCACATCATGATCAGGACATGACCTTGGACCATCACTTCCCAGAGCTGCCAACCAGCAATAGGTGTGCTGCATATGGTTCAAACTGTCTTCAGAGCTGCTCACATCACTGCCTGCTTTAAAACTCACCTTCCCCTAACTTCAGGGTCTACAAACAGCAAGTGTCCTTACCTGAGGGAGAAGTGTGGCACTTGCACCCAGAGGACTAGTGCCAAGATTCGTGTGCCCAGCTTGTGAGTGCGACATACATCATAGCCTGGATTCATTATCCCTGGTATGCACTAGTGTCTGGGCTTTTCAGGTGGGCTGTAGCGAGTCCAGGAGTAAAGGGAACAGAGCTCTCTGGATGGAGTGACTACAGGAGAGGAACTAGCACACACAGATACCAGACACAATTCCCATGGAACTGTAGCCCAGGCCCATTTTGTTGTGAATGACTTCACAATTTGATCAGGGATTAAATACTTCCTTGTTTAATAACCTAATAATGTGGGCTAGTTTCATGCTGGACTGTTGGAAAGTTCACTGTTGGAGTCATCAGCCAGACCTCACGTAAACGGCTTCCCCCAGCTCTCTGCCAAGTGAGTTGTCCTCATCTTTGGGCCCCCCGGCGGGTGGCTCTTGGCACAACTTTCTTCTGAAAGGCTTTGTTGTTCATGCGTGTGCCTGAGGCTTTACGCTCTGGGGACTTCCTCACCACTTCTTGTTTGAGCTGGAAATGCACCTGGAGAAAGGACAAAAATAACTGTGAGATACCTATTTATATAAGGACTACATCGAATAGCAGTAGAAAAACCCCTCAGCAGGTTTTTCCTAGGAGTTATTTCACCATCAACAAACTGTCAGCACCTAAAAACGTACTCACTCTAACAGTTCATGAAATAACACATTTCTTAATACAAATTTGTGACAATTTATGCAGTTTGCTGTGTGTGGAAAAGGGTCTAACTGCAAAAAAAGCACACGAAAAGTATGTAGTGATAATAATAATACAAAGCATAGGCACACATGCTAAAGCAAAAGCAGCTTACAAAGAATATTAATACTGCAAAACCTAAGCAACTGCCCTAAAGCAAAAGAACTAACAAAGAAACCAAAGAATAAGTAAAGATTTTAAAGTACTAAGGAGCAAAGGTAAAACTAGTGTATGTGTATAAAGAAATTGCTCACACTAAGGTGTCCCAAGAAGGTGGAGGCCAAAAAGGTAGCCCATCAATTACCTCTGCAGCATTGATGGAACATCTCCCCAGTTTTTGCTTTGTCAAATCTTTTTATACCTTTTTCTTTAGGCAGTTTTTGAGTGCCTATAGTCAATAATCTAATTTTGGGTTGATAGACAGATGAAATAGACCTAAGGATCCACTTCGCGAATTCCAGTCAGCCAGGATGGCAGCCGGGATGTTTGCAAAAAAAGGCCTTGTGTTATCTCCAATCACTCCTTTCTTCCTTTTAATCCTTTTATCAGTTTCTGGGAATGTCTCCCCAGGTTCGGGGGTTTTCCAAGACACCATCAGGAGGGTTTTTTCCTCTTTTGTGCGGCCTTATCTGTCACCTTACACTGTGTAACACTGGTGCATGAGCTCTGCTGGCTCAGGGGTCTGCAGGACCTGTTTCTACCGCTTGCACTCAAGGCTGACTCTGGGGCCAAGAAAAACAATAAGGGGCCTCAGCCAGTGTTAAGGGAACTCAGTTCTTGAAGCAGCTGAAAACTTTTTACTGTGGAAAATGTTGTACAAACAACGAGTGACATTTCTTATACAGAGTTGCTGTTGTGGCAATGTGATGCCCTAGGATGCTTTGGAAGAGGAGCTGTGAAAGGCAAGGGACTGACCTATGCTCTTTCTTTACCTTTTCTTGCCAGAAACATAGCATTACTTTGCATCTCTGTGAATATTTAATACACTGGATGCTTTAGGTCAGACAGTTCTTTTTCAATTTCATCTTGTTAGCTGAATCCTGCTTAATCAGTATTTCAGTATCCAGTGCTTCCAAGAGATCCAGGCAAAAATTTTCAGGAAAGAAACCTTCATCCACTACAGCCATGCAAGCAGGTACGAGAGGGAGAAGAGGACAAGGATGTAAAACACAGCAGTAGATAAATGGGGAATGGGGAGGCCATACGGAAAGGTGAAACTGGAATGGGGCTGTATGGGCTTCCTTGGGGAGGGATGGAGTGAATAGTGGGTATGGGAGGTACTGCAGAAATGGGGACAGGGATCTCCTCTCCTGCTGTGAAAGGAGATCTGTAAAAATCAGATCATCAGGGAACAAATCAGTCTTCTACAGTAACACAGTAAAAAGAAAATCTATTTTAAAAAGGAGAGCGAAAGAGCTGGGTGCTTAACCTAGCAAAACAAAGGCTAGGACTGGGCTTGACAGCTCTCTATAAATACACCAGGGAATAAATACCAGAGAAGAAGAGTAGCTATTTAAAGCACAATGTTGGCATAAGAACAAATGGGGATAAACTGACCATAAATAAATTTAGGACAAAAATTAGAAGGTTTCTAATCCTGAGAAGAGGGCAGTTCTGGAAGAACTTCAGAGGCTGGGCGGAGTGGGATGAAGAGACGGACGGTGGGAGAACAACCACAGAGTATTTAAAGCAGAGCCTGACCAGTGCACATACAGTGAAGCAAATGATGTGCCAGGATGCCATGGTGGGGGTTCCTGATGGTCCTTAGAGGAGGCTGCATCTGTAGTTCCACCATGTTCACAAGGCAACAGCAGGGGCAGGGATCACCACCCACTGTTTTTATAATCAATTTCTAGTTGTCCAGCTTGCCCTCAGAAAGATACTGTAGAAGTCACAGCAGTGTCAAGAGTACTTCGTCTCCCAAAGGTGCTTGGCTGTTCTTTGTTGGCACCCAGTTTCCATCTATCTTGGGTACTCTCAGCAGAAAGAAAGGCAGACTTCAGCCTCTTGCTGTGAGTTTGATAATATGTTTGGTCCCAGGCAGAATGCAGATGATATCAGAGTTCTGAAACCCACAAAGCTAGAGCGATAACTGAAACTCAGGGAACATGTGTTATCTCCACATCATCTCATCCTGGAGAGTGCAGAGGATGGAGGGAGAGCTAAAGAGCAGCAGGGGGGGGCTGCTCCCCACGGCCGAGTGGCAGAGGGACACAGAAGCTGGCATGGCAGCCCAGGGCAGCTGTGAGCCCTCAGTAAGGAACTGAAAGGCACACGGCATTGTCTTCACTCTGATTTCCTCTGTGAGCTGAAGGAGCCCTGTATCTGCCAAAGCAGACAGCCTATAGCCACAGGTAATGCTTGACATCCCATCTCCTTTCTCTACTGCTCACTAATCATCCCCTACTGCATTTCTTTCTCCCTGGGGTGAAGATATTTTGAGAAACCCTTGTGACTATGTAGCCTGACTCACCAATGAAGGTGCAGCTGGGCCCACTGTTGTTGTCACTGTCTGAGGATGGTACCCCTCTGCAGAGGCTGTGACAGTGTAAGTGCCAGGCAGCAGCAGCCGAAAATAATCCCCCATATCACCTGGAACACAAGGTAGGAAGAGAAAGAACCCAGGATATTCAGGAAGCAAAACAAAAGACATTCCAGTTGTTCTTGCTGAGGTACTTCCTCTAGGATGCATAGCCTTCAAAACCCAGAATTTTTTTTCCAAATCTGCTGGCTACTGCAAGGTTGGATTCACTTTGGTACACTACAAGTGATGTCTCATTAGTGCCAAGGAGGACAGGTCAGTCTGCAGGTAAATGCCAAATAAAAGGGGACTGTACAGCAGCATTGGCTGTGTCTGTGTAGGGAGCTTCCAAATCTGAGTGCTCACCAGTCAGATGACAGCAGACCTAAGGGCAATCACAGCTCCAGTTTGACTCCTTAAGCATAACACAATCTCTAATTCCTGTCACACACAAGTTTGCCACATTTGGGTTAGCAGGGTTCTAGCTGCATATCAGCTCAGCTGCTCCCTGATTCTCCCTGCATAAGAAAGCCCCAGGAGCACTTTGATGGACCATGTACTGGTGTAATATGTGTGGCCAGCATGGCTTGCTGTCCAAAGACACTACCTGTGAGAAATATGCCTGTGCATCCTTGACCAGAGAGGGCTTAGGAAAGCCTATGGAAGACAGATGCAAGAACAGGGACAGGAGACAACCAACAGTGAGGTAGCACCACATTATGGATCACTTTGACAACTGGAGTATAATCCCATCTATGGAACTAGCTGGGTATTGCAAATTGCCTCAGGGTGGATCAGGGAGTGCAGCTTCACCGTGAAGGTGGTACAGCCCTGGCACAGAACAGCAGAAAGGCTGTGAAATCACCATCCTTGGGGTCAGCGAGAATTGGCCAGAGGGAACAATGGCTGATCAGAGCCAATGCTGGGGACAATCCTGCTCCAAACAGGAGGCTGGACAGGAGACCCCAGAGGGCCCTTGGCAGCCAGCTCTTCTGTGATTTCTTCCACACTCCCCTTTCCTAAGCAGGTTGGCATAAGTGCAAAATATTAGAGTGTTACTGAGTCATAGATCTGTAGCTGGGAGTAGTTTTGATTATTTTGTAGTCTGACCTCTGAAGAGCTGTAATATCAACTATTTTCTGCAGCCAGTCTGTAATGTTTGGTCTGCTGGGAGGAGGGTGTTCATAAAAAGGAGGTTAAAATTGGACAGCAAAGGAGAAACAACCACAACTTGGATAAGCTACAGTGGCACTTCATTCTCAGTCCAAACTTGTCAGGCTTGAACTTTCAGTCTTTTATCTTATTCTGCCATCATATAATAGTTCCTATCCATTGTTTCAGCTCTTTGTATATAGTTAGATGCTTGAGTAGATTATCCCCTCAATCATCTCTCTCAGATAAAATAGGAGCTGAGTTTCTGAAGTCTTTTACAACAAGGTTTGCATTCCAGTTCTCACCTCTGTCTTTCCTAGGCTTTCCTAAACCCTCTCTGGTCAAGGACGCACAGGCATATTTTTCACAGCTAGTGTCTTTGGGAAACAAACCATGCTGGCCACATAATTATAGCCTCACCTGCTAACCTCCACCCACATATCCAGATAGCCTCCAAGAGGCTATATTTAAGAGGCAGCATGCAAGGGGACCAGCAACCCACCAGAGGTGATGTCATGGCTGATTCCCTGGACAGAAATCACTGCTCCTGCAATGCCGCTGTTGTTCTCATCTGACACCAGTCCTTTGATGCCCTGGTGAACCTGCAGGGAGGGAGACAGACTGATGGCTCAAGGGCCCTCCTTTGCTCAAGAGGGTATTGCTGAGCAGTGGAGGAGGGCAGAGGTCTGGTGACAACCCTACCTTTCTCCATATCCTTGGATCTCCTGGTTATCCCCAGCAGAGCCAGTCTAAGACACAACAGCCTCCCCAGCTAAATCTCCCCCTGAGCTCCATAACCACCTCCCTTCCACCCCTACTGCCTACTGGTCCCCTACCACCAGAGCCCACAGGGACCTGCAGGAAAGGTGAAGGTCTCAGGCCTGCCCCCTTACCTC
Source organism: Platyrinchus mystaceus (assembly GCA_035041135.1). Taxonomy (NCBI): domain Eukaryota; kingdom Metazoa; phylum Chordata; class Aves; order Passeriformes; family Tyrannidae; genus Platyrinchus; species Platyrinchus mystaceus. Next base: position 21,285,458 of record JAWWLV010000180.1, on the reverse strand, counting down.
TTCAATAAAAGCAACAAGGGCCTCCCGGTTGGCCATCCACTGCCGCTCCAGGTCCTCCTCGGGGGGAAACTTGTTGCAGCTCAGCTCTAAGGTGATTTCAAAGCAGTTGGTGTAGAGGTAATTGAAGTCCTGCATGCCTGAAAGAGAAGAAAAGCCTGTGGCCAGGGCAAGGTCCCCTTCCCTCCCTATTCCCATGTCCCAGTCATCCTGGCTCCTGTCTTTCTTCAACCAGAACCATCCCACTCTCCTTTATACCACAGGAGCAGCCTTCTCCCTCCATGACAATGTGACTAGAGCCTTCCCCCCCCACCCATGCAGCCCTCCCCCTGTGACTACCCAACTCTTTTTTTCTGCTGGATCATTCACCACTCTGCCTTCAGAAGATCAGGGAGGCTGGGTACCACGGGGGCTAAATACTTCTGTCCAGTTCCTCTTCTATCTTTTTTGTAGCCTAAAGTGTTGATTTTTCAGTTTCCTCATTGTGCCTTTTTTAATCAGATTTTTTGGGAACCAGCAGCTACAAGAGATGTCTTCCCTTTGGTCAGTTTTGGGTTTTGATGGAGTTATGCTGTAGCATTTTCAAATACACTAACAGATTAATGCTTCCTTTGTCCAGCAGCATACAGCATGTCTCTACAGACCTTGATTATTTCTGTGGTTCTTTCTCAAGCCACTTCCAGTATTCCCAAGCCATTTCCTGGTCTGAGATGCAGACACCAGAATGGTGTCTAGTAATGAGCACAGTGTTATTGCCACACTCCTTCCCCAACACATTCTGTCCTGAGGTTTCTTGTCTATCCCTTCACCTCTCTTCAGCTCAACACTTTGGATGGTGCTCACCTGCCCAGCCCTTACCTTTGCTGAGCGAGTACCAGGATGCCCCATTCGTGATGCCATCGGCAAAGTAGTCCCCACAGTTCCAGCCTCGGTGCATCCAGCTGTGGGCGTACGAGTAGGTCTTGGCCAGCTAGAGGAAGAACAGCCAGTGGTCACCACTCCAGCCTCACGTGGCTGGGGAACCTGCCTGGCTCTGGACAAAGCATGCTCCCTCCTGCATGGGCAGGAGGAGTACAGGAGGGAAGTCAGGCAGGAGACAGCTCTTGCATTTTACTGCCAGAAAACACAACACAAGGTGTCCAGGACCTCTACAAAATGTAGGCAGATGAAGGCAGAGGAGGAGCAGTAATCTGGTAAGCTGAAAGCTTGCTGATGTCACAGGTGGCTTCTCCCCTGCTCCCACTGAGAAGATGGGGGAGCAGAGGGTACTGGGCCCATGAAGGAACACTCAGCCTCATTGATGCTGGGCCCCACACAGCAAATGGCACTAACAGGGGAAAAAGACAGGTGAAGAAAACTAACTAGTATCAATCCTGATGCAAATACCATATAGATCAGGGGAATTTGGATTAGGAAAGAGTTTGGGCAACTTCTTGTTCTAGTAACCACTTCTTTATCGCCCTTATTACGATTACTGCTTATTTTTAGACATGAAAACAGAGCTAAAACTAGGCTGCTGCATCCAAAGCCAGTCCTTTGCATAGGACAAAGTTTAAGAGAGACTGGCATTTTCATTTTCTAATGCAAACTCTATACTCTTGTACTATAGTATTATGGTGTAATCTCATTCTTTCAGCAAGAAAACAGTTACTTCTCTTCATTTCTGACTTCTGAGGCTATGTGGGTATCATTAGCCAACGCCCCAGACTGCAGTCTCTTTTCATCTGGGTCTGAGCACAGTCGTGATCCCAGGAGGTCCTGGCAAGACCCTGCATAGATTCTGCTTCCAGAGAATGCGGAACTCCATCTCAGACTTATTTTTCTCATTAAACTGTTCTGACGCAGACTTGCTTTTTTCTTGTGCTGGGTATTTCCTAATGGAAACAGTGACTGGAGGCATTGTTTTCTGGCATAATGAAGAAAAACCACAGGCTGCAGCTAGTGCTAACAGGATCAGCAGCACGGACTGATGCACGTCCTGATGTCTGCTTATGCTCCTGGTACTCTTGCTGTCTGTTGTATTTCTTGTTCTTCACGACCTGCAAGGTCTGCTGAGCACCCACCCTCCTTATCCTGCTCTCAGCAGACCCCCAGCCAGACCCTGTAAACATCTCTAGGAAAAGAATCCAATGCATGCTACGATGGTGCGGCAACGATGGGGGCAGGCTCCAGCTCTGAAAGAGCAGGTTGGTATTGAAGACATCAGTGGTACTGGGGTTATGGGGAACCCAAGCACAGCACAGACAAGGAAGGTGCTCCTGACGGTTAAAACTGGCCTGTCCTTGTGGTGGGACCGGTTCACATTGGGACTGCCCTGAACCTGGCTCACAAGCCGATGGCTGGCAGAAATGCCAGAGTCTGCTAATGGCTCATTCCGACACATTCTTGGCTCAGCTCCTGCATGACGCAGTGACCAGAGACTCCCATCCAGCTCTCACACGCTGCACCCTGCCAGGGAATGCCCTCATGTGGCTGTACTCACCTTCTGAAACAACTTGTCATCAGGGGTAGGTGTGTTGACCGTGCGCCGGTGGCTCCTGAACCGCTGATCTTGAGACTTGTCATAGGGGTAATTTGCCACCACTGCTCCACCGTGCAGATTGGCTGAGAGCACAAAGTTGTAGCTGCTGATCCACTGGATCACAGCCAGTGTCTCTGGCTCCACCTGTGAGGAGGAGAGAAGAGCTCAACTACCTCTGGGCCAGGTGCTGCTCCATGCTGGGCTGCAGTGTGATCAGTCATGTCAGACCCTGAGCTGCAATGTGTCTGCTGCAGTCCTTGCAGATTCCTCTCTTCTCCACCACCTGTCCTGATACACAGAGCAGGCTCCTCCTGTGCATATCCTGCAACAGCTGTCCCAGAATAACCCCAAAACCTGAGACACAGGCATTAGGTAGCATGTGCTGTGATGACAGCCCCTCCTCCTGGCAGAGGTGCAAGATGTGATATGGGACTAGGATTACATCATTTATCTGCATGCAGAAGGCTCAAAGGAGTCAAACACCATGCAAGCCAAATGACAGTGTATTTGCTTGCATGCTGAGACACTCTAAAAGGATGTTGTAGCTCTCACAGCTTCCCAGACTGGTACCTGGCTTTTCCAGTTGTCAGGCAGTGGGATGTGGTGATTCGGCCCGCTGATTTCCCTGCTGTAGTACATGAGTGTGTTGAGGTCAGGGAAGTTGCGGTTCAAGTCCACTCCATTGGCGTTGTTCCTCCCTGTCAAGTACCCGTTGCTGTCTGGGCCCTGCAGGGCAAAGGTGCATCAAAGGGGTGAGTACAGGGTTGGTGCAGGCAGGTCAGGTGTCAGAAAGGCAGGGACTGGCCATCGTAACAGCACTTCAGTGCCTTTGAGTCACAGCACATTACTGGCAGGACAATAAAGAATATTGGTACTGACAGGGAAAGTCAGTAACAATATCTTCATTTTCCAGGGTGACAGGGACAAATAAACAATTTGCCTTAACTGAAAGAGCCATGGATATCTCCCTGAAGTCTAGCAGTACAAAGAAATTGGTGAAGATTTTTGGGAGGACTAGGGCGCTTACTCCTCCTCCATCTCTCATGTCCATGCCTGCTCATGACAGTGGCATTTAGCTGCCACTGCCCCAGTCTGGGGCAGGGGATTTCCAGTGACCCTCCTGTGACAACTTCTAAGGAGAGTAAGATGGTGTAGGAAGTTTCCTCTAATCAGCTTCCAAGGTCACCTGTGCCAGGACACACAGTGCAAGCCCTTGGCATGGGAGGTGAGAAGCAGCGACAGCAGCTGAGGGGACAAATTTGGCAGGGCACGAAGAGGAAGGATGCCTGCTCCTCCTAACTGTGATGAAGGGAATCCCACAGGGACTGGAAGGGCTTTCTGCCCCTACCCAGCTGGAGAAGGCGATCGCTGCCTGGTACCTGCTTGGCAGCCACTTCGTACCCGTCGGGGTTCATGGAGGGCATGATGTGGATGCGTGTGTCATGGATGAGGCGGGTGATCCGCTCGTTGCCCCGGCGGTACTCCTCGCACAGGAACTCAGAGAGCTGCAGCAGCAGCTCACGGCCCAGCACCTCGTTCCCATGCATGTTCCCAACATACTTGAACTCTGGCTCCACTGGAGAGAGCAAGAGAGTGACACCATAAGCCAGGGCTGGGACAAGGGGGAAGAGCAAATTCCTACCACAGGAAGCCCCAGGCAAAGCCCAAGGGACACCCAGTAAATGGTGTGAAATGACCCTTTCCCTTGGAAAATGCAAACCTCAGCGAGGTAGGTGGCACAGTTCCCATATGGGCTCCCCTCTGTTTTGCCACAGCACTCCTGGGAGCAGTTCAGGCTCCCCAACAGGTTGCTTTGGGCCTTTGGACCCCACAAGAGGAGTATTTGCAGATGGTTTTGTCTTAGGCTGGGGAGAGGCAACACAGAGGGACCAGGGAGCATTGGCAGGATTGCTGCCACCCTAAGCCCTGGGGTGCCAGGGCCACACAGCAATGTGGTGGGTGGCAGCGGACGGGACAGGCCATTTCTCCCACCTCTGCCCTTCCAAGTTTGCTCACAGTGCCTCTCACCAGCATGGCACATTCCTGACTGCATACTTGAAGGAGTTTTTCATTACTTGTCACAATAATACCAAATCCTTGGGGTGAGATGTGCTCTTTCATTGGAAGAGCACAGTCACCTCTGACTGCTGTCATCAGCCCCTGACTCCCATGCTGATGGGAGGCAACAGTGGTTTCCTCTCTCCCTCCAAGGTCAAGGTTTAGGGCCTTCCTCACCCTCAAGGGACAAGAACCTGGAGAAAGCCTCAGCAGCTAAGTTGAATATAAATCAAACTGTCCCTCAAGCAGCTCCGGTATGAGCAAAAAGGTCTCTTACCACCGACTTTTCTAAAATAAGGTCTCAAAATACAGACTTGGAGACCACAGACTGTGTCCAGAGCAGGACTTGCTGCTTTGCTGAAGGAGAGGTAGGACACATGAGGGATGGGTTATGCTTTCCCAGAGGGTCTTTTTAAGGCAGTTACTTGTGGGAAAATAAAATGTCAAATTACAGGCTAGAGTCAGCACTGGTAAGGATGAAAGACACCAGGGGAACTCAGTTAAAAAGGGAGCCTGACTGTCACATGGAAGGGTCAGGAAAGAAAAGGGTGTTGTTACAAATGTTGGCTTGCCAGAGCTTGAGGCTCCCATTGAATGATGAGTTTTCTGGCCACCAGCAGGGATCAGACTTGCAGTGGCAGAAGGCAGCAAGGCTGCCATGTATGGTGTCCATGAGGATCCCTGGGGTACAATGCATTGCAGCCCCACATTGGGAGCTGCTGTATGCAAAAGCCCCTGCACCTTTTTTGCACAGGGAGGAGACACTGCATTCAAAAGAAATATCTAATTTTGATTAAAGATTTTGCTTTTACGAATCTTTTGTCTCAGTGCAAGATACCAGAAGTGGGCAACATATTTTGACCTTATTAGATTTCAGGGACATGAGAACTGATTTAATTAGATAATTCAGTTACTAAAAATACAGAAAAATCCTGGGCATATGTGCAGCCTTTAAAAAAATAAAGTCTCAGCAGGGATTCTCTGTTTTGTTTGAGTGTACAGCAGGACTTGTCAGCCTTTTTCAGTATGCAAACTCCTAATCTTTATGCACATGGATACACAAGCCCTAATTACTGCATATAAACCCACTGACTCTAGGCTTACTTTTTGGAGTCACTTTCCATGTCCTTTAAGGAAATCCACAGTGTCCCAAATTCCTTGTGCTACAAGCTGAAAGTGACAGCCTGAGGGTGGCCCATGCTACAAGCAGGGCCACAGGTTCATGCTGCCTGCCTGGGGCAGGAGAGATCTGAGTCCAGGCCTTTCCAGCTGCTCTCTTGTGGTTCTGCAAGTGTAAAATCCAGTGGTGCACTGCTAGTGCCCTTTGCTCACTCCTTGTGTTGAATCAGCCCTTGATACACTGTAGAGATGCCCGAGGTGTCCTCAGCAGGTTTCCCTGTTGGGAAGCCGAACAGGGCTGTCATAGAGGTGGTCAGGATGGGAAGAGTCCCATCTCACCTCCTGGTACCTCTGAAGATGATACTCTGGGACCCAGGAGTGTAGCAGCCATGCCCCCAATGAAGTGTGTCCTTGGGTAAGCTGCTGCTAGGCATGGGGTGCTGTGGGGTTTGTGGGGGCTGCTCCACTGAGGGAGGTACAGGTTCAGGTTCCTCTCACCCCTGCAGCACTGCTGGCAGTTTTCCATGTGACTAATCTGCCTGGACTTATTGGCCCCAGCATTTAACCACATCAGCCAGGATTTGAAAAGGCAAAAGACTGTGCAAAAAGTAGGCAGAGCTCTGTCCTTACCTGCAGCCCAGAGGCACCAGGCAGGGATGCGATGGAGTCCTGTATGCAGCCCCCCAGCCTGGAGAGCCAGCTGGTCCCTTCAGCCCCCCGTGGCACTTGGCTGTCAGCAACGTCTGGCTAGGCAATGTCTCCCATGCTGCACAGGCAGCAGCTCAAGGGGCCATTGCTGCCAAGGTTCCACAGGGCCACGTGGCAGCAGGTGGAGATCCCCGAGAACAGCCTGATACAGGGGCTGCACAGCCCACGGGGCTGGCAGGGCTCTGGGAGCCCGGCACCTGCTCTGCCAGGGTCCCTGCTCTCTGTCCTCCTGGCTGTGTGGTCTGGAGGAGGAAGGCACAAATTCTTCCCTGCCAATACCCAGCAGCAAAGGGCAGAGGGTGGGTGCTGCCTCTCCTTGCCTGAGCAACACTGTTTTGGGAGGGAGAGAGTGGCAGGTCAGGTGGGGTGCTGGGATAGACTCACTTGGGTTCTCGCATTAGCTTGCGCTGAAAACTCAGCGCTCCGTCCAAAGTGCGTGCCTGGGCCGCGCTGCAGCTGCAGCTCACGCAAGCACAGTGCAGGCGTGCGGGCTGGGCGTGCGCGCCCCTGGGCTGGCTGCGGGATCCCCGCTGGAGACGGCACTGCCCGACACCTGGACACTGCCAGGAGTCCTGCCTGGAAAGGGAGATACCCCCCACCCAGTGCCCCAGCAGTGCCGCGTGGCAGGGAGTGTGGCAGCGAAGCCCGTCCTCTCGGAGCCGCTGTCCCCATCCCCCGTACTTACGGGGCTCGTGCACGCCCGGGGAGTCGCTGAACTCCAGCACGTAGAGGTGTCGGCCCTCGACGCTGCGGCCGATGCTGTAGATGCGGGTTACGTAGGGGCACTGGCTCTGCACGCGGAACAGGGCCTGCACCAGCTCCTCGTAGCGATGGTGGAGGAAGCTGAGGGCGGCCGCCCCCTCGAGCAGGAGCAGCGCTCCCACCAGGGGCCGCAGCCACCGCGCCATCCTCCCGCGGCGCTGGGCGCCCGGACCCGCTCCCAGCCCCGGCTCCCTCCCAGCCGTGAGCTTAAAGTGCAAACTCCAACCAGCTCTTTCCAGCTGCCGAGTGCCAGCCCCCTGCACCTGCGGGCGGGGGGCGGCGGGGGGCGGCGGGAGCGGGGCGCGCTGGAGCCCCGCGGCGCAGGAATGCTCCCCCCGCCTGCCGGTCCGTTCTCCGCCGGGGGAAAAGTTTCCCCCCGCTCCAGCTCACTTATTAACTGGACAGCAAACAGGCCCCCGCAGCCACTGGCTGTCACCGCAGAAGAAGCGCAGCGCTGGAAAACTGGCTGTGGAGGGCGTCGGGGCTGCCAAGCGCACGGGGAGCGGCGGGCGGGGGAGAGGCGAGGAGAGGGGGGCGGCGGGCAGGGGGATGCCGTCGCCGAGCCCTCTCGTGGGGCAAGAGCCGAGCGGGGTGGGGATGGCGCCGGGCGTCCTCAATGTCCGCACGACTCCCGCAGCCCTGCCCGGCCCCTGCCTGCCCGGCGCGGGCAGCTCCCGCCGCTCCTCCCCGGGGCCCGGCCCCGGTTCCGCGCCGCGCCTCCTCTCCTGCCCCATCTCCTGAGGAAGCGGAGAGACGCCGCGGGCTCCGCGTGTCAGTCCGATACTCTGGCCCACTCCCGCTCACCCGACTGCTCCCGGGATAAACAGGCATCGCCCTCCGCACATCCACCAGCCCAAACTGCCGAGCTGGGACGGGGCGGTGGGAGTACAGAGCGGCGGGGGGAGTACAGAGCAACGTGGGGTGTGATGCAGAGTTGTCTGCTGAGCAGGTACCAGCACGGAGAGCTCTACTCGGTGGTCTGGTATCGCTCTGCTCTGCTCTGCTCTGCTCTGCTCTGCTCTGGGAGTGGGCATGGGAAAGAACTCCAGCAGGCATTGAGCAGCAGGAGATTGCTCAACAGCATAAAGACAGATAAAAATGCCCTGCTGTCTGCTAACAAAGAGTTGCAAACTGTTTCTGGATATGGGGGAAGCTGGTTCCTCTCTACCCCTCTGGCTAACAGACACCTCAGGGTCCCTGTGCTCTGCCCGCAGACACCATAGTTGGGGAAGGCAGCTTTGCTTTGCAGCCTTGCGCCACGAGACTAAACTCCAGCAGCTTAGCAGCTCTAACAGACATCTTTATTAGGACAACCCTGACACAGAGCCCAAACATGAACACAAACAGCCAAAAAATTTACCATCACGGCTGGACAGGCCAGGAGAAAGGCTCACTTTGGTAACATACTATTCTGCTCTGCGCAGGCCATGCTAGAAAGGAACTCATCCTGCCATCAGCGATGGGCTTCTCAGTGCCATGACAAACATTTGCCTTCCCTTCAACATTGAGGTTGATCCAAAAAGCATTTCTCCTAACTGTGTGTCTGCTCTAGCTGCCTTTTCCCCCAGCAAAGCAACCTCTACCAGTGCTGCCCAGCACCACTGCTTTCCTACCTGTTCTCTACATCTGCTTGGGCTGCCAACTGGCTTTCTACCTCAGTTTTCCAGGAAAAGCAGTGGTAAAAACAGGGAGTCCCTGTTTATAGCCTCTAATGCAAACAGTACAAGCTGGTGGGAAAAGCACATGGCTTGCCTGTTCATGGCTTGGCTTACTAAGACTTTCCAACTTTGACTTTCTTGTGCCTCAGCCCTACTATAGTGGTCCTTTCCCTCCTTATCCCTGTGCCATCTTGATCTTCTGCTCCATCTGCACAGGTTCCCTTCTCCTGCTGTTTTTGAAAAAACATCCTTTTAAGACATGATCAGAAAAAAGAAAAAATATTATACGTATATAAAGACAGCAGTAACCATATTAATAACTTCTCCTAGTTAAGCTTCATCCCACTGCATCCCTGCTTGTCAGCCAGTCTGAAAGCATGAGACATTCAGGAGCAGGAATGACATTGCACCCATCTGTAGCTGGGTAACAAGAATCAGTGCTGGAGGTGACAACTTCTCCCAGCACATGTAAGAAGAGAAGGCAAAGTAGCTGAAGCTGTGGCATGGGCATGGTAAGCATGGGTATGGTAGGATAGCTCTTATCTCTACAGCAAGCCACATCTGGTGGTATCTTGCAGAACTGGCAGCCCACATAGCAGTGGGAAATGCCTCCTTCACATCCCTGCTCCCAGGCCTGCCGGGTTCCCATGGAGCTGCTCCCTTCCCAGCCTTAAGAAACGAAGGAAATTGGAAAGACCTGGGCGGGTTTCCAGCACTACCCAGCGTTACTTGGCAGCCAGAGAGTGCTAGGCAGGGTTATAGTAAAATAGCACAGGCCCCATGTTTGGTCTATTCCCCCCTTCCTTTTCGCTTCCCAGGCTGCTTTCCGTAGCCTGGGACAGCAGTGGCAGAGTTGGAACTGTAGTGCTGCCAAGGGATACATGAGGAAAGCTCTCACTTTCCTATGGAGAAAAGCAACATTGATATGAGAAACAGTAAAAAAAAAGAAATGCCAGACCATTAGAGCCTAAAAAAGAGCCATGAGCAAAATCTTGGGTGGGTGGAGAACAGATCTCACACACTACTAGGTCTGGGGAGTTAGTCAGCCTTATCCATACCATAGGGATGGAGGCAGCCTGTTATCAGGCAGCAGGTTTAAAGCAAACAAAAGGAAATAGTTTTGCACAGAAGACACGTTGAAATTACCTTGTCAAAGCTGAAAGTTAAATGAATGCAAAAGAGGATAGGATGAATTCACAGAGAACAGGGGCACCTGCAGCTATCAGATCCTGAAGCAGTCATTTGATCACAAATTTCTTTATGGATAGAAGAGAAGGATTATGACTATCCCTCTAGATCCTCGCCCCCCCATGCAGGCTGGGGACGAATGCCAAAGCACTGCCTGTTTGATCTGACCTAGCACGGCTCTTACACGCTCTAGGAAAATGACATCCTAACAAAGCTTTAATCCAGTGATAAATTTGGACATGTTTAAAAACAGTGATGAAAGCAGAAACAAACAATATAAGAACTTAGAAACAGTGCAGGAAGTAAATAAAGACTTAGTTTGGAAAGTGTGGCTAATACATCTGGGATGGATCATACACCACCCACCCCCCACCCAGATGTTCAAAAATGGAGAAACCTTGAGGCAGTGGGAGAGGAAGCAGGAATGCTCTGTGCCACAGTGGTGAGAGTGAGAGGAATGTGAATGTGAGCCCTGTCCCCTCTATTGCTGCATGGCTGGTGGTCACAGGCAGCAAGGAACCGATCCCTCCAGAGCCAGCCATGGAAAGACTCCATCTGATGGGTTCATTTTAGTTCTGGCCATATTGTTACCAGAGGAAGAATGGAAAATCTGAGGAAAGTTCAAGCTAATAGCCATAAGAATGAGCAAACTGTGGAGAGTTCACGCTGAAAGAAAAATAAAGACCATGGCAAGCATGTTTGCCTTGGCAGAGCTACAGCTGTGGCTGAACACGGAGACATGCAGCCCTGTGAAAAAGGGCACAGGCCCACCATCCTTCACCTGTTTGGGGGTGTGGGATGCAGTGCCAGCATGATGCCAGTGGTGCCGCTTAGGGGAGGGAAAGGAAAAATGTGGACAGAGGACTGCATCCATGTAGTTAGCAGCAGGAGAAAACAAGCTGCTTTGAAGAGGTCAGGGTGAAGCTAAAGCAAGGAAAGATGGGGTTTGGCTACTAGCAGCCTTCCTGGGAGTGAGGTCACCCGTGTGAGGTGCCCAGAGCCTGCGAAAGACCACAGTGCCTTTCCCTACCAGGAGGGGATGCTACCATCCACCGTGAAATTCAGATCTGACCCAGAAGAACATAAAGGAACTGACAAGAGAGGAAATCACATCTCAGGACTTTTCCATGTTTAGTGCCAGAAGCTTCATTCCACTACTGGCAAACTCCCATCTTCTGGAAAAGAGCACGAAAACTTTTCTGGCATAAGTTCAGAAGTCTTTATTATGATAAGCATACAGAGACTTGTGTGTGCATCAAAACAAAGATCCATTTCTTCAGGGCTGGGCCACAAAAAGAAAACACATGGTCTGGGTGGCAGGAACTGTTGTCCTCAGCATGTCCCCCCAGGCCCCTCCTAAACATGCTGTAGAGCCTGTGACAAAGCTGGCAGCCCTGCAGAGCCTACACATCCTTCCTGGCACAGAGCATGGGAAGAATTGGGGTGGAGAAGGAAGGGGTACACATCCGGTGCAGAGCTGCTCTTGAGGAAGCTGGAGAGCCCTGGCCAGCCCAGACACTTCAAATCAGCCTCCCCCTGCAGAGGTGATGGCCCCACTTCTGAAAGCTTCCTTTCAAGTGGAGGCTCCCCTGTGCTTTGCTGTAGGGCCAGAGAAATCAGCTGTAGCCTGTGCACAGGGGAGAGGTAGCTTTATCAGGGAAGAGAGCAAAAGATACTTGGAGCCTGTGGTGAGGGCCAGTTGTTTTCTGCAAGAGGTGAGTGTGCTGCAGGCAGCCAGGCTCTCCCTGACATGTTCAGTTGGCTTTGCCCCACCCCTGACACTTGAGTAAACATGGGAGAGCTCATAGAAGTCATCAACCCCAGCAAGACCAGACTGCTCCTGCACTATCCAAAACTGTGAAATACCCTGCAAGGAACCTTTCCAAAAACGGACCTATCAACATTTGAACCCCAAATAGAGACATCTCACCTGCACATCTCAGGGCTTCCTAGGAGCCCAGGAGAGCTCTCTCTTCTAGGAGAGACCGAGGTCTGGAGTCTTGGCAGCTCAGCAGTGCTGAATAGTGAATAAATATTTGCTAGACAAGAACATGTGGTGTTAAAAGATGCTTTACCCCAGAAAAGCAAAACAGTACAGCAGCCAGTGGCCAGAAATTAAAGCCAGAAGCTATCAAATTAGAAATAAGGCACAGATAATTATCAGTGAGGCAGATCAACTGTATTAACAAGAGAGGTGATATATTATTACTGGCATATTTGGACGCTCCTCCCACTATCATTAATGGTCTTCCTGTACACATTGGGTGGCTCTGGAACATACATTTGAGCTGAATACAGCTGGGTCAGATACAACACAGAAGCAAAGAAATGAATATTCATTAAACTTGAACTCTTTGACCAAGGATTTTGAGTAGCCTCCACGAATAAAGTCCTGCAATAACAGCAGATATAGGGAGGAAAAAAAGTCATAGACTGTTCTGTGAAGGTTCACATACAGGCAGTGATTTGCAAGGATCCCACCTTGACAGGATGCCTTCAGTCAACCAGTTTCTGGAGCCTCAGTCTGCTCAAGTGATATTTTAAATGGCATGTCTGCTGCCACCATCAAAATTCTAATTCTGGAGAGATTGATTTATAAATGGGGTCTAAAAGTCACAAGGTTTAAAAAAATGTAACATATTTTGTATTTATCTTAGTTTGGGGCCTTTAGGTTACACTCAAGTCAAATTTAAAGCTTTAAAAAAACCCCAAAACTGAAACCAAAAAGCAAGATAATTAAGATGGGAGGGAGTAAGTGAAGACACCAGCTGCTAACCTGGCTCTAGAATCAGGACCTAACAATATTAATACTATGGGACTTGCAATAAAGATACAAAACTTTGTGAAAGCTCTTCTCACAGGTTTTGTATTTGTCCTTTTCCTTTGGCATAAACCCTTAGCAGGGACCAGAAAAGCAGATTGGCACAAGCTTGCTTTCCACACCAGCTTCCACATGGAGTTTCTGCATCAATTTCTGAATTGTCCTAATGGATCTGCCAGTTCCCATCATGGACACAACTCAGCAGCTGCCAGATTCCCAAAGAGATCTCAGGAGAGGAACTGCCAGTTTGCAGGTTTCCATGCTGTTCATGGGGAGAAAGGATGCACCAGCACGTGTGGGGAGCTTCTCCGGGGCATCTGCTTTGCTATGAAGACTCCGTATGCAAGGAAGGTGGCACAAGATGGGGTGTGTTGCAAATGAGGCTGTCTGGGGAGCAGAAGCAGCTGTAATCACACATTTGTCCTGCATGCCTTCCAGCCATGACCAAAAACTACCATTAGTCTCCCATTTACCAATCTTTGCTGAAAAAAACTAAAGGAAGACTGCATCTCTAGCTGAATTCCAACATCTCAATCTGTTTGCAGATAAAACAAAAACTGGTGAATGGACTAACAGTGTGGTGAAGTGTCATTTGTGGATTGAACTGGATAACCTGCTTGGGGGAATATTCTTTGAACAGTGTGTGTTTCACTGGAGCTACGTGGAAGGCAAAATAGCTCATATTGAGAGACAGTGATGCACAATGTGGGACAGCAGCTGTTCTGCAATGCAATTACTTAGAAAAAAAGAAGAGTTGCAATAGTCCAACTGGACAAAACAGCCTCAAAACTTTCTGTTTAGTTAGCAGACCTGGCCCTGAGATAGATAAATGGGGAACACAGAGTATAGATCAAAACCAGAGGATATTACTTTATACACACTATTAATGACTCTGCTATCACTCCCTGATAAAAACTTTGCTGTCCCAATTTCAGAAAGATGTAAAACTTCTAAAAGAAGTGGAGTCAAGAGCTACAAGTGAGGTCAGAACAGAGCACTTTACAAATTGAAGATCAACCTATTTAATATGATATGACAATTTGCAAGCACCAACAAGGAAAAAGGGATTTTTTAATAGCAGAGTTACTCAGTCCTTTGGAAATGGGCAGAACAAGGTCTAACAGAAGCTGAAGCCAGCTACTTCAGAGCAAAAATAAGACACAAATTTTTGGAAGAGCAACAGTCTGCCCAATGATCTTAACACAGGAGAGGGTAGATTTTTCCCTTACCTTTAGGTCCTTCAATATGTTAGGGCTTCTACTTCCAGGCATAAAGCAGAAATAACTGGGGGACATATTCATGCCTGGACTGTGCAGAAGAACAGTCTGGGAGAGAATGAAAACTCCGAGTTCTGTGTCTGTGCTTGCCTAAAGGAGAAGGTGTTATTGGGTTTGCACATCCTGACCCCCTCCTCACTGCCTGCACCTTTGCTCGGGGAAACACGTGAAGGTATGTGTTTACTATGCCTTTTTCTCTATAATATCTGCTTTCTTTTGACCTCCAGCACTTACAGGCCATTAGGAGAAGAGATATCCAAGATTTTGTGGGAGGTAGACAGGCACCAGTGGTTTCTGGGTGTTTTTACAAGAATGGATTTCTGACTTACCTCTTTTTTTTTTTTTTTTCGGACCAAGGAGTGGAAAAATGGAAAAAAATGATTCATAAACCCAATCAATGCCATCATCCTAGTTGTGTGCTAGAAGATGGGTCTCAGTATGTGCACTCAAAAGCCCTGGGTCTTATGGCCATAGGATAAGCCTACGCCATCAGGGAAGAAAAGGCAAATTTTCACTAATTTTGCTGGTGGAAAGCACAGTTAATCAATGCTGGTTAACTGCTGCCAGCTGTCTATAGGAACATTACTTAATAAACATTTTCCCTAGATTGGAGGCTGCTGTATTATCAGCATAGTGACTCTGGATTGCTTTAGTGGGTCTATACCAGTAGGCATGCTGATCACACCAGAGTCCCTGTAGGCATAAGCACTCACTACTGGTCAAGGACCCTTGGCCAGTACAAGCTGTTCCTGCAAAAAACAGCAATGCCTGGCTGGGAACTCATGTCTTGATGTACCCTAGGGGCATGGGAATGGCTCAGTGTGACAGTGAGCCAGCTTTGGTCCAGCAACAACATCAGCAAGATGTGGGAAAAAGGCTTCTTGCCACCTGCAAAAGGAGCTGACAGCCACCAGAGCCCAGCTAAGGGCTGATGACCACCAGCACGCTCAGTTTCTTCATCCTCGTCCCTTCTTTTCCCAGAGTGGCATTTGGGAGCCTGACCCACCTTCAGGGGCCAGCCAGGTGCAAGTGCTGTACCCAGCTGTAGCTGCGAGAGCTCAGGGTGCAGGGAGGTGAGCAGAGGTGTGCTGGTGTGGAAAGGGCTCTTGGGAACAGCTTCAGCAGAGAAGGAGCAGGATCACCCTGTGTGTGACAGCTCCCAAGAGCTCAGTGGGATGTGTGACCCTGAGATTACCCTTGCAGGAGCACTGGCTCCCAAAGATTGCTGCCACTTTTCTCTTTATAATGCTGTGCACAAGGCAGAACCAACAAGCAGCAAAGTTTCATTGAATGAAAGTACAACCCATTCAAGGAGTGGACACCACCTTGTCTGTCCTTGGCAGAGAAAGGTGGCGAGCCTGATGTCCCAACATCTCTCAGTGCAAGTGTGAGTCAGAAGAAATAAATGCCCTTGTTGTACAGTCAGTAGCTTCAATGAGAGGAACTCTACAGTGCAGCCTGCTCTGCTGGGGTCTCCTAGCCCTGAGCAGCCAGGGTGACATGGCCCCTCTCCCCTCCAGGTTCTTCCTAAACAACCCCCTTCTGCAGGCACTTGGGCTTGTGAAAGAGAAGCCAGGCAAACAGGAGCACAGACACCAGCACAAGGGAGCACAGCACCATCAGCCCCACATAGCTGCCGTGGGAGAGAGGGGGCACAGCTGGCTCCTCTGCAGGGATCATGTTGGTCAGGTTCAGCATGTAGCCCAGGGTCCAACCTGCATCACTGCTACCGATCTGAAACAGAAGAGGAGCAGAATCAGCACTGCGAGATGTGGGAGCTGCTTGTGGCGTTGCTGGGGCAGTGACCCTCCTGGGGATAAAAGGCTGGGCTGTGCAGTAAGGGTGTGTAGGGTAGAGCCCTGCCCACCATGATACAAACCTTTCCAAGGAAGTGGATCCTTTGCCAGTTATTGTCAGTGAATTCATAGCCATTTTCCAGGAGAGAGAGGATGTAGGCTCCAGAGAAGCAATATTCACTCAGGTATTTTTCTTTGATGTCATGATACACCGTCTTCACCTAGGGGAGGAGGCAATCACCAGGCTGTTAAACACACCTTCCCGCTGCTCCAGCTTGTGCCTGAGCATCCACTGCAGGTGCTGGGGGAATCTTCCCCATCTTGCTTTGGAAATTAACCCCAGCCATTTATCCTACATCAAAGTATCAGCAGCCATAGTCTACTGCAAAAAGCACTGCTCACCTCTTGCCAAGGCCGAGCACAGAAGCTCTCAATGGTTCTGGTCACTTCATTCAGGGGAACAGGGCTTGATTCACTGGTCAGGTTCAAAAAGTTCATCACAAAATAGAAAGCAGAAAAAGCCTGAAGAAGAAAGATTGTTTTAATCTGACTGGGCTTCTGTATGAGCAGAACAGCAGAAATCCCATTAAAAAAAATCATTTTGTTTACAGATGGAGAAATATAAGAAGTAACATCACACAATAAGAGCAGGTATATTTTCAAGAGTGATGTAATTTTGAGAATAACTCCTTTGAACTGCTGAGAGGTGGAGGTAGGAATTATGGTATCCTGCAGAACTTCTGTAAGCTCTCCCCTTTACATGTGCCAGTGGCATACAGTGAACGCTGACTGCCACCACAACTGTGATCCCATTTTGGCAACTGAATGAGGTGAGCGTGCAACTGATATCACCATGAAGAGCAGAGGTCATGGTCTGAGAGGACTGTACAGAGCCCCATCATATAATCCGAAGTCCAGAAAACCCCTCTCTGACCATGGCCAGTAGCTGATAGGTAAGGGGCAGTTTATGAACAGGGTAAGGGTGTATTAACAGTTCCCCAGAAAACCTCAAAGTCACTGAAGGCTTGCAGCTCTAGGACTGATGGTCAGCATGGTCACATAATGAGTGTTCAGAGTGTGCACTGTCTCCTCATCATGTCTGGGAAGCAGACAGGTGAGCTGACTGGTTTTAGTAGCACTCAGACAATTATGGGTGAATTTCAGGTCTGGTTCCACCACTGACCTCAGGAGACAAGGTTTGTGGAGCAGGGTGCCTGCCTGCAGCATGCTCTCCTGCCTCTGGTGCTGGCCATCAGGAAGGACTGCTTAAAAAATGAATTAGTAAATACAGAACCCCAAGGAGATGGGTTAGAATGGGAACAGTGCAGTACTGGCAGGCCAGAATTTAGTGGACTAGCTCTTACATGTCTGTCCTCACCACAAGTGCAGCACTACTTTTGGAGTTACATGTCCAAAAAGCCATCTTATAAATGATTTCCTGTCTCAGTCATGAAGAATGCACTCTAGTATTACACTGAGCTTCTGCTCTTCTGACATTCTGAATTACAGAGAGTTGAAGACTGTGAAGACTCACCCCAAAATCCCCTTGTAATGGAGGTAGGTATATTCCATCGAAGGAGCAACTGGAGTAAGGACAATTGGTTTTGTCGAAGAGTTTCTGGATGTTTTCTCGGCACTTTTGATAATCCCCCTCTCCCTCTATGTACAGCTGGCTGAAAGGTAATTGCTTTTTCTTGTCTGATGTACAAGGGTTTTTGAAGAAGTCACTTATATTTATAGTCCTCTGATACCCCCGGTGAAAGCATGGGTCAAGGAGACTGCTGCTCTCCATGGTCTGAAAGTAAAAATCAACTCAAGCTGTTACACTTCGCTCTAGAGTAACACCCTGAGAAAGAGCCACAGGGAATGGTGGCCACAAAGCACTTGTCATGGTACATCACATCAAGGTGCATGCATCAGGTCAAAGCGATGAGGATGGCTTAAGACACTGGCTTTGAGAGGGAAGATGTGGGTACTGCCACAGCCTCCCTGTAGGACCCTGGGGAAATTACTTTCAGCCACAGTTTGTGAAGCTGCTGTTGATTTGGGATTCTCAGAGATGGTAAAATGTCACCTCCCCTGAGTACTTCAGTTAAATGCAGTTCTCTTGGTATCCTGTGCCCAAGAATCAAGGCACCTCAGATTGGTAATACTTCTAAAAGTATTGACTGTCACCTCTTTGGGCACCTCATGCCCAGTTTTTATGGAGGGCAATGACGTTTCCCTAATCCAGACTAAGAAATGAGGCATTTAGCTGGGACACAGCAACTTTTACAGCACCAGTATGCCAAAGATGGGAGGGTCCAGGGTCTCCATGTGCAATTAGAGGTGTAGATATACTTGCCTGTAGGTCCCTGGCCAGTTTCTGTTGCAGAGCCTGGTCCTTCCCATAGCAGAGAAAGCTGTGTGTGTACACTTGGTAATCCTTGCCATAGAGACGGAAGTAGAGCTGGTTCGCTGGAGACTCAGAAGAGACATCCTTTGATACAAAGGTAATCTGTGTTGAGGCTCCTCCAAGGTCTAGTGCTCCTGATGTCTCACTTGTGGATTTTAGGGAATGTAGAAACTTTTTCCAGCCAGACTTAAAAAAAAAAAATTAATTTCAAAGTAAAACCGATATATCAGGCACAGAGAAGATTTTATTTTGGAGATGAAAAAAAAGAGAAAGACTTATGAGGAGAGAAGCAGAAGCACAGAACACAGGAAGTCCTGGAGAGGGACATGACATGAGAGCTGGAACAAGACACAAGAAAGATGCAGGCTTGTAAATGCAGAACTTGAATCGTCATAGTGTTTGCAGGAGGGCTAAGAATATGAAATGTAATACAATTGTTATGAGAAAAAGATAGCCAACTTACTGTTTCAGCTCCCAGATGATTTATAAGCTCAACAGTAAAGAATCACTGTCAGACTTTACAGACACAGAAGTATTTTAGATCAGGAAGTGAGAAGGACGCTGTAACCAAGCAAAATTATTGAACTACAAAATATTGACTACAGTGGTGCAGCCTGACATGGGGATGTACTCGCAGTAACTGCTGAGGCAAGATGTGCAGCTTCCTGATCCCTGGTAAATGGCTTACAAGGGAAGATAGTGCCTGCAACAACTTCTTGCAAGACATGATTTAGAAAGTCCTGCAAACCAATTATTCAAACATACTTGCTACAGATATACTACCTGCTTGAAACTGCCCAGAAGATAATTAATAGTGATCCATCCATAGGCTCCTTCTTCCTGACCAGTGATGATTCTGGCACCCTGGAAGTTGAAGGGAGCTAAGCGTAGTGTCTTCTCTACTGAGGACAAGACTTCGTCAGCTGCACTTTTATTCTCCAACCTGGATGAATGGAAGAAAGAATGGACTGACTCTGGCTGACAGCTCTCAGTAGTCTATGAGCTTTATTCTGAGTAGGCAGGCTGCAACTCCCCACCAAGTGTTAATTATAAGAGAACAGTCATTCATATGGGTCATCCAGTTCCAACTGGCCGTGTCCCTCTCTGTCAACACCTTTACAGCAGAGCTGCCACCAGGTCTGACACTTACAGACCCTGGAGCTGAGAGTGGTACTTGGAACAGAGACCAGAGTTCTTGTTCTCCTGAAGCATATGTCCTGATAGGAATTGCACTGTGGAGATTCCTCTCACTCTTCACCACCACCATTAGAGAAGAAATCCCAAAGGTATCCCCAGGGAGATCTCCCAGGCAATACATATCAGCTCTGGGTTATAGCCAGACAAGAGTTCTGGGGCACCCCCATGAAAATCACAAATTAGAATTAAAGGACTATGTGATTATAAAGTTACCTTATCCTCTGATGGCCCCAGGATGAGTCAAGATATGTGGGGAGTTACAATATAGTTGAGCTCAAAAATTCTGGGTTAGGCCTAATACCAGATTGTGGGGATGTTTGAGCATCCTTTTGATGTGGGGGATGTCTAAGCATCAGCTTGGGCACTGCTGATCTCCTGGTGTCTCTGTGCTGCATCTGGATGATGGAAGGAGATGATCGAAGGTTGGAGTGAGTGGGCAAGCTGGGCAAGCAAGGGAAGAGCCAGGAGGACCCAGGGTTCAGAGAGGTCAGCTTCAGAAGAGGGTATCTGGGCACAGTGTGAGCTGGCAGTATCTCCAAGGACTTTTCCCAAGAGGCCCCCACTGAGCATCCATGGTGATCCCAGGTGCAGTGCTGCAGGAGAAGGGAACAGGCCCTGCAGTACCTGAGAAGCCGCATGCCAGCAGTTGCTCCGAGGTAGACAGGTGTCTCTTTGTGCTGCGTTGAGGGAATCACCTCTTTTGCTTGTTGTAGGCACTGTGCCAGAGAGGGACCTGCATTCTCTGGGGCATGGGAGTAACCTGAGATCCCAGGGCCTGCAAGAAATAAAGACACTTCATTATTCCAACTCCAAGCACAACCCCACAATGCTGCCATGAGCAGGTGTATTAAAACATATCACAGGCAGCAGTAGCAGATTCAGCCACCCCATTCCTGAGAGGCTTTAGAAGTCCTGGAGCACTAACTAAACCCAATGCACAGGGGGATGGCCACAGTGCCCAGCATCTGCCACCTGTTCTCCAAGAAGGAGGCTATGAACCAGCCATGAGGACTGCAGTGAAACAAACCATTTCCTGACCATGTCATGAACAGCTGCAGACTTCTTTGAGTCTGCCTGGGAGTACCCTGGATCTGTGCCTGAAAATCCCTGACCCTTCACTGCGCTGGGTCCTCCAGGGGCAGATGCTATCATTTGTTTGTGTACTTTATAGTCACACTACAACACTGGGTGTTTTGCAGCTATTGCCTCTCATGCTAACACAAAGAAAAAGTCCCTCTCTGCCGCATGTCCCCTGCCCCAGGCCAAGTGCCTGCGCAGCAGTGAAGCCCAGGCTGCACTCGCTCCAGGCTGCCACATGCTCAGCGTGCTGCCCATGACGTGGGATGGTGCAGTGCTGAGCAGCTATTGCAGCAGCTTGATAACAGTATGGCTCTTCCCTGCATTGTGGGGGCCTGAAAAGACCCCAGGCAGGTCTGACAACACCTCACATCCCTTCAGATGCAGTGATCCATGATGGTCTGTGCTGCTCCTTGTTGTGTGCACCCTTAGGCTTCATTTATGCCTTCCTGAACCATAAAATATCTACACAGCAATTAAATAGAATAAAAAATAAACCATGACATGCTTAAGTTGAGCAACCTTGGGCCTCAAGCCCAGCGCCTAGCTTGCACAGAAGCCTTGAAAAAGAGCAACCTATGCCCTCCCCTCTCACTGCCTGATGTTCATCAGCACTTCAGCAAGAGTGCATGCTGACATTTTATTTATTTAAATACATTCTTTGGTGTAGATCTTTCCAAAAAGCACTTACTTCCAAGCATTCTAAAAACAAAGGAAAAAGTGGATCCATTTTTCCCCCAGGAAGGTCATATGCAGCTCCTCATGGGAAGATGTGGGATATACATTAGCTCCCAGATTACAGAATCAGAATACTCACAGGATATTCTGAGTTGGAAGGGACTCACAAGGATAATCAAGTCTAACTCAAGTGACTAACACTGTTTTCAATATTGGCCTCTTCTTCCGGGTTTCTCCTCCCCCACCCTTTGATTGCATTATCTCTTCTTCATCCCATGCCCCTTCCATAGCTCCCTTTCCTCCTCTTACCTTCAACTTTACACACCTCCACCTGCTTCACCACCCCAGTGTCGTTCTCCTTCTCTGCTGGCCACTCGTACACGTAGAGGTTAGTGTGGGACGATCCTGCATCCAGCACAATCCCATACTGTGGGCAAGACAGAGCCACTGTCACACCTGAGGCACCAAACCAGACACAGTATGTGCTGGCCTCCACACACGGGGGGACCAGAAGCGAACAGCTTATCTGGCAGCTGTGGGAATGTGTCATTACTCTTCTCAGCAGTGCTTCAGTGTAAAGTTTCCATCAAAAGACACAAGAGCAGAAAAGCAGCAAAATTGAGACTGATTATTTAAGAGATGATCCCCTGTGAAGCTGTATCTGGTTTTACAACAAAGATGTAAAACAAGATGTTGAGGTGCATGGAGCCAGAAAAAGAGGTTAGCCAGACCCAGCAAGGGCAGCAACATGTCCTTGAGCACTATGAACACCTAACTCCCCAGCTTGTTTTCTTTTAAGAGTACCAGCTAGTAATACCTTAATATTCTTCGGAAGTGGCTTGTTTTGGGTCACTGCTACAGCAATTAAAGCAATTACAGCCAGAGTAGAGAGGAATCCCAGGATGAGTAGAATCTTTCTTGTCGAGGACATCTTTGGTTTGGTACCTGTGACTAGAGCAGAAAAAAGATATTAGTATCCCAGTAGCTCATCTTACACTCCAAAGGTCTTTAGGCACATTCCTGCAGTCTCTTTTCACTATGAAGCCTTTGCCCATCCATGTCCCATCTCCTACTTCACGTCCTTGTGTGGGATTTCTTAGAGGCAGAGCTCAGCCCTGTTGTCCTGCAGATGTGCTTTCATGGGCCATGCCACATCTCCATGGTCTGCCCTGTGCCCAGTGTATGTCCCAGATTTAGATGTAAATTCAACACATATAAAAACTAAATAGCACTAGTGGACATACTTGCTCCCACTGTGACAAGAAATCCATTTCTACCCATACTGATGCTCCATAATCAAAAGCACTGATCACTGCTCACATGGATACTAATTTCTCTTCTCCTTATACACAAATACTCTAGGAGATGTTTAGAAATACATTACAGAATGGTGACAATACTTTGGTGCAGGCAACCACCTCAACTATAGTCACCCACCAATAAGGTAAGGTGACTGAACCTGCTCTGCATCTGCATGCCAGAACCGGGGCTCCAGTGGTCTCCAGACCTCAGGTGATACCAGGTCAATGCTCCAAATCCGTTCTGGTACCTCACGTCATGCATGCAAATACGAAAAGCATTCAAGTTCTGATCAGGGCCATCTTCTCACTGCTCTGGTTTTATGAGAGGTGGTCCTGGGTGCCATAACTATATAGTGTTACCTGACCTTACAAATGACCCCAAATCCTAGAGTTATTTTCAGAAGTTAGCCCAAGTGAAAAGAAGCAACGCACCTCTGGAAATCTCTAACTATTGACAAATAACGTCTTCCCACCTACCTAGAGAAAATGGAACCTGGAAATGCCAAGAGAGCTTGCTTTGAAGATGCTGCAGACATGACCAGTGGAAACATAACACAGACCTGGAGCTCTGTGCTCCCTCTCATCACACTCACGTGTAAATCTGCTGAGGCTAACTGTGAAATTTAGAAACTTGTTACACTCACATTTTGTGAGTGCCTGTTAGGGGCCCAGCATGCTTGCCAGTATCTGCAAGAATGCATCTTGAAAAAATAGTTTAGTGCACATACCAGACAGTAGGAAGTAAGAATGCATTTTATCCAGCTTTATTCAAAAATGCCCCAGAACTCATGGCTTGAAGCGATTAGAAACAGCAGAGCATGACAGCTGGGAGACTTTTCTTCTTATTGGAGAAAGTAACTGGCTCAGGTCATGATAGCACTGAGAATGTCTCTTAAACAAAGATTATTTTAACCCTAGGAAAATGAACAAAACCAGATGCTATAATGTAAAATTAGCTGCACAGTATAGATAAGAAGTTAGTGTGCTTAAAAAGTGAAAGTGCTGCTGACAGTTGCACAGCACATTCACACAGTTATTGCCACCTTTACTCTGAGATCTTGCCTAAAGGCAGCCACAAACGGCTTTGTTGAGTGTTTGCTGTCATAGGAACGAAGACTGGGTGACTTTGCACAGCTAAGATTTTCAAATTTCCTGTTGTGATGGGTATTGTCTGACTGCTGTATCTTTTCAGCAGCCACATTCTGAAAAGTACCAGCATTAGCAGCAAAGCAGGAACAATTTTCTCCCTATAATGGACCATTCCAATAAACAGCTGTAGAAATCCCTTGTCTGTAGGCAGAGGCATAATAATAACTGTCTGCGTCCCACCTGTAGCTTGAGATCAGTAATTTTTTTGCCAAGGCACATTATTTCCTTAACCCTGAATATGACTCTTGCCTGAATTTTAGTTCAGTATCATGAGACCTTTTCAGGACTTTGAAGGTTGTAGAGATGTGATTTTATTGCTGTATCCCATATCAGAGTATCCATCTGTGTGAACTCTTATGCTACTGAGGAGCATTTTACTGAAATGTTTCATACAAGAAAAGAATGTACAGAATGATAAGCATAATCCAGAAGGTAGCCTAGCAAAGTAATAACCTTCTAAATAGCACTCAAAGTGTACATAACTGAATACTTGATTATTTAAAAAAACCCAAACAACAAAACCCAAACCAAACAACAACAACACTGCAAATCCAGGTAAAGAATTCAATGTCATAAAAGTTTACCTGCCATTTGTTCAGAAAAGTGAGGCATTTCAGCAAGTTCCCTTTTCTCTGCACTTGGTTACCTCCATCAGCTCTAGGTTCTGCAATGGCTAAAGGATGAACTTATTCTCTCTTCCTCCAGCTCCTTTGAATTTCAAATTCACACCTCTGAATGTCATGCAGACACTCCCCAGTGTCCACCAAGTGGAGCAATACTTGACTGTCTGGTTGCCAAACCCCTGGACTTTTCTTCCATTGGCAGTTTTTCCTCAGCTAAAGATTAAGCAGACATGATCTTCTGTCTGTGTGCCCAGCCAGAACCCAAACAGAGACAGATCTCTACTTTTTCTCTCATACTGCCCTCTGCAAGCAGTGACAAAAACATAAGGCCATAAGTAGGCATAGAAATGATGCTGCTTTTCTTCTCCCCAACCTCAGAGCTGCTTGGTGCTGGAGCCCTGCCCGGCTGCACAGGCATTAAGCACTCTCTAGATGTTGGAGCACAGCCCAGCTGCTCAGGCATCTCTGTCTGTTTCTAATTTTGGTCTCTTTGCTTTTTTTGTAAGGGCTACCATTGGTTCCATCCAGTGATGGTCTCAAAACACAACCAGATCTAATATCCTTTCTGTCTCTAAGACAGAGAACTGAGAAGGATGTTGTCAGCCACTCCAGCTGACAGTTTTGCTGCAGAAACCCTGTTGCTCTCAGTGCATAACCCAGGAAGGACCACACCAGTGTGGGAGGCAGCTCTGTGTGAAGTCAAGGAAGCAGGTTTGACTCCTTTGTCTTCCAGAGCCTCAGGACAAATATGAAACTACCCCTCGAATGACACTAAGTCACTGGTAGCTCTGTATGCCAGGAGATGTCACTCATAGCCAAGGCTGCCCACCTACCAACTCTCTTCTCACCAAGCAAGACTTAGCAAAAAAAGTTAAAAGGAATCAGGCAACCAGCTGCTTTTAGAGATGCAATAAGGAGCAGCTAAGGCTTGTTTGAAGACTGAAATTAGGACAGTCAAGGAGAAAAGGAAAGATGCTGTCCATAGTCCAAAGCCATGTTCAGTTCAGATAACCTCACTATAACCCATCATCTCTAATAAATACAAATATTTTTGTAAACTCTGGCTTAGCACAACAGCTAAAGTTGATGTGTGATCTTTCCTTTTGGCGTTCACACTCAATCTGTTACAGGAGAGATCACAAGAGACTGTACCACAAGGCCATCACTCTTCCACTGCACAAGTGCCACACTGACAGAAACAGTTCCCACCATCACCTTTATGCTCTCAGTATAACTCTGTATGGTCAGAAACATTCTCATTTTTGGTCTTTATTTATTTATTGCTAGTGTATTTCTTCTGTCTCTGTTCCACTTTGATCTCATAACTTCTGCAACTCTCAATCCTCTTGGAATTTATTCTCTTAGTCAACTTACAAACAATGATCCTTTCCAGATTTTTGTGTTTCCAGCCTTTTCCATTTACCCGAAGAGTCCAGCAGCACTTCTCTGCATACAGAATAATCTTTTATTTTTCTTGAGCATTCTGACCGGAGCTGCAAGGCTAGCCTTGCACAGTAATGAACACAGGATATGACACAGTCCCAGCCCAAAACCAAGTGAGGTAGGGACCTGTACTACCTCAGAAATACAATCATCTACCATAGAGAGAGCTAAGTCAATCCAGTACCTCTCCTATGGAATCCCAGCAAACCCACCTAGTAGAGAGGGGCTTGGGCAATGCAGTCTGTGCTCATTTAGTAACTGCAGGGTTTCATGTCTGTGGAGTTCTGTCAGCAGTGATGGCAGGGAAAGGGCATGGGAGCAGTCAGTGCTGACATTCAAGGTGGAGAGGGGATACAACATTATCCTCCTGGTGAGCGAAAATGAGATTTCAGTAGTCATTAAGCTTTTCAGGCTGAATGGCCTGAAAA
This sequence comes from Platyrinchus mystaceus, assembly GCA_035041135.1. Lineage (NCBI taxonomy): Eukaryota > Metazoa > Chordata > Aves > Passeriformes > Tyrannidae > Platyrinchus > Platyrinchus mystaceus. The sequence goes on along the minus strand of JAWWLV010000180.1, from coordinate 21,259,262 downwards.
ATTACCGATTACTCTGTGAGGCTGCTGAACTTGCATCAGGTTTTGATGCACGTTACTCAGAAGACACTCCTGTCTTCAGACTCACCACAACCAAACATCTGAAACCATAAACACTCACAAGAGCCACACTCTTTCTTTTATCAACCCTTTTATGAAATTTCCTCTGTCCCCAACTGACTTCTTACCCATTCTTCATCTGCCCTTTTCATTTAAACATGCTCTTTTCCAGGTTACCTAGGAAGACTTTGCAAAGTAATGTAAACCACCTGTTTCAGGCCAACATGTCTTAGGCTGCGGAGAGGCTCGGGTTTCTCTTAGAATATACATACAAGCACATATACAGTAAGTAAATGGCTTTGGTTAAAGAGGGTTTATTTCAAAATCTCAGGGCAAGACACTGAGCATGTTAAAATTAGAATTTAAGCTCCAGATCAGGACTTTTACAACTGTTACGTGGAACAGTGTGGGAGACTCTGCTCCAAGTTTTAATATTCATGTGGCAAAGATTGTGGCCTAAATACTGGTATGATCTCTGACCCTCCTAGCAGTGCTATGTAGAATAATAAATACACATTTACTGGATTATGTTTATCCAGTTTAAATACTTGTAAGTGCTGAAGTACAAACATTGAAGTGTCAGCAAAACTGATAATCAAAACAATGTAATGGGTTTTTTGGATACTGTCTTTCAGAGACATTTGATACTGAAATCATGCAGCCCTACATGTCTCAAATCCCAGCAGACTCCTATGAATCTAGGCTACACAGCCGGGCAGAGTGTTTGAACTAATCTGTCCCATGTACACACATACCTGTGCACTAGTGAGCTGGAAGATAGAGTGCCTGTCTCCGAGATAACACCAAGCTGGGAGAAAAGCTCACTGACACATAGGATTGGAATTGAAAATAAATTTGACAAATAGGGGAGAGCCTAACTCACTTAAGGACAAGAGAAAATATGACATTTAGATCATAGCCATCACCCAAAGACAGTGTGGTAAGCAATCTGTTAAGTAGCTCTTCTAGAGAAAACATTATTGCAGATATAGCAGTTTATAGTAATCCTTCCCTCCATCTAAAGCTGGTAAAGCCTCCTGTGAGGTTCTGTGACCAATTTTGGACACTGCCTTTGAGGAAAGATGTAGACCACTTGGAGAAACTCCAGAAGAGAATAAGAAGAAAGATCAGAAGTCTAAACATTTGACCTATGAGGAAAGATTGAAGCAATTGGATTGTTAAGTTTGGAAAGAAGAAGAGCACGGGAGACTCATTAATTGCCTTCAGACAAATGACATCTCCATCTGCCAGCACTGTTGTAGCTGATCCTGCCTTAGGACAGGGGTGGCTCCTGGACTGTCTCCCAGCTCTATTTCCTTGGCTCAGGAGGCAGGGAGTCAGCAAAAAGAGGCCAATGAACTCATAAGCTACACTATTAGCAAACGCCAATGCAATGCCTATGCTCTCCTTGTGGGATACAGATGCAGTTGAATAAATGTGTTCCCTCTTTTCCCCAGCAAAGCTCCAGGTTGCATTCAGACATAATTCAGTCATGGCAACCATTCTGCTAAATGCTATCCATATGTACAACACTGCTTGGTGTGGGAGCAACTCATCCTTTTGCTGCTTTTAGTATTGTGAGTGGGATATGACCCTGGGAAATTGCACAAGACACAGTGGACAAGCCCCCTTTTCCTGGAAAAAAGAAAAGTACACGGAAATCCTGGAGAGCTGGCAGGTGCTAGAGGCAGCAAAAGCCGAGTGATGGCATCAAGAGACAGACACAAAGGAGCGGGCAGCACACAGGCCCCTTCTCTGCCTTCCGCATCTGCCCGGAGCACAGAGGGGCTTTGTGCTCAGGGCAGTCCCACGGCCCTGCTTACACCGGCCCTGCGGCGCGGGGTCACTGCTGGAGAGGCAACGCCCGGGGGGGTTCTGGGCACGAGCCCCAGTGACCCGGACTGCCACACCAACAAATCCCCCATTCACCCTGTGCACAAAGCAGGTTCCCCTGTCAGAGACCTTCCCACGATGCCCTGCAGTGCTGGGCGTGGTGCTCAGCCTCCCTGGCTCTCTGCAAGGCACTCACACTGCCTCCCACCTTGGCCATCTCCCTGCTACTATACACCGGCCCCACCAAGCTTTCCCGATGCCTGCTGATTAAATAGTCTCTCAGCAGGAAGATATTCTTCTGGCTTATGTCGCAGCAGTCAGACCCGGATACTTAATATACAACCAGCAAGCGGCAGGATACTGCTGACACAGTGACCTTTAGACAGTTATTTTTCATACTAATATGGTGTTTACTGGACTTTTATGACTGTACCCTACTTCTGCTTGCACTCATTTCTTTAGGATTCTCAATTCAAAGAGGTTTTTCAAATCGGAAAAGAAAAGTATTATCAGTTACATCAGTCTCCTGTCACGAAACCTCTGGTATTAATTTGCTACCAGCCCATCAAAGCTGTTTTTTAACTGGAGATTTATTGCCATTACCCACAAAGCTTGAAGTTTCATCAGAAAATATCCAGGGAGCTCCAGATGGCTTTCCCTCTTTCCTGGCTTATCAGCTAAGTTATTGCTTGAATATACCTGACTATTACATGATGTGAAGGCATTTATTTGTCTTTTGAGAGGAGGGGAAAGAAACATCAAGCTCTGACACCTTTTCAGCTTTGTCATTGATAGTTCTAATACACTGCAATGGGTGCACCGTGCTGCCAGGCTTCCTTTTGTGCTCAAGATCCTTACATTCTTCTTTGCTCTTCTTAAATCTCTGGCCATGATTTTTACCTTATGCTTCTTTTGACCATCTTTTACACTTTCCAACTTTAAATGTGCACTAATTTTAGCTTCCCTTTTTTTGCCTCTAAATATGCATCTTTAAGAGATTTTATTATTTTTCAAATTAATGTAACTTTCAACAGTTGGATTATGGCTTCTGTGGAAGAGCATAAGAAATGAATAGTCTCCTTCTGATTAGCATTCCTATTTGCCCACTTTAAATACTCTGCTGATTCAGCTAAAGTATTTTTTATTTTGTGAAGTCACTTCTTTTAACAACTAGACATTGTTGACACAGAGTAACTGTGAATTGCTTTTGTAATAATTCAAAACTCTCATAGCAATGTCTCTTTTTTTGTGTCGAGACTGGGACCAACATACATTTCTCTTGAGCTGGAAGTAATGCATTGCAAATTATGAAATGATCACTCCCACTAAAATTCACCATTGTATCAGCTTTCCTTATCCCAGTACAGACTGTCACTCCCTTCTCTGACTCCAGCATCCTGGCTGGTAATGGGCACTAAACCTCACCTGCTCTGGTCACTTAATCCCACTTCAGCCCCAGGCAGCTATTGTGTACAACTATTTAATTACTGTTGCTGTTAAAGACAGCAGGGCCACTGCTTGTATTGGAAGATAGGTGATGAGTGAGTCACATTACCGTTCCAGTGCAGCCCACCATTCCCCATGTCCCACCAACCACCCACATCAGTGGGGTGTACAGTTTGTCATGGAAAAGAAAAAGAGAGGAAACAGCTTCCAGAACAACCGCTCCGCACCCTTCAATATCTACACTGGGCCAGCAAGTTCAGAAACTTCCTGGAGAACACAAAGTCCTGAGCACTGTAAATACTGCTATGCCCCACAGGAAGTTCTGACAGGGAGAAGGACTGCAGAGAAAACAGATCCAAACCCCTCATCACCCACAGCACACTCTGCACCCACTGCTTGCAGCAGTGTCGAAATACAACCCCCAGAAGCCACCAGTTTCCCTGTGTGCCTCTCCACTGAGGGGCTCAGGCCGACAAGCCTCTTGCAATACCTCAAAGATGTTTTTCTCTGAATTGCAGATTCCTGAGATCACCTTGTGTGTTGAACAACACTACTGCTTTCAGGGGCTCATTTCCCTGGTTTCCAAACAAAAAACACAGCTGCCTGAAGTGCCACATGTGAGCAACCAGAGCCACTGCTTGTGCTTCTCCAGCCAGTAGGAACCCGAGCTTCCCGAGTATTTCTGCACAGCAAAGCAATCAGCTTTTCTCCTGAAGTTTCACTTCCCATCCAGGACCAAAAACAATTAGAGACCGATCACAGAAGCACAAACACTCTTACAAGCTGGTGTAGCATCAGCAGAACCACTGGCAAAGCCCCTGAATGATGATGCCCATTCCGCAGCAGCCTCGCATGCAAGTGCATAAGCTTCAGTGCTCATCTGTGCCTGGGATTTTGCCTACATCGAGGTTGTGCCACCCCTTAATAGTGCAGCCCAGATATCTGCAAGGTGCCCAGTGAGCTTTTCCTCCCTTAACATGCATAGCACCCATTTGCAGCAGAGAAAACTATAGGCACCTTACTTTTGCAACTAATCCTAGTAGATGAAGCAAAGGCCCCTGGCTATCCAGGCACGGCAGCAGCCCTGTTGCCTCCTTTCAGTAAGGCAGGGTTAGGGTTGCATGGATAAAAAAGACAGCACTCTGCTTGAACACTTCCCAACTTGCTCCCATACCTCCAGCTGTCAGCACTGCTATCTCCAGTCCTCTTTTCGTAGCATATGACAGGGAACAGCTGGAATAGTTTCTGTCTCCTGATGAGGAACACATCCACTGTCCAAGCCTTGTGGAAAAATATACTGATTTCTCAGAGGTCAACTAGGATTCCCACAAACCATGAGGAGAATTCAGCTCATGATATTTGGCATGAATATCACGCTCTGTTCCTCATGCTGCTACAATTTCCATTTCAAATTGCAGGAAACAAATTATCCTGTGGCATTTCTAGTGACAACCAATGGGAAGGAACATGGGATCAAAGCCTGTTGAGGGGCACAGGCCTTGACAAAGTTCCTGAGCGTAAGAGAAGAAATACTTCTTGATGTTACAAAGGTAATAAGGTAAATATGAATCTAAATTTTTCACAGTCAGAAGAGCACTTTGAAAAGGCTGGAGCCTCATGCCGACATGTAACAAAAGAGCCAAGGAGTTTTGCTGGATGAATGGGCTGGCACAGGATGTTATTAATCTCTAAAGTTCAGATTACTTATTACTGGGACGTGCAGTGAATCCCAAGGGAAGAATTAGGCTCAGGAAAAGAAACCCATTTGTAATCAAACCATAGTTTGGCTTTCAGTTTGTATGTCTTCATTAATCTTCCCTGTCCCTCCCCCTACTGTCCTTGCCTCAAATATTTCAAAATACAAACACAAAATATTTTGGATAAGGCAGCATCGGTACAGAGGGACAGTCAGAGCAGCCCATCCTTCTGACAAATGCACGAGCTTACTCACAGAATATTCTGAGTTGGAAGGGACCCACAAGGATCATCAAAGTCCAACTCTTTAAGTGAATGGCTCACAGAGGGATTGAGCTCACAACCTCGGTGTTATTAGCACCAGGTTCTAACCAACTGAGCTAATCTCAGGGTCAGCTGTCCCATCTGTGCATATTATGTGCAAGAGGTTGCAGCAGAAGCACCAAAGCATCATCACCTCTGGGTGACTGAACAGCCCTCAGGCATCTGCAGAGACAGCACCCAGGACTGGGCCTGGCAAATGGACATCACAGCTCTGACTTCTCACTGCATCTCCCCCAGAGAAGTAAGAGGGGGAGCTCCCACCAGCTGCTCTCCATTCCCAGCAAGGAGATGCAAGCTGAGAAGTTCCATGCTCTTCTGTAACACTCCCTCCAGGTTTCCATACTCTAGCCTGGGAGTCCAAAGATGCTTACTGGGACACAGAAATCAACACTCCCCACTGTCAAAGCCAACAAAACAGAGGTTACTTCAGCTGATGAAGCAACAAGCTTATGCCATAGCTGCTACAGGAAAGAGGACAAATCTATAGCACAGAAAAGAGCCACCAGCTGGCTCTGTGAAGATGAGCACAGCTCCCTAGCAGCAGGACTGGCCAGCAACCCTGGGCCCATTCAAAAAGCAACTACAAGTCTGCTGCTTCCCTCCTGCCACTGTGTTTCCCAAACTCTTTCACCACCATTCTCCCTCTGATTTGGAATGGGAAGTCCCAAGCTCAAGCTGGGGCCTACCTTCCAGCCACAGGATCTCCAGACCAGCTGCAGAGCTTGCAACAAATTCACATGAGCACATACTTTCCTCACAACTCCTGTAGGAGCAGGGACATTGAAATAGTTATTTATTAATAGCTCTGGGAGAAATGAGCAAGAAAGAAAACAAATCCATTTATAAATCAGCAAAAGAGAAAACTTGTGACTCTAATGGTCTCCTTTGTAATTCCTTAAATGTGGCCTGGAGCTGACCTGGCATCACTTCTTGTGATGCTGAATCAGCAGAACAGCCCCACTTGTGCAGTAAATACCCTGATAAGAGCAGAATAGACCCAAGGAAGAACTAACTAACTTATGCCACAATCAGATTTTTCTTGGCTTCTGCTAGGATTGGGGGAGACTGATAGTGGTCAAATTTCACACCACTAAATGCCAAGCAATGACTCACATTAGCATCTACCTCTGCAATCCAGGATATATGCTTTCCTCTGGGACAAGGTGGAGACAGGATAAAGACAGAAAACTCATGCAAGAGCTGTCTGAAAGAACAGCAGTTGGTGGTAGCTTAGCACTCATATAGGAGGATACCAGTCCTGAATACTTTGCCAGACTTTGTCCTTTGATACCATTTCTCAAGGGGGGGGAAGGAGAACAAGAATAACAAAACACTGTTTTGTTTAACAGTTACCCATAGCAGAGAAAAGCTGAGCTAAAGTTTCCAATAGTTATCAGGACAAAATTCTAAATTAGACATGCAGTGTACCATTTTTGAATTTAAAACTGGTTGGACAGGAGCTCTGTCATGTGGATTGAAAGCTGTGTGATGAGCACAAGGCAACGCATCAAGATGACGTTACAACATCAGTATTTTAAAATGCTCAGTATTGCAGTGATAAGGATGAAGGAGCCAGGGCCTCAAGCAGAAGGGGCAAATTGCTCTGTAATTCATTGGGAGGAACTGAATGTCCACTGAGGACAGATAAATAATGTCCGAAGTATCTATGGAAACCACCATCTTACACAGGAACAATAAAACTCATAAAAAGACAAACAAGAGAAAAATAACTCCAACTTCAGATACTCATAAGGACAACAACACTAACTGAAAGCAGGATTTGATCCCAAAGAGATGGGGAGATGTGAAGTATGGAAATGAAGGCTAGAGGCTGAAGGAGAAATAGGAGCTCTACAGTAACCCTATGGGGCAGATGTGGGAGCCCTAGCTTTAAAGTCCATTTATAAACTGGGATCCCACAGCACTCTTATTCAGATGACTCTCAGCAGTGGGTCTCTTCCTGGGTCACGACTTGCTCATTTTTTTTTTTACGCAGACACAGGGGAAGTCAACTTACTTTGGGTGGGAACAGTGAAGGCAAAAAGCTTTTGAGTAGTTTCAGCTTTGCACTTCCCATCACTGAAAGCATCTGACAACTTTTCTTGCCCTCCTGTTTTGTCTCATATTTTCATCCATTTTTCAGCCCTCAGAGCCTCTTACAGCTCAACTTGGAACTCATTAAATTTTTGCACCATTGATCACATCAAAACAAAAGCTTTGTAAACTCTGATTACCAGCTGTAAAGCAGAAAAAGATGTGAAAGCTTTGTTTAAGAATGGAGCAGTTTTTAATGTAGCTATGATACAGCAAAATAATACAGCAATAGTGCAAGACCTTATGAAACAGGAAGATGATATTTGTTTTGAAAAATCATTTCGGTCACACGTATTTTCTCACCCATGCTCACTCCCCTTGTACTCACAGGCACCAAGCTCGCCCAGGCACTCTGGCAAGATCCCACGTGAGATGAGACCAAGGGTGCCAGATGCCAAGTCCTCACTGCATCTCTTGGGTTCCTCTTCATTGGCAAGCTACAATATCTTGAGCAGGTCTTTTGCCGTCTTCAGGAGCTAACGGTTACTACAGTGTGATCCGTTTGCCTTGAAACCTCATTTACCTGGGACAGGTGGCTGCTCACTGCCTTTTTTCCCCTCTCATTTTGGGTACTTCAGCTCCCACGGTCTGTCTTCCTGCTGGGAGAGGAGGAGGACAACTTGCACACAGGATATGCTGTGAGCTTAATGTGATCCTTCTGTTACTGGAGCACAGTTTTCTTTCCCAAAGAGTCATCCGCACAGGGGCTTTATCAGCACCCATGCCTTTTGTTGACAAGCCATCCATGTGAGGCTTATCAGAGTGCAGGCTGCTGGACTTGTCACAAACATGTTTTTTCAGCATTTATTCACTTTTAGTGCAGTCAGTCGTGTCCTTTGGTTATCAAGACAGACCATTCTTTTAACCTTTGATCTGTTGTTGCTTCTACTCCTCACACGCACACACACACATACACACACACACACTTCATTCACATTTCCTTCAGGCCCTCTGTAGTATTTCTGCTTCTCCAGCTGCATGCCTACCTTATGCATGGTGTCCCAGGAGCTTCACTCCACAGGCCATCATTGCAGATGGCAAAAGGTCTCCTTGGTTTGGTTGGGTTATAGCAAGAGCAAAGTGAGTAGGTTTTAGGGCTGCTGTGGTAACCATGCTGCTCAGTCTGCTGCTCAGATCTAGCCAGGTCTCCTGCTCGGAGCTTGTGGCACAGCACGCATGAGCATAGCAGCAGTGGCAGTCTTCTGGAAGTTAGAGGATGTTGAAATTTTGGAGAGGAACAATACAGCCTGTTCCCGGGTGCCACTACCAGACTCACCACAAAGGATTTTATATAGTTTACACCCAAGATCTACTGACAGTGTTAGAGCTGGAGCTGTTTTCAGTCTGTGACAAGCAGCTTCCTGTGACAGCACAGGGTGAGACCACTGTCACCAGTGTAGTGCAGACTTGGTAGCATTCTTATACCAAAGCTTGCAGGGTAAGGCTGGCATTAACCTCAGCTTCTCCCATAAACCTCTGGTGAGACAGGATAGCTGCAGTCATCCCATAGCAGAACCACAACACTCACAAGGAGGCTTTTGTGCACACAGTCTTATGAGTCCAGTCTTCTCCCAGCACACGTACACCAAGCAAGGCTGGGTCTCTCTCACTACTTTCCCACTATTCCCAAGCTCCCCTCAGCTTTGTGGTTTACACAGCTGACTCCAGTTCTCAGCACTGCTGTCTGCCCACCACATATGGGAAATACAAAACAGGTAATACTGGAGCCCACCATCATACTTCTGTCTGTTTAACTTCAGACTTTCCCTAGTAACAAATTGAAACATTTAAATTTGTCACAGTGCTTTTGACCCATATGCTGCCAAGGAGTTTACAGAGGTCAGCACCATTAGCCCCGTTTCCCCAGATGACGAAAAAGCCTAAGAGAGCAGCACATGCCTGGTTCTCTGTCCTCTGGACCACCTCATCCACTTGTCTGGGTAGTTTTCATGTGCCAGGGCTCACAGCACACTCCCTTCCTGCAGAGAGGCAGAATTCCCAGGGTCCATGGAAAGAGCAGCACACTTTGACTACAACTACTCTTAAATTCATCTTCCATCATTTTGATATATTCTCTGATGTTCTGCCAGACTAACAACAATTTGGAGATTAATGGTCTAGTAAAGTACACATATGACTCATGCTACAATATCTATGCAGTTCTGCTATGACTTTAAAAACAGGCGATAAAAATTGAAAATGTCATTTAGGTTAGGAGAAACATGCTGAAAAAGAGAAACACAGCCAGCAGAGTCCCATGGAGGAAAAAAGGCATTCCCTGTGTCTCCTCCTTGCCATCTGACTTGGGGGATGGAGGAAGGAGAAACCATCAAAGAGTTCATTACTACATTAAAAAGATGCTAGTAAACCTTAAGACTAACCACTACACCACACCAAAGGTTCCCAAGATGTGTGAATTTACAGTTATAGTCTTCTGAGAAATAAAGGGGCAGAAGAGGTTCTCCAAAGCCCTATTTACAGAAGGACATCTATTCCCAGCAGGGCCTATGGGATCCAGTTAGCATTCTAAGACACCAAGTGGCCAAAACACTGGAAGGTCCTTAAATTGGCAGAGAAATTACTAGCCTCTGTAGCTGAGACATGCTTTGTAACCTAAAAAGCAACTGTAAAATTACTGGTTTTAACATGGAATTCATAGCATGGGGCCAGGTTCTATTGTAAACCACTATTTTTAAGATGAAGTGCAAAGGTTTAACTTCACAGTTTGCTTAACTGCTGTTTGCTCCACCACAGAAAGGGACCATCGTACCTCTGTCTTATGCCATAGTTCCACCTTTCAAATAAGGTCCCAATTCCCTTTGGTTAATGAAAGAATAAATCCTAAATAACATCGCTGGAACATTCTTTTCTTCCTTTCTGTATGACTTTCATGCTTTTAGTCAAAACAGTATTTCTAAGTTTTGTAAACAAGAGCCTGACCACTAGATTTAGCAGAATAAAGTTCTTTTCAGCTTCCGCTGTTTTCATGTTTACTGCAGTCTCAAACAAAGATGACAAACAGTAAGCTTCCTATATTATTTCAGGAAAGTGAGACTAAATATATAGAAGCTTTAGATCAGCTTACTGAGCACATTCAATTCAAGACAAAATTGCAGATTTCCAGTGCGTTTCCCACAAAGCAGTTGGAGCCAACAGCCAAGGGCTGATTGTGGCCAAGAGCAGATGTTCTCCCTGGCAAGAGCTGCCCTCACCCATTCTGGCAAAAAGCAGGTGGCAGGGAGGGACAGTTTTCAGCAGAGGAACAAATGCCACTCCATTACCTGCCCTTACCACCAACCCACACCCCACATAGGAGCTCCATCTTCCCTCCTGCTGCATGCCTGCTCCCTGGGCTCTGCCATGCACTCTGGATGTTTCCATCCCATTAGCTGTACTGAAGGGTCTCCAAATTCCCTCCATCCCTACTTTCAGAGTAGTCTACCTCTCTTTGCTACAGCCCAGGGAGAAAGGTGCAGAGGCTGCTGCCTCCCCTGCCCCCATCTGCAGTGTCACTTCTGGTGAACGTTAGAAACCACAGCAGCTGAAGCGGCCGTTCCTGTCCCTCCACCATCTCGGGTGCCTCTCGAGCAGAATGTGACGGTGCTGTGAACCATCTGAGGGGTTGAAGTGGTTTCTGTGTCCTGTGCTGCTGAGTCACCTTTTCCAGTCAGCACAGAGCTCAAAGGCCAGTGACGGTTTGAGCTTTGGCTGAAAGATTGCAGATAGTTAATGAAGAAAAGCTAATTCTCATTCCTTTGTAAAAATAGGTCCATTTTCTTTGCATCCTCTCCCTCAAGAACAATCTGGCATTCGCCATCCTATGTGATCAGGGCCAAGACTCTCAGGAAGATCAGAAACAAAGGGGAGAATACAAATCAACTAAGAGCTTTTAACTTCTACTTAAACAAAAATAAAAGCATTTGGTCAAAGGTGCAAGTTCTAGCCTTTAAACCATTCAGCCACCACATACGGGTTACTTTTTGGTCAAAAGAGTTGTAGCATACAGCTGGATGAAGGTCACAAGGGAGCACGGGACAGCATGGGTCAGACTGATGGACGTATGTCTCCTCATTTAAGAAACTTAATCCCTTGTGTTGACATCACAAGGGGAATGTGAAAGGCAGTGTGAAGGCAAACAGTGAAGCGGCTCTGCACATCCTCACGGAAAGCTCTTCCCAAGCTGGGAGGACAAATATGGGCTTCAAAGGGTTTAGACAAAAACTATAAGAGACATAGTTGTAGCATTGATGGTACTGGCTAAGCACCAACAGAGTAGTGACAGCAGTGACCACTACACTGCCTGCATCACCCTTGAGTGTGAACAGCCAGTGCAGGACTAGGGACAGAGGGACAAGGAGCCCAGAGAGCAGGCTGGGAAACAGATCTTTCCAGCATTTTCCACATTTGGGAGCAGCAAATGCATGAGAGGATGTGAGCAGATGAATTTGTTCAGTGTGCACTTAGCCGACTCTGTTCCCTTCCATCTGGTCTCTCACACTTTTTCCCTTAACTCATTTCTTTATTTGTACTGCTAATGCAGCACTGTTTCAGAGCACAGGGCTGTTTTTGTGACTCTCCTTGTGTTCCAGTGAAGATTTCCACCCCCCACCCCCCCAATAACTTTAATCTGAGTGACTTTTACACTTACCCTCCTTCTGTTCTCTCACTTGGGCTGGTGGTGGCTTTCAAGTTAGACAAGCTGAAAGTTATTGCAGATTAAAAAGAACAAGGCTAGGGGACAAGGACAGGCGCCTTTTCTCTTCTCTTTTCAGCAGCACAGATTTATGTCAGATTACGCCAGCTGTAGAAGTGCACCCTTAGGCTCTGCTGCTCTCCATGAAAGAACACTGGCAACAGCTCTGTGACTAGGAGACAGTGATGGAAGTGCCTGCCATAAACCTTCAGCTCTGCTCAGGGAAGGGAAGTTTCCACTGAGTTGAAAGATAAAGCCAGTTCTCACATCTAGATGACAAAACAATAAGAAAATAGAATTTTAGAAGTGGTCCCCATCTAACGCAGCTTTCAGAAAAGCAACAGTGGTGCTTCTCTTTGGAACATGATCTAGAATTTTACAATTTAAGTTTGATCAGTCTCAAGCAATACTAATCCTTTATGGGGTGGCTCCCCAAAGTCATCTCAGTGTATCTACTTCATCCCAACGTTCAGCCCAAACCCTTCTGTTTTTAAAAACATCCTAACCACCTTGAACAGATAATTTCCAAGCTGAGAACTCATCTCCTGTATCAACACACTTCCAACCAGATCCAGCTCTGTGGAACACTGTTACTGAGCACTGGGCTAGTAAGAAGGTACAAAATACCTATCCAGAGGGTATTAACCCAAAAACTTCATTTTGTAGTTGCTCCCAAACCAACAGGTGCTAAAGGTGTAAAGATGTCTTAGGAAAAGAAGGAATGTGACCAAGAGTGATACTCTTCCACTATACTAAGCCAGTTAAGCCAGTTAGGATAACCAAAAAGATTAGAAATTATTATTGCTTTTATAACCCTTCCCTTTTCAGGTGTCCAGCCTCTTAAATTTATTTTTTCTCCTCTAGAAATTCCTTGAGGGTTTTCTATATGCTTCTGGTAATTAGAAGTCAAGAGGCAAACAAAAATCTTATTGCAGTGGTCACAATAAAGTTGACTAGAGGACAATCTTCTCCCTTCATGGTAAGGCAGCTGAGCATACACATAAAAAAATTAAAACTGTGAGTTATGGCTGTCCCAGACATATATATATATATACATACACACAGACATACACACCTCTGCATATTTTTTTCAGGACAACATTGTCTTTCTAATCTATTCAGAGTTTGAATGTCCAATTTTCCTCCAAAGTCACATTAGCTGTGCTTTTACAAGCTTGGCTTGAAGCCTTTTATTTGCTCTTTATGTTTCCAACCACTCTTGGCTTCTTCAGACTTTTTCCTCTGACTTAATTGGTATTTGTACTGGTCCTCCTAGCACTGACAAGCTCCATCTGTAAATCAGCAATGATTTTATACTTTTTAGATCATTATTGAAAATGTCTAATGCCATTGGGCCTCTTGCAGAATACCTCTGGAAACACGGCTATTTAGTGATTATTTCCTTTGATGAACATTTTTGAGGTTTATAGCTATCCTGGTCTTAATTATTAATAGTTCATTAGCTCTTTCTCTGCTAGAGAGTCAAAGGGAGACTTTTATAATCACAACAACATCAGAAATTCATCTATTGTGAAGAAGTTTAAACATGGAAGATATTAATATTTGCTGTTTTCAACCACGTTTGTTATCTCTGAAAAATAAAACAAGTGCAAATAATTATTTGGAAAATAAAGGACCAGTCCTACACTTATAATCAACTTATGGTTATAAAATAGCAACCAGGGAAGTTAGTTCTTCCAGTTCCCCTTTTGTATCTATCAGGGAAGTCAGGCTTTAGAGTCCCTTAACTTAGAGTCAAGATTTATTCAACAGCCACTAAGCTTTTAAGAATACGTATTTTTTCCTAGAACTTTGATGAGTGATAACATGCCTTAGACAAAATGCAGCCTGTTTTCCCAAATGAGAATCACACCAGGCTTGTGTGACATCTATTTTGTTCAATCAGCTGACTTACTGTGTAAGCAAAAGAGCCTTTAAGAAAGCAAAGAAAAATTAAAAGATCTACCAGTACTTGAAATACTTCCCATCACCCCTTCTTATAAATGGATTGTCTAACCAAGTTCCAAACCCAAAAGAAACATAATCCTTGAAGTTCTTGCTGCCAACTCTTGAAGGTGGGACCATCTCCATTCTAGGATGCAGATTAATATGCTCACGTGAGGGAACTACATGAACTCATATGTTTTCTTCCAGCTGGGATGAGTAATTTCCTTTTCAATGCATTCATTCTGTTATCCATTTTGACAGCATTACCGATTTCTACAACATTATTCTGAAAGCTACTTTGACAAGTTTTGTGCTCTACAAAACCAAAAGAATACTAGCTATTAAAACATGATTATTGACGTGATCTATCCAGTAATTTAGATAAAACTGATGTCAAGCTAAACCGGAAATAGTTCTCCAGGTTACCCACCATCATATTGCTGGGATATTGAATCAACAATACTATTCTTCCCATTGCCTGAGATATCCCTAGTGTTCCAGTTTGCTGAAAATGAAAATCATTGAGTATAGATCTTCTCAGTAAGTATTTGGCATACTTAATTTCAAATCGTTGTAAAACTTTATTGCCCCCCAAAATGCTAACCTACAAAACAAGCTAGTTAGTTATATGTCCATGAAATATTTCTTTATATAAGAATTCATTTCTGTCCCCTCAAATTTGGAAAAGTATTTAATCAACACTTTTCCAGGATTTTTCCTGCATCGTCATTAAAATCTTGCCCTATCCACCTCCGTAATGATTACACAACTGCTATATATACATTATTTTGTTCTTAAGACACACAACATGCTTCCTTTTGAATTGTGCTTGGTCCTGCTAAATTTAGATATCCCCTGACATCTTTACTTTCTCTAAATAATCTTCCCCAATTTACAGTCTGTATTTTCCATCATGTTCTCCAGTTCCTCTTTCTCCACTTTGCCATTTACTTGTGTTAACTTCTATGTGCTGCCTTCACTGCCTGAATGAAAAAGTCAAAGTTATCCTCATTCTTGGTTTTAAGTGCTGGTCAGTATGTCTTCTTTAAATTTGTGATTTTCCATTCACATTCCTTTACTTCTTTTTCCCATCAGATTTTGCTTGATTACAGTTGTATGCTGGAAGAATCCATAGAGAGCAGTCATCTGACAGTGATTAATTCATCATGTATATAGCAAGCCCCAAATCAGAGTTATTACCTTAGTACCTTCTAGATTAAAACAGATATATTTTAGAAGGTCTACTGATTTTCACTGCTGTCTACATGAGCTCACCATCATGCTCTCCTCGGACTGAAGCACACCTATATATTTTTCAGTAACATATAATTTTCAGGCAGTCATGCTTTCTGTCCAAGAAGGTATTCAGCACTAATCACTAATATAACCTGTTGCTCTGTAGCATTCCAAACAGAATTTCTTCCTTGGCCATGTTAATATATTAATCCAAATATCAAAGCAGAGATGACAGCATCAAAATTTAAAATCAGGCTTCCTAAAACTAAATAGTAGTGTTTCAAACCTGGTTTTTACAGTCCTTATGGACAAGGCTCACAGAAAACAGATCTTTTACTGAAATGCTCCCTAGTAATTCCTTTTTGATGAAAGGACATGGCATGCATTTGTGCCTCATTTCAAGGTGAAAACTTTCCTGACACCTGATAGATACTGCCTGTCCCGAACTCCCCCATGTTGAACCCATTGACTGCTGCCTCTGTAAAAGATACTGCAAGAGGAGTTCTCAAAAACAGTGTCATGTTTTCTTCCCCCCCCCCCCCCCGTCCCAGTTTCTTGCTATTTATTGCACTAATTTTCTTTAGGCTCTTGCAAGACCTGCATACTTTGCAGGTCAGTCCATTCTGACACCATCACTGCCTCTTCTGCAACTGAGAACTGTCAGTTTTCTTCAGTTTCCTCCTGCCTCTTTAAAAAAATTCCACTTTCTAAAAGAAGGCTTATTTGGTCCTCTTCGCTAAATCAGTTCTCATTATCTAAGTTTCTTCCCTGTGATTCCTCACTCACTAGAAATCCCCATTCACGCATTGTATTTTATTTTTGGAATGAAACTTTTAAAAGACTGGTTTCAAAGCTATTCTTATCTCCCTCCTCAGCAGAGGCAAATTATCTCTAAATATTTCCAGCTTCACTCATGACTGCATAAACTAATGAGCTAACCTTCTCCTTCTGCCATACTTTGCTTGAAATTTTGATGTACGTCAGACTGAGAAAATGCTTCTTCCTCTCAAATGCTATTCATTACATTCTATGAAGCTAAAACCTTGGAGAGGTCTAGTTTACCATTTTGTTTGTTCTAGGGGGAAAAAAATAATCACATTTTGTTTCCCTGTTGTCATAACAATGATAAATTAGAGACTTCCACCAGGTACTGAACAAGAAATTATAAAAATAGTGGAAACTATTATCCCTAAGCTTCTCACTCAATTTAAAGGCTAAGTTTCTGCCCAGATATTTTTTCAGTGTACTGCTTCTTGCTTATTTGTCCGAGTTCCTGCTTTGTATTCGAAAGCCCCGCAGAGCACAGTGCTGTCAGCAGTACAGAAAGACGGACCGTATTGCAGAAGGCGCTGTAAACAGAGGGTAAGGCACCCAGATAGACAAAAGCTGATACTAAACTAGGAAATGTTTCTGCCAAACGTTGTGTGACTAGTGCTGCTACGTGCACCGTGTCAGCTGATTATAAAAGGCAAAGCCTAGTACAAGACATGTATCTTGTAGAAAAATCACGGTGAAACAAAGCTATTGCCGGGTCTCTCCCCCGATCCCCAGGACCGCATTAAGGCCAGAGGGCTGCCCGGCTGCCGAGTGGCGAATCCTTTTTTTCCGAGACCATGCACCGAGAGCCCCTCGTACGTAGCACAGCACTGCTTCCAACCTCAAAGCTATTGTCTCCCACCGCGGTTTTCCAACAGCTAACACTTCCACTGAGTTTTTGCTCTTCCTTCCCCGCCCCCTTCGCCTTTGGAGAGCGGCCCCGGCCCCGCGGGCAGCGCGGGCGGCAGCCGGGACTCGCAGCCGGCTCTTCCCTGCCGCGGGGAGGGAATCCCTCACACTGACGCGTCCAAACTTCTGGCAGACGCCGGCGCGGAACCCCCGCTACCGCCCGCCCCGCTTCACCGCCCGGGGACCCCCCAGCCCGCGGGCACCTCCGGCTCCCCCCGGACCCCCACCCGGCCACCCCAGTCACAACTCGGCATTGTCCCTTCAGGAGCGACCAGGAGTCCAAGGTCTGGAAGGGCTGGAAGATGATGTCAGCCGGGGGCGGACTGCGGTAAAGGCTGCGCCCACCCCGGCAAGCCCCCGCCGTGGAGCCTTCGCCCACCGCCCGCAGCGCTCCGCGGACGCGGAGGGAGGGACGCGCCGCCCGGGGATGCCGCAGCCACAGCTCCCGCCTGACTGGCACATCCGAAGGAGCTCCTCATGAATATGCACAGCCTCCCCCGAGTGCCGGCCGCGGGATGCCGCCACCCCGGGGGCTCCCCGCCGAGCCCCGCAGCCCCCCCGCGCCCCTCGCAGGGGGTGAGAGTTGCCTTTGGAGATCAGCGGTTCGCTTCTGTCCTTACCCTTTGGCTCGTCCATCAGTGCTGGTGCTCGCTCCCTCCTTCCTCGCTCCCCCCTCTTCCTCTCTCAGCCTCCGCCGGCTCCGAGCTGCCTTAGTGAGAGGTGCTCATGAAAATGGGCGCTTTAGTGGTCCATGGCTGTGGGAGGGGTTAGTTTAACTCTACATGACTCAAATCCATTTAACTTGCAGGCTTGACCTCCTGGTCTCCTCAAAGCAGATTACCTCAGAGCTACGGCGTTACCAGCACCTCGGGTTTATCCGCCGTCTCGGAGGGTCCCGCACGGCCGGGGGCAGCGGTGAGCGCCCGGAGCTACCCGAGGGAACGGCCGCCGGCTCCGCCAGGCCCTGCTCTGGAGCAGGACTGCATCCCTGGCTCGGGGCAGGGGGTAGATGGCATTGTGGCTGCAGAGAGAAAGTCCTTTGTTAGGGATTTTTTTTTCTTTTTTTTTTTTTTTTCTTTTTTTTTTTTTTTGGGTGTGGGTTTTTTTTTGTTTTGTTTTTGTTAATTGGCAGAAGACTGAGCAGATACACTCCACACCGTCAACACAGGAACTGCCCTGAGAGGAGACGACCTTCCTTATTTCCAAATATGAGGTCCAGCCCACAGGAAAAGACCCCACCAAATCATGTAAGGAGACAAAGTTGCAACAGCTGTTGAAAAGTCATCTCCTGTACCTACCTGTCTCATAGAATGAGCTCACACCTCCAGCTGCATCTCCAGGGGAACTTCAGGAAAGAGCCCATTTTAGCCTACTTGCCTGGAACGCCTGAAGGAAACCCACCCCTCACCACTTTTTATCTCTGACTGACTTCACAGAAATGAGAAATACAGGACAGTGCTGGAAGAGTCTCAGCAACTTTTCTCCATATCTTCTGACATTCAAGTCCCATTCCAGGCACAACAAGTGGCCTCACTCTCCCAACCTACAGATTTGTCAGCCTCCTACTCCAAAGGAAGTTGCCAACCACCCTGGCTCCTTTGCTTCCTTCTCAGACTGGTGAAGACCAGCTTCCCAGCATCTTCCCTGCTAGTTACCCAGAAGGTGAAGCCACTGGAGCACAGGGCACAAGCACCTGCAGCCAGCTGCTATGCCCTGCCTGTGCCAGAACCTGCTCCCCTCTCAGAGGTGTCACTTTATCTTTGCAGTTCGACAAGTGAGTGCACAGCCCTACAGCTGGACACCATCCATCTCTGTGCCTACCATCAGCTTCCAGAGGTCTTGCCTCAAAGAGAGGCAGGAAGAGCAGGATCCTGATGCTAGGACCTGGAGAACCACACTTGGACATGGGCTTTCAAATCCCTTCCATTATTGCAGCCCTGTCACAAACAATGACCAGTACTCTCTTCTTCACAAATAAATGTTCACTTGGCTTGCATCACTCCAATTGACAGCACAACACTTTTGTTCATAACCTTTCTGGGAATAGGAAAATAGGGATCAACAAAATAAAAGAATATACATAATTAAGGCTTTAGTGAGTAGATTCTTTCTGAATTACTGTTAGCTTTGATTTAAAAGCTCAAGGAGAAGTGTTTCAGCAGATGAACCTGAAGGTAAACTTTAAGTGTTTGTCATTTTATTGAGAAAAATTGGCCTGGGAAGCACAAGGGACAACTGACCTTACCTGCAGTGATAATGCAGCAACATTTTTAGAGGGCTTAGCATGGCAGAAGTAATTTTGTTGGTCACCTTGAAATATCTTTTTTTTTTTTTTTAAATAAGAGTCCAGTTGATATAATGTTTAGTTAATAAATACAACTTTAAACGTCTTCACTGTAGTAAATAACTGCACAGATGTATCAGTAAGAAAAACTTTTTTTTTTGGAACAAGGCTGATAGAAGTATGAATGCTTATGTACCAGTCACACACTGATTTCTGTAAAGAATGCTTGCCAGTAGAGTATCATCATAGGAAATAAATCACCTATATATATATAAATAACACACATTAAATAAATTAAACCCAACTGAACAGTAGTTTTAAAAAATAGTTGGAATTTAGGACTGATTTTTCAAATGCTGTGCTTAGACCCACTACAGGTAGAAACTCAAGAAGCTGAGTCATCTGGGCTTACCAAAGAGCTCACCTAAGGGCTGAGGAGTCCAAATTTAACAAGCAGAAGGTATATACAGGCCCCCCTCAGAGAAAGATAGACATGACTTCACGCCATGTTGAACACCTCTTAGGATGCCCAGACTGGTGTGTTTCAAGTCCCTTCAAAATGTATATGTACCTGACAAACCACAATAAGCTCTTTTTCACCAATCTGCCAGTGACAGGTTTTGTGTTTCGGGTTTTTTTCTTGAGGAACTTCAGTTTCAAACTGAGACAGATGAAACTTTTATGGGGAAGGATGATACACTAAGAGTCAGTGATCACGATACAGACAGCAGTGTTTTCACACAAAAGGAAGTTGTTACCTGGAGCATAAGGGCCCCATGGGGAAGGGTTGCCATGAACAATAGTTATGGTTTACTACACCTAAAAACATCCAGGTCATTCACATAGTTACAGGGAACAGATTTCTGTGTTGAAGACGATCTACTTTAAGTGATGGACCAATAAGTATGTGAATAGTATTCCCACAGCTACAAGAGCAGTGAATGGTATTACACACTATTCTGCAGCCATTAAGTTTAGGTGTGAGGGACAGCAACGAAACAGGGACAACTTTTCCTCTGTCACCCCCTAAAGGGAAGGGTGGACTACATAACCTCATGTGACATGAGACGCAGAGTTCCCCTTCCAGCAGAGGGTGAGATCCACATTTGCCAGAGCAGTTTTGTTCTGTCTGACAATCCTCCTGCCTTAGGGCAAAACTCTGCCTGCAATCCACAAACTAGCAAAAGGCTTCAACAGATTCTGTGTCACGGTCATTTCCATAAGAAAACAAAATAAGGAAAAAAAGTGGCCCCAGAGGCAGGCATTTGTACTCAGATAAGGCTCCAGACATTGTAAGGAGGAAGCTTGAAAACACAAATAAAAAGAGGAAACCAGAGAGCTCAGGATGTAGTTTCCACACATCTTGGGCAGGGGGTAAGAATAGCAAAAAACCCAGAGTGCCACTCTTCTACTCCCAGGACAAAACAGCATCTTGAGCAAATTTGGAGGAATGAAATATGTCTTGGATATCCATTTTCCTAGCCACAGTAAGAACTTCATTGCAGTCATCTTGCTCTAAGTTTACACAAGTTGTGTGTGTGTTTGCCTGTGTCTAAAAATATGAAACTTCATATATGTCTAGAATTTGCTGTTTTGCAGATGAGGTATGCTGCCTTTGGGACTCAGAAAAGGAGTAAGAGTGAGTGAGCAGTGGGACATCCTAGCTCCATTTCCAGAAAATAGGAGACAGATCGAGGTGATAAACACTGAAATCCAGGGCCAGAACCTCTCAGCTTTGGGATGGGGAAAAGAAACAGCCATTGAAAAAAAGAGTTAGGGAGCCTGGGAACAAACTTACAGGCATTAGAAGCACAAGTAGCTTATTTCAATAGAAAGAATTGCTATGAAAAAATCTGAAATATTTTAAATGGAAACAGGCCATACCATCACCAGTCTCAACTGTATTGAAGTAATCCGTGTCTGTGTTTGCTTAGGGGCCTAAGGGTATGTATTTAGATTACAACATATCACTCTGTATGTTTAAGCAACAGAGGGGAGTGGCTGCTGTAAGAAACTTGATGTGTAACATTGGCTTTAGTGGGGATAGGCTTAGTATTCCTTGGGCTTTCCTAGACATTTAGTCCCAGTGTGCTGACTTGTGTCACCACTGAGCAGCTGGCAGCCCTGGGGAAAGGGACAGCAGAGGTACCCACCCCTCCATCCCCAGCATCTCTGAAACAGATGATAAACTGTGAAGGTCTCCAGACAGATAGTGAACATGCTAAATTGCTGGGACCAGAGGGAGCAGAATTCCCTACAAAGGGAGCTTGATCCAAGGGATCAGGACAACTGTATTTTCTGGAAAAGAAGGCAGAGAAGAGGGGCCAAGCATTACAAATTACAAATAAACAAAAGCATAAAGGCATTAATGGTGCCAGGGTTTTTGTTTGTTTGGTTTTGTTTGGTTGGTTTGTTTTTTGTTTTAACAGCTTTGTCTCCTTGGCCCACTCATCCCACATTGCAATCACCTCAGATTTGACAGTGAAACCTGTTTTCACAACACAGTAGGCCAAGTCCTCCCTAAATCTCTGGGTTCCTCTGCAATAGCTGAAGTTCAAATGCTTAATTCAGATTCCCAAAACACTTCCTTTGTGTAGAGTAAACCTCCTGGATGACTCCTGAGGAAACAGACAAACAAGCAATGGGCTATATAATATTTTGTCTGAGTGCTCTGAGCATTTTTTTAAAGAATGCAGTTCTTGGAAAAAGAAATTGCTTTTGGTATGGAGGTAAAGCAATGAGATTGCCTTTAGCTTAATCTTTCTGCAAACAAATATTGGTCTTTAACCTTAAACTTACGAAAGGCATTCTTTATTAAAATTACTTAAGTCCCTTTCCTTCATCTTACTTCCTTGTCTTGGTTTAAGTATTTGTAACCCTCTTCTCAGAGAAAGCCACTATTCTTTTATATCAATATTCATAGATATTGTGACCCAAAACATGTGCATCACTTGTAAGGCAACATTTTGAGAGTAGCACAGTAGGTTAGAGCATGGTGCTAATAATGCCAAGGTTGTGCGCTTGTTCCTTGCATGGGCCATTCACTTTATAGTTGGACTTGATGATCCTCGTGGTGCCCCTTCCAAGTCAGAATATTCTTCTATATAATATTATTCTATATGAAAGAATATATATTATTTATATAGAATATATATTATTTATATAGAATATTCTATATAAAAATAAATATACAAATCACCTCAAAGCATATATTTAAAAAAAAGAACTGTGCATATTTAGTCCAGATTAAGTCACTCAATTTTGATATTTCTTCGAAAGGATAAAAGTAGACAGAATGTGGAAAACATGCATAAAATGAAAAAGAGTAATTTTAAAATAAATGTTTTTTAAATGTCTGAATTCAGCTGACTACCCACTCACCCTCTGTTAAGTGATTTGGTCTTTAATAAGTGAGCAACTTCTGAGGAAAGCCACTGACAGCACGTTGATGCATTGCCCGTCAGATGTCACTCAGTCAACAGCAGAAGAGAATTTGACTGTGTCCATCCAAAGGGACTATGTGAAGACAGTGGCAAAAAGGCAGAAGTCTTAAAACCCCCAATCATCTCTAATTTGCATATGTTTGTTAACCATAGTAATGAATAAACCCATGATAATTCACCCACCTACTTTCCTATGTTCTAGAAGCATAAAATGTTTTCCCTTCTAAGAAAGCCTCAAATGTAAACTTTGCTTTGGGAAATAATTAAACACTGGTTTGTGTCTGATTATTTACTATACTTTATCAAAATCTTCACAGATGTAAAAACCTGCTGCCCTCTCTACATCCCACCTCACTTCACTACGTGCCTGCACTGAGTTTACGCATGTCCCTGAGCACCACGAAGAAGTATCTATAGAGATGCGAGTCTTGGATATTTTCAGATTTTCTTTTGGATTCTCACTAGGAGATTTTTCTCCCTATGAATTTATGTACATTTTACAAGACTTCAGTTACATGCATTTCAATGTGGTCATCTTTATGTAGTCGTTGAGAGGTTTCCTGTTCTTTAATTTTGCACTTCAATA
The DNA here is from genome assembly GCA_035041135.1 of Platyrinchus mystaceus. Classification (NCBI taxonomy): domain Eukaryota; kingdom Metazoa; phylum Chordata; class Aves; order Passeriformes; family Tyrannidae; genus Platyrinchus; species Platyrinchus mystaceus. The sequence goes on along the minus strand of JAWWLV010000180.1, from coordinate 21,235,899 downwards.
GACTGACATAAATGCAGAGAAAAAAAGAAGAGTTCAAAGAAATCTTGAATTAGAAAATAATATTTCTTAAGTTTACTGGTGTTTGACATTTATTACTTCCACAGGTTCTAGTACTTTTGCTTTGTATAAAGTCTTCATCCCATTTCAATTCTCTTTGAATTAGCTGAAAAAAATAAACAACTTTATGTTTAAAGCTAGCATTTTTTAAGTTTGTAGTACTTGCATTGTTTCATGCGTTTGGGGAAAAAGGTTAAGTTATGTCAAGCTTCATGCTCAATTATAAGTTGAGAGACTAAGTTAGTTTATGAAATACAGAATTTGTGCATATATTTATAAAGGGGGATTGGTTTGAGCTCCATAGATTCATATATAATGACTAAATGATGTAAGTGGCTTTACAGTCCTTCTAAATCCCTTAGTGTACTTCCCTTTTCCCACCACTGACTACAAGTTATTAGCTTCAACGCTGTATTCTACGCACAGATCTGCCTCCTTACTAAATATACCTAGACCATTTCAAAGCACATTTTCTCTGTGAGCTGCTCTATATACCAAATGTATGCTTTAATCACTCAGCATGCAGGAAGCATTCCTTCATCCACTTTTCCCATGAACATGTCTCCAACTTGGCATCCAGTTTTAACTGTCATTTTTATTGTCAGTATTTTCCCCATATAATCTCAACAGTGTCTTCACCTACTTAAATGTGTAAGTATATTCTTGTCCAACAGTCTTGGTTCTAGAAATAGCCTTTCTACATCTCTCAGCATCATCAGATGGCTGAGTCTTTTCAAGTTGAAAGCATTTCTTTCTTAAGTTAAATATCTCTGTTTCTCTCATTCTGTTGCTAAATCATTAACTCTTCAAACCTCAACCTGACAGCACCACTAAAATAAATTCTGTTAACTCAATTCTCCATTCAATAAGGTATTTTCTACAATAGTTATTTCAGTATTTTTCAGCATTATTTTAGTATGTATGAAATAGTTATGCCAGTATTTCACCCAAGCGTCTTTTGGGAAAAAAGGAAGTTAGAAAGGGAACCGAATACTGTGAATAGGTATGAAGAAGGAAAGATTTAGGTCTGAAAAAATATTCCCAACTGAAAAGATTTATGAAGGACTAGACAAATATGCTTGACTGTCTTTTTAAGAAATTCCTTCACGGAAGTTTCTTTTCCAAGGAAACTGTCACATTTCCAAAGATTTTGCGCAACACACTTCCTGGCACAGTGGTTTGGCTTTTTTTTGGCCTCACAAATGACTTACCTTAACTATCGCAGTTAAAAATTGGCAAGCTCTGAAATCAGCTCTCAGTTGTAGACAAAACTCTATTATTTGCATGGGGCTATTCTTCCCCAGGTATGCTCACCACACTTGGAATAAGAATTTAACCCCCCGTTCAGATCCTGCTGGTGATATTTCCAGAAGAGATTTCATTCTACAGCAGCAACTGCATTCATGAAATAAAAAGCAATATGCAGCCTTGGGTGACACAGGTAAGGAGGAGTGGCAGGGCTGGGGCAGGACCAGACTGGATCAGGAAGGGATTCTGCACCAGAGCTCCCCAGCTCAGCCCTTGCCAGCTCCAGCCCCACTGCACCCAGCAAGGCCCTGCAAGGAATGGATAGCAACCTCCACTTGAAGGCAGTAATTTGTGAGCAGATGTCATGGGTTTGCCAGTCAGCCCCCCCCCGGGGGCTGAGGATGGTTTTGCCAGGTGGATTTCTGGAGCAAAAACCCCCAGTCAAAAGTTTTAGTAACACCTCTGCCAATTACATTTTTAAGAAACCGGAAAAGAAGGCTGTGAGATTGAAGAGATAAGAGCCATGAGGGGTGGCCGGAGAAGAAGGAGCCATGTAAGGAGAGGCAGCAAGGCCCCAGGTGGGGCCAGGCCTCCCTCCTCCCCCAGCCATGGGC
>JAWWLV010000180.1:21184177-21233880 GCA_035041135.1 Platyrinchus mystaceus | reverse complement strand
GAGACAGTTTCAGTGATAACAAAAGAAAGACTTTCAAATGCTGCAGAATTGTATTGGAAGACCTGGAGCTTTGAAAGAGAAAAAGAGACTGTTTTTCTCCTCCTGAATTGATCCAAAAGGGAAAAGGGTACTTCTGTAAATATATAATATTTGTGCTTAGTTAAAATGGTATATATATAATTCTTTAGTTTTTATTTTATTTATTAAGTAATAAATCTTAATATTATTTCTTCCCACACCAGGTCTCTCTTTTGTCTGCATAAACCTTTCTCTCAACTCGTAGCATTTGTGTGGGGGGGGGAGTGAAAAAAAATTGGCCCATGGCCAAACCCACAACAGCAGATATTAATTTAAATACAGCAGGATGGCTGTCAGACTTTTAGGACAGCAGTTCTGTTGTTTGATTCATAGGCTTTCAACAGACCTTCAAGTTACTCAGCCCTTACACACCTAAACATCAAAATACAGTGTGCAAAAATAAAAAAAAAAAGAAAAAAAGTTTGTAGCCCTCCGAAATTATCTGAACTGACAAGTACATCAGTTCCATTCACATTTTTCGTTTTTCAGTTTAATTCTTAAAAGACTTTGGAGCAAGAAAATAGTGTAAAAAAGTAAATCCAGTGAATAATTCCAGTTTCAAACCCATTAGAAAACATCAAATTTCAATCTTAACTCAGATTTCAAATGTCTTGAGGGTTTACGTGGAGTTTCTTTCTCTAAATGGGTAGCTGGGTCATTAAGCAATATTTTTGGACCAATGCAAAAAGCTGCAGAAAGAACAACTGCTTGTAGAAACTACTGATTTTAGTTCTACTGTTCTCTCTCACATGGAACAGACTTCCTGAAACACAGCTGTATCTACTGGAACAACATTACATCACAGAAAATCTAATAGGCTAAAAATATATCCTGTAGGTATAATCTTAATTATGCTTAGGTTAAAAAGATTTAGTAACCTTGGAGATAGAAAAATAGTGTTAGGAATTATTATTTTTAGCATCAAGAAACTTCTCCAAGCAACAATACCACACAGTGTAAAAATATACCAGGTCAGTACACTTTGGAGATTTCAGATGTTTTATCCTCTTATGGTCTAAAATACAATACTTTTAAACTATATTACTCTGGAACGAATTTTTTTCCTTTAAACTCACAAATCTATACTCCATATGACCAAAGAAATTACACAGACATTCAAAGATGTACAGGAACTTTAAGTATATCATCCTTACCAACTAAGCTTGGCTTAAGAAAAATGGTATTTTTCACTTGCTTTCAAGACAGTGTTCACTGCTTTAAATAATTTGCAATATTGAGAGCACAAGTTCCAAGTGGTAGCCTAAACTTGAATTGAAGACAATAGTAATTTCTCCAGGTGTCATGTTTTTTGGTATGTTCTTCATAACTTAAACTCCTCAGGCTGTAGTCACAGGCAGAAGTGCTATGCAAGAGTGCTATGGCAACAACAATCCACATTCATTATCTGGTCCAGTTAAAACATGTTTGTGTAGTGACAGTTCCCTGATGGTCTTCTCCTGGTTTCTTCTCTTATGAACATGCTAAATGGGTCTGCTGGAGCAAACACAGTAGCATGCCAACCCTCTCCATCTCCTCACTGGGAAACGAGTGCGAGTGAGTGAGTGAATGTGACTGTAGGAGGAAATAATTGAAAGTACCATGTGAGTAACTATCTGTTAATAACAGCTTGCTTATATTAATAGCATCCTCATTTCTGCTAAATAAAGGAGAAAGTCTTCTAATATCGAGAGACGCTCCCTAACTTGACACCCTATGAGGGAAATGCACTGCATAGTGATTCTTGCCTGACTTTTGTTAGCTATGTAAAGAATCCACACAACAGTTTCCTAGCTCAGAAAAAATGAAAATTTGAGTTTCAGCACAGTGACAAAGCCTATAGAAAATGTATATTCCGAAGGTTCATTAATAAGATTTACCAGAAGGACATATATGTGTAACAGTCATTAATACTCAACATTTACCAAAATCCTCAGACTTCTAATGGGCTTCTTTCCCTCATGTAACAACTTTTACATGCTGAACAAGTGGTAAGATTTCCCAGCCATAAAGGGCAGGGTCACATTCTCCTCCACCAAAAATCAATTTCAGCAGGCTGAGAAAAATTGAACAGCCCTGGAAAGCACAGAGGTCAGTTCCTCCCTGGAGCCACTGAACTCTGCCACAGTAACTGGCACATGCTTCCCCATCGTAAGAAAACAGACTTTGAGACAGCTTGGTTTAAATGCAGGCAAAATTAAATACTTAACATGGGAACAATAGGGTTCTTTGTGGTGGGGAAAGACGTTTTTTCCTCTGAGTGCTGGCAGATTAGCCCCGGTCTATTTTGCTTCTCTTTTGCTCTGAGTGCTTTTCATTTTAATTTTTTTTATACGCTGTTTCAAAGAACAGTCTGGAATTCAGGGAAAAGCATTACCTACTGCTGTGTCACAGGCCTGCCTAGCAGTATGAAATAGGAAAATTCATTTTCCCAGAGTAACCTTTCACTTGAACTTATCAAGCTCCTAGAATTTTGGGGAGGGGGTAGGGGGCTGGGGGGGCTACACGAGTATGTACAAACACAAACACTGCCAACCTCACGCTGTTAGTCTTTTCTTGCATAGTTTCCATTCCCATCCTTCAGCTCCTGCCTCAGCAGTATTTTTTCTTTCATTTTTTAATGTTTCACTTTCCTTTGCTCCCTTCCCCATTTATTGGTTGCTCTTTCTCTTTTAAGTGCTCCCTTCTCTCATTTTCTAGTAATCCTTTTCTCCTAAAAATATTTCCTCCTTTCATATTTTTACGTCAGGCTTTTTCACCTGAGGTTTTAATCTTTCTTTTCTCTGCAGAGGATTTTGTGCATCTTCCATTTGTTACCATTGGTGTGTTTTTATGCCTAAGAAACTCTGAATGAAATGCTGCTAAACTAGGTTTAAAGTATGAAGACTTGTTTTACTTTAGAAAAACAGTAATAACATTACTTTAAATTGTTTCCAGATGTTAAAGTTAAATACAACAGTATATACAGTGTACCAGTGTTGCATAATTTATGTAGTAGCCTGTCATCACTGCTCTAAATGACTGCCAATAATTGAGACCTGGCAAACATCCTGCAGATATTTAATATACTTATTTTTTGAAACATAATAATGATAACAGCAATGGACAGCTATGCCAAGCTGAAGATCTACTGCATAATGCACCCATTTATGAAAAGTGTTGTTTGCCTGAATTTCTTATATACCAAGACTTACAATAAAAATTATTCAATAGCTGCTTTGATGAAATTATTTATTTGTTACCTGCAGAAAGATGGCATGTACAATCTTTAGTTTTTTGCTAATATTCTAATAACTGCACTCATTTAAGGTACAGAGTACTGTTCATATCCTCACTAGTAATTAATTATTTATTTGCAGGAGACAACTGCAGCTGTTGATTTTTTCCCCACGTTTTTTTCTTCATCCCTTTTTCTCACCCCAAAGTAAGAATCCAGTACTGCAGGAATGCAGTACTTACATTAAAATTATATAGACTCACATCTGTACAAGTTTCCCAAGAAATCATAACTTTACTGGAATTTTTCCAGGTAATTTTCATCTTCTAGTGGAAGTTGGATAATTATGGTCCATCCCTTTAGTCTGATTTAATAAAGGCAACTTAACCCTACCATTAATTTATAGCGGGGACGACAAGTCTCCTCACCAATAATTAGTATCACCTCTCCACACTCACCCAGTTCTGCTCACTGTTCCTTTTTTTACCTTCTTGATCTCATTTCATCATCCTTTTCCAGGTAGTCTTCTGTACCTTTAGCATCCTCATGAATCTATCAGCCAAGCCACTCTTGAGTAAACCGTCTTCCTTGAGTCCTTTCCTCAATTACCCTTTTAATAAGGAAATCTATAACCCTACCTTACTCTCTAAGAAACTATTACATGACTATAAAGAAATAAAGGCAAGGACAAGACAAGCAACAAAAGTCCTGTGACACCAAATCCTAATGTCAACCAGACAAATGCCATCCCTCAGGATCTGCTGCCCAAGTCCTGATCTTACACCCTCAGTTGCAATTAAAAAAAAAAAAACTGAGTTCAAGAGGAATTCAGGACTTCAGCCAAAATTCAGAACAAGAGTAAAATAATACTGGTCATTCAGGCTGGAGTTGGAAACTCAAAACAATTGGCGGCCACTCTGTGAGTGCCACAGCATTAGGATACTGACCACATGAACTGTGCTGCTGCCTGGGCACTGGGGACTAGGCAGCTGCCCCTGGATTACTGTTGAAACAAGTGTCTAAAAGCTGTGAGTTTCATTTATGTAAAACAAAACAAAAAATTCCTGCTGTAATATTAAAGATTCTTAAATACAGGGGGAAAAAAAAAAAAAAGGACACAAACCAGGATTAAGCTGGTTTTGTAACTGACTGTTTCTTTAGTCTCCTAATTCAGGGTGTGTATAGGTCTTTCTTATTTTCTCTGCAGAAAAGATAAATAAATACAACAAACAGCCTTGCTGAAGTGGTGCAGCTGAATGTTGGGCCTAAAGTCTTTTACAAACTGAGTAGGTGGGATGGTATTTGAGAAGCATCTCCAAAGCATAGTGCTTTTCAGGATTGCCTGTGCCTCCTTCAGTTTTCCACAGATTTTTAAATCCTCACCATAACAAAAATATTCTTTGTTTTTATCAGAGTAGCATTTTTGCAGTTTCTTAGGAAGAAACAAGTGTCTCATTGGAATTTAAATCACCTGGCAGAGAAACTCAGAGACAGGGCCTTGTAGGGGCTGTACAAGTATATATTCTAAAGAGCTGCAATTATGCCATGCGCTGATATGAGCTGTACTGGTGAGGACAGCAAGGGTAGTGTGGCTCATCCGCTGCAAGCACTGTATCCGTGGCTAACAGGTGACTCCAGTCAGACCTCATCTTTGGACAGTGAGCATCAGTGGGTTAACAGACAATTGCAGTTCACTGTTTTACTGCAGTGTAGGGATAGTCAGTCCCAGACTTGGCATCCCAGAAGCAGTCCGGTCCATGTCCTTGGGCATCTTCATGCTGCAAAACTCTCTTGGGCTGAGGGCTGCCCTGCAGGCTGCCCACCACTGTCCAGGCAAGCAGTGCAAATGATTGATTAGAAATGCATGGAGAGATCTATCCAGACATTGTCTATCTTAGTTTGTGCCATTGCCTGCTTCTGAAAGAATTGTCCCATATAAATAGCCTCTAGATGTTTTGGTGTGTAAACGCTGTCTGATGGGCTTTTACTCTAAGTCCCATGGCAAAGCAGCAAGAGTTTCCTCCATGCTGGTCAACACAGCCAGCACCAGTACAGCAGCATCAGTGAGGACATGACACTCTTGCCCCTTAATATGCATTTTCTGAGTTAAATTTGGTCCTGTAGGAGCTCTGGAAACACTCTGGGTGTGCTGCTGTTTCAGTCTAGTTCACTCCAATAACCTGCACTGAAGTACATCACTTAAAGTTGATGTAGATTAAAACTGGCCAACCAGACATGTGATATTGGGCTTAGTGTTTTCAAGTGTGGAAATTAAGCAGTAGCACAAAAGAGAATCAAAACACAAACTTGCTTGAACTGCTCAGATGTACTTGTGGAAAGCAACTTGCATGGATTACATGGGCACTGTTATCATCAAATTTCAGAGCTGCATTTGATAGTTCCTTAAAAGGCCTATTGCTTTTTTATCACAGACTGAGAATTACTTATTTATGGTATTATCCTCAAGTACCTCATAAAAATAAAATTCCTTCTTAAGCTCACTGTCTGACTTGAAAGGAATCCAAGTGGTAGATACTTCCCCACCCTGCTTCTCACAGCAAATGGAAAGTAAAAAAAGGTAGACTTGCAGATGCAAGCAAATTAGAAATATTTCAAGAATTTTACTGTTAATATAATCCTATTGTCTTCAAGATGATAGCAAAAGTAAACAAAAAAGCTCTTGCAGATGGATAGGTTAGGAAGCAGTTTCAAACTGATATATCTGAGATGACTTAAAGATCTGAGAAATGGTTAACCAGAAACATTTCTAAATAAAGCATTTCTAAGTATAGTGAAAGCCAATATTTTGAGATATTTTAAAAAACATGGGGATAGTTGAATGCTGACTTACCAGTCCATGTGCTGCAATGTTTAACTGATAATATTCAAAACTTCTTTGAGGTGTCCTATGCCAAAATACTAATTCTCCATGAAAAGAGGAGCTAAAATGAATTATGTGCACTTATTTCAATGTGCAGAAACAGGAACGTAAGCATTCATAATTCTCCTTTTTTCATTCTGGAGACTAAAATATGAATATTGCAGGTTGAATACAGTACCATATCTCACAAAGTATGTGAACATCTCTGGATGTTTACATAAGACTGTCAATACTAAGGCAATGATTTAGAGTGCCATGGTGACACTGGGTATGTCAGATAAAAATAATAACTACTCCACATAAGCTAATTTTTCAGCCATAATTTTTTGTCTTAAAAAACTTAAATTATTTCACCAATGTAGTAGCTTAAACAATGTAAGGTTTTATCAAAACATTTGTTCTAGCGAGTAATTTTATAATTACTTGATGAGCTAGGAACCCTCCCACCTCCAGCACAGAGCTCTCCTAGTATGGTAGCACTGAGCACAATTCTGCCAGTACCGTGATAAGAAGGCTTTGTGTTCTTCAGGCCTTTACCTGCATGTGCTATACTAATAATTCCAGCATTTAAACACAAATGGGTCAGCATAAACAGTACTGGGGCTTGCAACACTTTGCTTATGTAGTGCACAAATGTAGAAATATTGCTAAAGACTTGGTTTAAAGCTAACCAAGTTATAAACAAATATTAAGTATATGCAAATTTTTTTTTAACCCTAACATTATTCCCAGCCTGTTCCCTTGTGCTTGTGAAAGTTTTTACTACACAACTTAGAGGGCTTTTTTTGATGCCAGTATGCCATGCTTACCTTGACCTAGAGCCGCAAAATACTGCAGTTGAGTTTGACTTCAATTAATATTTGGATTTTTTTTTTTTTTTAATCACAGTAACAAGTCTATTCCAGTTTGGGAAAGGTCTTAAAATAAACCATCTATTCAACACAAAGCAAGTAGATATCTAAAGTTTAACAATAGTTGTTTAAAAATCAATTAATATTTGACAGTATTTGAGCAAATAAATAGCTCCCCTAACTTTCATGTGTAACTTTCTTTACAGGGGTTAAAGTTCTTGGAGTATTTCCAGGCTGCAGTTCTGCTGCTCTGAAATTTCACTTACATTAAATCACTGAAGATAGTGACCTATACAAATCCCTGAATACTCAGTGTGTCATATTCTCCCTGTTCATGTTAATTATACTAACTTCCCTATTTCTAATATTAATAATTGTCTCAAATTCTTTTCAAAATAAAACAGTGCCAGTGCACTGTTTCATTCCACGTGAACTCTCATAAGCATATATTAGAAAAGAACCCGATTTTATTACATCATTGAGATGCTATCATGGAAAGAAATTACTCTCAAATAAAATTAGTGGCGCTTCTGTAGTAGTTTCATTTCACATGACACTCACTAAAATCTAAAGGATGGAATTAGTTATCCTCATAGCTTAGGCAGTCTTTTCTTAATACAGACAGAAAGAATGAAAAAAAATGAAATTAACCTAAGTCAAAGAAAGTTTTAACAACATGTTAACTGCTCGTACTGCATAAGTAAGTCAGAGGTTCCTATACAGTTCACAAAGATAGAAATCCCACTCTGAACTACCCAAACACTCATCAACATTCAAACAAGTAGGATTATTTATGCAGTACAGAGGTCTGATTAGATAAGTGGTATCTAAACACATCTACAAGGAAATACTTGTAGTTACATAAAGCTCCTCCCTGAAACAAACCACTACACCTGTAACATTGGCTATGGACTGAACTATATTCAGTACAGTAGGGGAAGATTCAAATTTTACATTGCTTTACATATTTTCAACATCAGTCTATAGTTATTAAAACAACTTTGCGTCAGTAACTTGTTATCTGTCCTGCTCCTGCAGGTGAATCAACCATTTTAAACTAAGGCGTGGTGTTTCATACGAGCCGTGCCCATTACCCGAGCTGGTTACATGTGCCAGCACGCTGACCTCCAGCTCCTCATGCCTACCAAGTCAGCAAAACCCTTATACCCACCAGCTCCACAGCAAAGGAATTTTCTTTAAAAACTAACATGGTTGATCTTTTTCTGGGGTTGGAATGACCGTCCCTGGCAATGACAATGATCACACTACCTACCTTGGCCACTCTATCATTAAAAACTCATTTTTTATGGTTATTTACAGATACTGCTGTATGCACCTCACCTGGATCAGACCTGTGGTCTTTTTAAGGAGTGTGAGCCCCGGTCCCGGACTAGGAGAGCGCAGGATGATGCACGTTTGCCCTCCAAAGTCTGAAGCTGCTGAAGCAGCAGAGGGTTTCCCCGAGTTTGAGGATGGTACCACACTGCCACCCTCTGCAGGAACGAAGTACCGTCCTTCACACAAACCTTTTCCTTCCAAAAGGCAAAGGATGAAATGAACTTGAATTTGCTTTCGGTGAGTAATAAACCTATCTGCCATCCACTGTGTGTGTCACTGCCATGAGCAGGACTTTTTCTTAGGGAATGAAGATGTGAAGTACCTGCGCCAGTAAAGTTTGCCGTGCTCTGCTCAGGCTCCTCCTGAATGTGGGAAGCCAATAGGTACCGAGGAACTGATGAGCAACTACTGCAGTAAGCTGTCTGTCTAAATTACTAAAAACCAGCTTTGATATATCTTATTCACAGACAGACAGTGATTGAAAATAAGCCAGAACTGACTGATTCTTCTTTTCCTATTCTATAATCATATGGAAACACATGCATCCAGGAAAACCAACTTTTGATACTATATAGTTGATATTAAAATATTACACTAGATATTCTGCTGACATAATGGACATTTTAGAAGTCCTTATCCTCTGTTCTTTAAATATTATGTATAATCTTACTTTTAAGATAACGCTCAAAGCAGTTCAGAAGAGAACATATTTTAATTATTCGTCTTGGAGTGAACTGTGTTTTCTCATTCACTGAAGCGTATGCCAACATCTGTAAAGATCAAAACCTGTGATTTCAGAAATTTTAAGTAATAGCTTACACTTATTTCAAGCCCAGATGCTTTTTCCTCCCTGCAGGCTCTTTCTCTAATCAGTTATTACATTTCAGGGCACAAAATAGTGTCTGTACAGACTTGTTTTTCTGTCCACACTTATGCCTGCTTTGCTCTGTAATGAACCTCAGAGACTCTTCAGTTATACATAGGCAGATATGTAACAGTGTCAAAAACGTGTAATCTATGAATAAGGGTGATATCTGCATTTTTTTTTAGTCTGAAGTCACATTTTCTTTTTCTTTCCAGATTTCTGTCTTACAAATTCAGAAATTCAATTTTTTTTTGATCACAAACAATGACAGTCAATAGGTAAATGGGCAGGACAGAGTAAACTAGAATTGCCAGACTTGGGCCAAACCCCTCTAATTTCATGTTGGTATTACACTCTAAATCTAAAAGATATTAATATATTGTAAATGGTATTTTTCTTAAAGCTTACCAGTTTACATGATGGCAGTAGATGAACTAATTTAAGTAACTTCCATTCACAGAAAGCAGATAGTGTTCCATATTCACCTCCAGGAGACAAAATTTCAATTTTCTAGATTCACAGCTACCCAATTTTTTTTGTTGTTGCTGATATAACTAAACTACAGAAGAATATCTATTGCAAAACTGTTTAATTAAAATTTAAAAAGTTAGCCTTCTTTTAAATTTTAGCTGTACAAAGTGTGATAACTTTCTCTACTTTGTTTACATTTTTAATAAAATTCCTGAAAAGTTTTCTTTTGCTTCATAGATAAACCTGATGCTACTTCAAAAAATTTAGTTATCATACATAATTCTAGACACTGTGTAATCATACTGTCATAACAAAACTGATAAAACCTTAACTGTTTAATTTCACTTTTGAAATTCACTTTTTCTGCAGCTTTCAATTATTTTTCAACCTAGTTGCTTAAGGAAATAAAGTATGTGGAGTATCTATTAGCTAATATCTCTCAGTGCCCACCTAATTTCTCCTGAGGCATTCACTAATTTACCTCAGATTTGATAATTACTCTCAAATATATTGAATTAGTGAAATTTTCATGCAAATAAACGTGGAATTAGAGCATATATTTTAGTGTAGAACAGATGAGCTACCTTTGCCCCAGAAGAAAGGCAAAATCCTGAACCTTCTCTGGCCCTTGAAGTATCCAGCTGATAGCTGATGATACCTCAGTCACAGGAAAAAGCATCAGCCCAAATATCTTTTTAGACAACAGAGATTACATCCATGGGCCAAAATACAGGAACTGTGTTCTCACAATCCAGTCCTAATAAGTTAATTATTACAGGCAGTTCTTATCTTCCAAGGATTGGGCATTTTGCCCAACTACATTGGTTTTCCAGGCTTCCCCTTCAATGCAGGGCAATAGTATTCCTGTGGCCTGAGAATTAGACTGTAAAACTAACTTAATCAAGTTGTATAAACTTTATTACTCTGTTCAATCATAGAGTAACATAAATCAGACCAGAAGATTAATAATTACATAACTTCAAGCATTAAAAGATGATTTCCAATCTAAATTCCAAAACTTCAGTATAATACATTTAAAGAACAGGAGAGAAGAACACAGGGCAGCATCAGTACTATAAGAATAACAAAAAAAAGCACAAAGTAAGAAAAATTAGCATTTGGAGTACTCTAAACATACATACACACACTTAAAAAACCAGTGGGTTTAAGAGGCTCTGAGCCTCAGGAGTTAACATCCCAAGGACTGTTCCTTTAGAAGGCTTGTACCAAATTCTTTGCTGAGTACATTAAAAGAGACATTGAAGATAATTCATTCCCATTTCATCAATAACTGTATGATTTTGAATCAATGTGGCATTGAAGACCACTGTATATGTTGACTTGCATTAACTTTTGCTAGGAGATTTTCATGTCATGTATATCTATAACTCCTTGAACTGCCTTTGGCATTTCTGTCCTCAGAATTATTTTTTCTTCTAGTTTAATAGATCAGAGAGATATTATCTTTTTTGAATTATAGCAAGTTCCCCTCCACTCCCGAGGAAAATGAAAAATGACTTGAGCGTTACCACACACTTCTCACATGGTCTTTTTGCAATTTAAAACTCTTTAGCCCCCAGAATAATGTAGATAACAGTTTTTCTGTGAAAATAAGGTCTGTTGTTACACAGATTAGAATTTTACTCCTGACTTGCATAGGAACATGAGAAAATCCTTTTTCATGACTCAAATTGGTATGTTAAGGTGTGAGAGCTATCTCTCAGCCTCTTGTGAAGTTTTTAGAACATGGATATTTAGGCTTAAACCTGGAAACCTAGTTCAATATTCTGTCTTTATTTCATTCTCTTACCAATTAACTCTATAATCTGCAATTTCAAAGTCAAAATTACAGGCACTGAGGCCCATGTTCTCCATCTATTGCCCAAGATTCAGAGTGAGGAAGGCCAGAGCATCAGGTTACTTATTTCTTTACAAGGACCTGAGATTTTGCCACCATTGTGTTCCTCTAACCTTGCCTGGACTCCTGCTTACTGCAAACTCTAGGAGGCATTTAATGCTGAGTGGATTGTTTGTGTCCTCCAAAGGACCGCTGAGGCAGCTGCTGGTACTACCTTTGCCCAGATGCTTCCAATTTTCCCCTTGTAACACTCCTAGAAAAGGCCACATAGCTTATATTGAGTGCATAGTTTCTCAAAGTGAAAATTCCTTTTTTTCCTGTAAATTTTTGCTCCAAATATGACAGCCTTATAAAGAGGTATTCTCAATCAAAAATTAATGTTGTCAGCACATACTTAAAATGAGCTTGTAGAAATTTTAACTTCACCAGCTACTGGTTTAAATACTTATGGGTTCATATTTCTACATAATGAGGTTCATACCCAGTATATTCATAAAACTGACAGAAGTGGATATTACATTTTAATTTGATAAATTTAAGAGATCATAATTCAAATGACATAAAAAAGACTATTATCCCTTGCTATTATTCTCCTTGCATAATTTTACACTAAGTGAAAGCCTGACAAGTGCCTGTTAGAAATACTCTCTCCATGTTAGTACCTAAATTTAAAAGAAATATTGGTGAATCCCTTTTGTGTTTTAAGTAGCTACTAAGCCTTACTAAATAGCACATTGAAGCCTACATTTAGTGTAAGTAGGAGTTAGATTATGGGGTAGTGCAAAGCCAACTACAGAAACAGACATTGTGTTAATTTCCTCAGTAAGCTTTAAAAGCTGCTAAGAGTACATTAACAGCAGAAAACTCTTTTGTGTAAAAAATGTAGCATGTAAAATTAAAGGAAGAGTCAAAATAAGTTATTTCCTTTAACAAATGAAATAAATGTTTTTTCTCCCTAAGCTTTGGCTCTATAATATCTTGTATACTGGTATAGAGTATAGTGGAAAAAATTAAACCATAAGCAGATGAAGCCATGCAGTATTTGTTCACAGCACCATGCAATCCCATTTGGGCTGGAAAAAAACATCTTTTCTGTCAAAGCAGATTTTTGGTATTATGTCATCAATTCTTTTAGTCTTTCTCAGATCACACAGCAGGAAGGGCTTAAGAAACAAAACTGTGATATATTGATTCTTACCATTTCAGTATATCTCTGAGTTGAGGATAAGATAATCATTACATTCATGAACACTGGTGGCATCTTCAGGCAAACTAAATATGGACAGGGGAAAGCGGCACTTTTCCAAGAACCACTTCTTTCATGAGGACATGTAGGAAAGGTACAGTAACCACACCAGCTTCTCTTTGAGGAAGAGAAGTCAATCTTTTCCCAGCATTTCAACTTTATCTTTAGGACTACACAACAGCAACTCAAGTTTGTCTGGCTGGACAGTTAGAGTGAGCTTGGTGGCTCACAGCTTTTCCTGGTCCTGCTTAAAACTGGGACGTGCTAACTATCTTCAGTGTATTTCTCTTACCCCATGTACTACCCACGTGATGTGATCACAACACATATCATTAATGTCTGTACAGTTCCCTGTGGCAATGGGGATTGTGAAAACTGCTTTTTGATGTCTCAGTAGCACACTTGTTGAAAGCTTTTTTTTATTGATATCTGAAGAGGTACATGTTGAAAAGTAAGCATTTTAGGCCAGTAAAAATCAAAACCAACTCCTATCAAACCAAGTCTTCTAAAACAACAGAAGATATCCCAGCCGTAGGCTTACACATTTCCATTGTGCTACTGAAAATAAACTGGAAAATTTTATATGATGCAGGACTAGCACAAGCCTGCCTGTTCTTGACAGACTCAGTTAATCCACCTGGCCTTTCAGACACTGACAGCATCTTGCAAAGAAAATCAATTACCCAAGATAATCAAATCCAGTCTTCATCTCAGCTTTGTCATTCATTTAATCTAGTTCTCAAGTATTGACATAATTCCAGGCATAATGGAAACAAAAGTGCTTCATTAAAGGCAACACCTGGAAATATTCAATACTGTAACAAGGGCTAACAAAGCTATGACAAATGCAGCCATGCTGTTATGAATCAACTTACAAGTGATACAATCAAAAATATGTGCTTCTCCAAACAACCCTTAAAGAAACAGTGGTTTCAGATGAAGATCCCTTGCTTCGAGGTCTGAAGTACTTTGTCACTAGGTGGGAAGAGTAAAGGTTACCACAGTGCCCAAAAGCATGGTCTGAGCTGAAGATGTTTAGGTGCAAGGCGCAACCTGCAGCTCTCAAGGTAACAGAGCCGTAATGCTCCAGACCGAGAGGTAGTGTAGGAGGCCACAATTTTATTAAGAATATGCTTTGATTTTGGCATGAGCAATCCTACAAAAGGTCAGATGAACATGATGATTCACTGAGCTTCAGTTACTTCAGTGAAAAAAGCAGCAAGTAGTGATATAAGAAGTTCACTTGGCAAGTAAAAGCTTATCAAGAGGAGAAAAAATTCAACAAGGACATCAAATAATTAATAAAAATGATTCTATTTTTTGCGTGATTCTTGCTACAGTTAATGTTCAAAGAATTTGTTGTGTGACTGGGCAAGAAGATGAAAAAAGGAAAGATATGGACCTTAAATTTGAGCCATTTTATATGCTCATTATCTTCCACTCAAATAATCTGTAAGGGCTGCTGAGTATGTAACCCCCAGGTCACTGACTATTATTATAATAATTTAAAATGCAACTATTCATTATGTTTATATACATATATACATGTAGCTTTTCATGGACAAATATTCATATTTAAAAGTAGACTGTACCATATATTAGAATGCTAATTGAGTCACCCTCTGCTTCCCACATAATATATAGTAATCAGAAAACTTTATTTCCTAAAGAATTCTAGAGATGGAACACATTTTATTGTGTTATTTTCTTTCTTTTCTAAACATTCAATTGGGCCACTGTACAATGAAATAGAATTATTTCTAGTAATTTCAAATCAGTGCTCCCTTATTAGCAGATTTTGAAAGTCCTCAACAGTGGTATTACCTGTTACGTCATTCAAATTGGAAGATCTAAATCAAAACAATAGATCAGTGGGTATTTTCTCACTCTTTCTTTGCCTTTTGCTTAGATACAAACTGTATTATGTGGTCTAATTTTCAGGTCCTCACTCAGTGCTGCATTTATTCAGTACTCATTTGGTCAGTATTCCAAGCAGTTTCGATTACCTTAATATGTCCAAAATAATATCCGTTAAGTGTCAATTTAATCAAATTAAAAATGGGGACATTTTGATTTATGATGCACCCTATTTAATGTATTAGTATAATACGTAAGTGATAATGCTAATGTTGGCTGATTTATAAAGGTTATGTGTTATTGGACAAACAGTTCAAGCAGCAAATAATCTCACAGGCAGACTGCTGATCAGAATTTAACATATCTCCAGGAATCTCTGGAATACCAAAAACTCAATGTGCTTTCTATTACTCTTGGCATTGCAGCTGTTGAAAGACATTACAGAATACAACACTGTTTAATCAGTGCTGCGATTGTTACAACAACACTCTGAGGTTACAAACTGTAAGGATAATCTACGAAAAAAGACAACTTACCCAACATGGGCTCCAATACAGATGAAGAGGACTAGATGCACAGAGGAGTTAAATCATTTCTTACAGTGGACATCTAAATTTTTTGTGTTCAAGGAGTCTTTTCTGCAAGTTGTTCTCTAGAACAATTTCATTACTCTTTACCAGCCTGAGGATGGAGTCAGCTGATTTTCCCAGCTGATGAATAGCTCTATTCAAAGACTTAAGCTTTGGGTTAATAATTGAGCTGTCCCTTTCTGGGACTAGCTTAAGGGCAGGATGTGCATTTGGTGCCTCAGAGTTCCTACTGCTGCAGGGAGCACAAAGGGGATGTGGGCTTGCCAGGTGAGTCTTGAGGTGACCGGCAGGTTTGTGCATGGGGACAGACTCACATTAGCCATTTGCTCCTAACCTAACATATTCCTTGCTGAGGATGCAACATATAGTTTTATATCAATAAGTTTTTCTGACAGCCTTACTATTGCAGGCCATAGCAACTAAATTTTAATGTTGTCTTTTACTTGCTTGTCTCCAGCAGTCATGACACAGGTGTTGCTTCAGGTGATCTGGAGTCCCAATGACCACTTCTGCTCGGGGCTCTTGTATGAAGAGGAGAATGTGCATTGCCCAAGACTTTCAAATGCATCACAGATGCCTTAGAGCCTCAAAATACAGACAGGTGCTGAAAAATAATATCTTAAAGTGGGAATTCAGAATTCTTCATTTGAGCACTGTGAACCAAAACAGGCCACAGCACATTGGTGCTTTGAGTTTTCAAACAGAATATTTTCACTCTGTTTAGATTATGAGTAGCAATTAGTGGGAATTTGAAAGAGGTTTTTAAGAAGTAGGTAGAAAGAGATCTGTAGAAATTTAAGGATTTCTAATACTGTCCATTATATGTAACCTGTGCTTGGAGTTCTATTGGGAATAACAAACATCAGCACTGATTCTATGCCAGTTGCTAACAGAGTTGTCTTGAAAGATGTTTTCTCAGTTCTAATGCTATGAGATGCCACAAGGGACCAAACCTTCCAATTCTCCCACTTACAACTGTTCTGCAATAGAAACAATTAGGGATTTTTTTTTCCACTGGGTTTCAAGCTTCTTTCTACTTGGTAGATGAATGAAAGACAAACACTACATACTTCATACAGTAGACAGAGTGTTCAAGTGAGATAGGTGTGGGGGGAGGGAAGTACCCCAGAACAGGCACACTCAGCACATATTCTTGGTTCATAATTGCATAAACATTCAGGAAAGAATGGTTTTTGCATTCCTTTAAATTCTCTCACAGATGCAGTAACAAATAAGAGCTTTAAAAATAACAATAGCAGAAAGGCAAACTGCTCCCTTTTTTTGCCACGGAGAGATGTGTTTTTCCTCTCCTATTTTGGGCCTCAGACCTTCTCATGTTCTGTAGCTTAGGGGGAGCTTCCAGTGCAGTCACAGCAGATATATGATGTCAAAATAGCCCCGTAGGACAATATGTCAGTAACTAGTTTTAAAAGAAAGTTAAGAAGAAGGACAAACTACAAGGAGGTAGGTTCAGACTAGATAAGGAAGAAATTTTTTACAATGATGGTGGTGAAACAGTGGCACAAGTTGCCCAGAGAGGTCGTGGATGCCTCATCCCTGGAAGTGCTGAAGGCCAGGATGGATAGGGCTCTGAGTAACCTGATACAGCAGAAGATATCCTTGCCCATGGCAGAGGGGTTGGACTAGATGACTTCTAAAGATCCCCTCCACCCAAAATAGTTCTATAACTCTGTGAAAAAGCAAACAACACATGCTTAGTCCTTACAAAAACTGTGACTAGCATGTGCTAGGAAGTAAAATAGGAGGATTTTTACTAGAAGATACAGGATTGGGACCTCTCAGACTTTGCCTTCCTCCACAATTATCAAATCTTTAATCTCCAAAACAGCACCAGGAGTTAAAACTGAAATAGTTGAAATCATCTTCTTTCCTCTTCTTCACACCTTTGACCAGTAATACCATATTTTACTACTGGTGACAGTGTCAGGAAGGGTTTGGTGTGTTCCTGTGTGTGTTGTCCCCTCGCCCCAATATTTTAGTTATAGACAATGATTTCTGACACCAGATCTTAACTTCTATCAGAAGTTGCTTTTCCTAACACAGCCTAGGTTGGTAATCACATCACCTAAGTGGTGTCCTTTATCTCGTGCTGTGTGGAATGCTGTTTCCGTTGAGAAACTGGTATTTTCATCTCCCTGAAAACTGCCAGCAGCTCCTGAAGTGAGAGGTCAGAAAGAAAAGCAACATCTGCAAAACTAACACTTTTCTTCCAGTCCCTCCTAGAAAGTATCCAACGATGTTACCTAAAGATGCCCAGAACATTTCCACATCAAATAGACATCAAGGGTGGAAGTTTCTACCCAGGGTAGCTGGGATGTGCCAACTGCAAGAAGAAAACCAAGGCAATAAGCAAGAAGATTCATGGAAGCTCTGCTACGGAGGCATGGCAAACAAAGAAGCCGTGGGAGGTGTTTCCCCCGAGACTTTTATCTGTCAGGGATCCCTCACCACTTCTCTGCCCAGCATCCTTTCCCCCAAACACTCTGCAAAACTGACAATGGATGTAAGGGAGATTAAGCAAAGGAGGAGGGGCAGGGAAAGGGCAATGCTGCTTAGAGGCACCTATGGGGGCTTGAGCTACAATGACAGGGGGGCCTTCTCGCTCTGCCGCCCACTCCCGGCCGTGGGCGGGCTCGAACCCGCGTCGCGGCGGCCCCGCAGTGCTCCGCGGGCTGCCGGGCTGCGCGGAGCTCCCGCCGCGGGGCCGCGGCCCCGGCTCAGGTAAGGCGCGCTGGCCTCGGGAACGCGGCACCTCCGCCGGGAGCCTGTCCCCTGCACCGCTCCTCTCCCGGGGGCTCTCCTGCCTTCCCTTCTAATCCCTTCCCCTCCGCTCAGCTCTGCCTGTTTTGGTTTTGGGTTTTTGTTTTGTTTTTGTTTTTCTTTAATTTTTAATTTATTTTTTCCTCTCTTATGTATCGTTATTCTGCTGGATTAAAATAACTCAGAATAACGCAAATGTCTGTTAATGAAATAAGTCAAGTCTAAGTGTCTCCCCAAAAGCCTTCAAAACCTTGTTTTTAAAAACAGTGAATGGCACTTGGAGAAACTTCTCCCAGAAAGATAATGTAAGAGCCAGCTCCCATTTCCCCCCTCCTCCAATTCCCTATCAAATCTGCACATCTCACCTCAAATGAATACATGGATGAACAATGTGCTAATACTTAAAAAGGTGTCTAATATTTAAATGAAAGGAGATCATGTTGATTAAGCCTGTTGTTGGACACCAAGTAATGAAGAAAAGGAATACTTGAATTGAATGAGAGCATTTTATTTCTGTAGCAGGCTTTTTTTTCCCCGTAATTATATAAAAAATCAGCTGCCTATATACACAATGTCTATTCAAACTTTATAAATAGGGTTCTTAAAGGTTGTTCTTCATCATGACAACTCCAGGTAATTCTAATGACCTGTCATAGAATAAAGCTAAGGAGTTTGTACTTAAAGGAAAGGAAGATCCTGCAACAGTCACACACTTACCACATGGGAAGATTAGTAAAATCTGTATCAGTGGAAAAAAATATCAAATACATATTTTATTGGAAAATGCCTTAGAGGTCCTACTGCTGCAAAAAGTATCCGCTGACATCCTCTTAGACTGAATTCTGATGACTTTGAGCTCAGTTCCAAATCTGTCAGAATAACTTCTCTGACTTCAACTTTAGCAGGTACAAAAGTGTGCAGCTGAGCCCAGAATACTCAACTTTGACAACATCCACATTGTTGTGTGGTTGTACAAGTAAAAGCATTTTTCCCTGTGATTATAATTTGCTAAGATATGCAATTCTGCTGAGTAATTTTAATTATATTCATTTGTAATTTCAAATGCAAGAGCTTCCTAGATTGTAAAAACCCTAAATTGCTTTGAAAATGGATTTTCTCCTTCCTGGTCTTTCATCCTGTTGCACTGCTGAGAATGGTTGGTTTGTAAATCTCCTGGTTACAGGACATTTACCAATTCAGTGATGAATTACAGACCTTGGACTCACACTGAGAAGCGTTTGTTTCAGGACTCAGAAAAATAAAACTTTCTCTGGAAGGTTTCAGACATGCATAAAAATAGGAAAACCAGAAAAATCTATGGTTCAATTCATAACTTGCATGGGAAAAAAAAGGCATCACTGGGGTAGATTCCCTCCCTTCTTCCTCTTTCCCCCCAAACTAACAAGCCTTTGCAACTGCAAACAAAATTAATTGCAGACCAAGGGACTGATTTTCTGTCACAAATCTCAAAGGCACATTGCAAAATATTCATCAAGAAGAGAAGATGGATATGATTGAGCCTAATCTGCTACTGCAGGGCTATTATTTTTCCCTCATGGCCTCAAGTGCATTCAGTGACATAAAGCCAGAGGCTGCATGGAGGGAAGCTGCAGGCACATTCATTGGGTCCTGGATAGTTTCTACAGTTTGAGACTGTGAGCTTTGCTCAAGCGTTCATCAGGGTCTATGAGGGGAGACTCTCCTCCAGGTTAAGGGATAGAATATTCTAGATCTGTTAACTTTCATAAGGAACAATAATTTAAGCTGGCACCAGAAAGACAGGATTTCATCTGTCTTTTCAAATCAAGTTGTTATTTTCTTAATCCCAACCAGCATATTCTGTCCAACTTTCTGGATTTTCAACTATTTATATTAATCATATCTATTTTGATAGTTCCCAAACGAAACTGCCTCCATTTTTGCTACAGGCTATAAAAGCACATTACCCAGGTCTGTGTCAGTAGTGAAGTATGGTATCAATGCTGCAGTAGCTCTGTATCTGCTTTCGGCCCACACTTGTGGGTACCCTTTTAGAAACCTAGTGATCTAAAGTGCTCACCCAGACAGCTGTCAGGTCTCAGATGGTTGATGGAAGACCACCCAAGCCATCAGTGTGAGCCACACTAAGGCTGTTTGCACCTCCCTGCACAGTCAAAACCTTTGTAGAGGTACCTTTCAGGTTTAGTTCATCATTTGCAGCCTCTGAAGGTTACCTACCTCTGACTCAATTCAAACCCATTCATTCATTAAACTGCAGGAAAACAGCCTCTCTGCTCTATTGAAGCCACATGGGTGGGCTGTGACTTGTGACTGTCAGACTAGTGTGGCAGAAGATAATCCCTGTCTGCGGGATTGGGTGTGGTGGTACCTTAAAGCATTGACACACTCCTTAAAAAGCCAGTAAAAGTCTCAGATTTTAGAGACTTGTAGTTTGGTACAAGAAGACCCAAACATTTGCAGAGTTATGTAGAGGTCCAGCTGCCCAGACAACAGAACTGTGATGTACAGAGCAAAACATTTAAGTAAAAAAGTCTACATACACATACAAACAACCATTAACAACTCTATACACTTATGATTTGTTTGGATAATTATAAACGGCAGTAAACATCAGCCCTGACTCAAACGCCACTAATTTGCTAGACTTTTGATTGTCAGCTGTCTAATACCGTATTTAGGAACAAGTTGGAGATGGTTCACTGCCTTTTTTGACTAAAAAATAGCCTGTATAATACATTTGCTATAGATTTCTTAATAGATATAAGCAGAGTTTATAATGAGCACTAGCTTTAAGCAGTCATATGAACACGTTCATTTCTTAAAATCTATTCTGTAAATACTTATTCCTACATCCATTTCTGTATGTTGTTGCAACCTTTCAGTTCAGTGTTATGCTGGTTGGAAATAGGACATCTGGCACTTGCTCCATGAAGGTAACTCCTACAATTGTATTGTCATCCTAAACACCCAGTTGTTATAAATCTCAAATTCATTTTCCAGAAAAACTGTGTAACACTAACAGCATCTTTGCCAGTTATTTCCCAGCTAATCCACAATATGTAATCTATTGAAAATGCACAGAGTGAAAACAACAGATAAACATAAAAAAATAATCCTATTATAGGTTATGCAAGTTACTCTAAGGCTTTGATGTTCATGAAATTGATAGTGCAGGGAACTTGGCAAGAAATACAGAGCTCAGTCTAGAGCACCAAATGTCTCTAACAATTAGACAGTGCTCATATACTTAATTATGTAAATATTAGCAGCATGGCTAGTGCTTACTTCTGTGGTTAGACTTGCTGATATTAAAAAAAATTAAAATGGCTGCAACAAAAGTTTTGACTTTGATTCTGACCTTCCAGAAGGTGTATTTTGAGGACAGTGTTATATGTTAACTTGTCACTTATTTGTGACATTGAAATAAGTGAGTTGTTGCTGATACAATCTGATATCTTGCTGTGCTATTTTTTTAATAAACATATTTGGGATACAGACTTATTTGGGAAAGTTTTAGACTCTCATTAAATGCCTTATACATATATAAATGATTTTTAATTATGAAGTTTCACTTACAGGTCATTTTGCTACATCAGAGAAACAGTTTTCATTTCTGGTGAATCTTAAATTCATTCCAGTTATTTTAACAATATGACCTTCTGCTGTTGAACAATATCTTTGACAAAACATCCCAGAGCACAGAACTTGAGAATATGCTTTTAGATTGGAGCAACTTCCCAAGTGTTTCCTTGAGAAAGCGACACTTTATTACCTGGCACATGTGACAATTGTATTGATCATAACTTCATAGCATAACTAGAATCCAGTATTTCACTTTGAACTATTGTCAGATGCAGCACCAGTAGAGACCTAACATCCATCCGATTGCTAACATAACACTGTCATAACAGATGGCTCCTGTTCTGCCTGTCTGTAAAGAAAACATGACAAGACAGCTACTTTCCAATCCTACTTTGATTACTTGCCCAAGGAGACCTACATGGTTTATGCCCATGCTAGGCAAGGTCAGATGTGCCTAAGGTTTAGAAAAAAGCTAGCTGGTATGCCAAAAGCCAGTTTGTCAGCCAAATAAGAGGGCGCCCCTTATAATAGGACATGCATTTGTCCACTTTCATCAGTCAGTTCTCCAGTTAGGCCTGGAGTTTTGCTGCTGCTGGCTTTTGTTCCTTCTTTCTAATTTGCCCCATTAAAAAAAAACCTCTTGCTACTTTTCACTCAAGCTGCAGACTCTGCAGTATTAATCCTAACAGGAAAAATTATTTTCATGTGTGAAAATTTTGCATTTCCTTCTCTTTCATGATCTGTATATTTCAGGGACACTTAGCAAGTATCGTGAAACTACAGCGATTATAAACAGGCATCCAGATTAACACAAAGACAGATAACACAGCACTTTATTCCAGAAAGTGCTTTCTGTCAGTGACTACTGTCAGTCTGTTGTATGCAGTTCACTTTTCCAAGCTGTGGTGGTTTTGGCTGGAGTAGATTTACTTTTCTTCCCAGTAGCTGGTATGGGGCTGTGTTTTGAATTTTTGCTGAAAACAGTACTGATATTACAGGGAGGTTTTAGTTATTGCTGAGCAGAGCTTTCACAGAGTCAAGGCCTTTTGTGCTTTTCACACCACCCCACCAGTGAGGAAGCTGGGGGTGCACAAGAAGCTGGGAGGGAAAACAGCTGGGACAGCTGACCCCCAACCGACCCAAGGGATTTTCCATGCCATATGGTGTCATGCTCAGAATATAATGGTGAGGGAATAAGGGATGGGAGGTGTGTGGCACTCAGAGTGATGGCATTTGTCTTCTCTAGTCACCATCACACATGATGGAGCCCTGTTTTCCTGGGGATGTCTGAACACCTGCCTGCACCATTGGTTTTTGCTTTACCTGTTAGATTGTCTTTATCGCAACCAATGAGTTTTCTCACTTTTGTCCTTCCGATTCTCTCCCCACAAGGGAGTAGTGAGTGAGAAGCTATGTGGGGTTTAGTTGCCAGCTGAAGGGAAATAAAGAAATTATTTCCTGTGTAACTTGGAAATGAACATAGTGGAGAAGACCGGTCAGAACAGGAGAAGCCAATGAAGATGGCAATACAGTGTCAGACGCCAGTTTGATAAAAGCAAGGGCAGGAGTGAAGAACGAATGAAGAACCTGCCAGTGACAGTGGCATTTTGGGGCCATATCCTGTAGAAGTTTTTCCTTTTTTTGTCTGCCTCACTACTTTTAATCTTATCTTGTGGCTGCCTTCCATTTCCCCACTCCCTTTCTCCCACTGAGTCCTTAGTATTTCCAGCTTTCCATCATTTCACCTCCAATTGGTTCATATTGATCTAACAAACAGAGGACCAAGTAAAGAATATAAAATCTCACTGGTTACATTGCAGTTCTAGTAGACAATGCAAGTAGGAGAATCCAGAGCAGGGGAGGTAGTTGTACTTCCCTGGCACTGTGGGTGAATCCCTCCTGACTTTCTAGCTGCTTTTTAGTCAAGCATTTAAAGGCACTGTCATTCAACAGTTTGGATCAGGAAGTAAAATGCAACTGCAGTGCTAATTCAGCTGATATTCTAAAACCCACCATCTGCTTTTTATTTTAAGATAATTCTACACACAGTTTTAGATGCCTGCAGTAACAGCCATGGGAATTCAGGCATATGGCCACTACCATATGACAAAGTGTATTATCTAATAATTTTTAGTCTTTCCCATGCATCCACTTGCGTATAAGATATTTTGGTATAACAGGCATCTCATCCTTTGATTCATTCACACAGAATTCACTTCCAGTGAAATTTTAGGATACTACTACTACCTCTGCCAGCTGTCTGCCTCATCCCATTTCAGTCTCAAAGGTTTGTGAAACTTGCATAATTCACTTTTCCTGTCATGCTGAAGATAATAAATACTGAATTCCCAAGAGAAATGCCAAAACATTAGATAGCTTTTACAGTCCTAATCTGATCTGATTAAAAGTGAAAAAGCGTTGTTGTCTCATCGTATGAGAAACTGGGGCAGATTTTTTACCTTCACCTCAATTACTTAATGATATGTTTAGAACACAAAGATGTGTCAATATATGCATAATAATCTGGACATCATGAAGTCTGTCTAGTTAAACCAGATGGCTCAATGTTCTATGCAGAAAACAAGTTATCTGTATTTTTCTAGGCTCTTGGAGAGAGAAAAATATTATGAGTTCTGCTGAAATAGTTTTAAATACCAGTAGTTACACAGGTACACATAAGCAATCCTGCTGTGAATGTATAGTATTTGACAAAGAAACGCATGACAGGAAAGGCCCAGATGTGTAAATATGCCAAGAGGCAGGCTTTTCAACAGAGCAAACCAGCTCAGTAAGCCCCATAAAAAAGGGGCAGCAGAGAAAATGTGTGCGTGCATGCAAGCATGTACACACACGCAGCAGAGATTTATATATCCAGCTTAAGTATTAGCTGTGAGACCTCTTAAGACTTCAGTAGGTACCCAGTTCTCTTCCTTGACTGGCATGCAGTGTCTCTTTGCAGTGATGGGATGCCAGTTGACATGGCAATTAGATCTCTCGATTAGTATTTCTTACATAGAAATTACAGATGCTCTCCTTCCTGTTATTTCCACGCTCTCTCTTCCTGAGCATACAAAAGTAATCCGTACACTGTAGTATGGATTTGACCTTTCGTATGTTAAAGACCAAAATTCTCCACCCCATCCTCCCATAAAATTGCTATATTGGATGTTGGTAAAGATCTGAAGGTAAACTAGCTACTTGAGAAAGAAATCAGTAATCAGCCCACTCCTTTTGATCTTCAGTACTGTAAAAGCTAAAACCAAACAAGTCGGAAATATCCATAGGTTCCCTTAATCTGTTTATAAAGGATCTTCAGACATATTAGGAGCTCATAGTAGCAATTCAAAGCTAAATATAAAAGCAGCTTTATGAAGTACTTATAAAGTCAGTAAGAGGCTTTTTATTTTTAGCGTATTTTCCTGTGAGATAAACATAATGAATGTAGAAAGCATCCAAGCCCAAAATGAGATACGCAAAAGAGATCCCACGATCTGCACCAGGAGTGTTACAGAATCAGCATGTAGAGAGCAGTGTTCTGACAACACCATCTGCCCATTTGTGCTGTTTTTTCCTATTACCAGCTCTCTTAATGTCTCATGCATAATTTTCTGTGGAACTCAGGAGGAGTCTATGATTTATTTGGACATTAATATTTATCAGGCTAGTGTATGCCTAAAGTATCCAAAATGCTGAGAATGTTTACTCGTTTAAAAAGCCATTTAAATGGCTTTCCTTTTTCTTTGGAGACATTAACAACTCATTTTGTCACTTCACTGTTACATAAAAGTCATATACCATTCACATGGCATTAATTTAAGTAAATACCACTAGTATTACTCTTACTAGAACTACAGACTGAACAGAAAATTTCTTTGGGGTTAAAAAAGTTTGCTAACGTTTTGCATTGGTTACTAAAGGATGGTGAAACAAAGCTTCAAGTTGCAAAGCCTCAAATTCTTTACTATTAGCAATTTATTGGGAAATTAAACTGCAAGATACTCCTGCAAAACTCATTCTGGACACTGAAAACATTATGTTTGATTGTCCCTTCCTAAAACCTGCATCAGATATTTCATTTTTATTTATTAACATTTAAAAATTATCTTGCAGATTCTGGGTAGGTAACATTCCTGTCATGTGGGTTTTTCGAGTTTTGAAGCAAGTCTGAAAAATAACATTTCTCTGCTCTGGTGAAATATAGCAAAAGTGTGCACAGCCTGTGAATTTCAGATCTGTTGCATGACTGCATTAATTTATGGATTGATACTCTTTTCATCCAAAAATGGATTACAGAGCTAACAGATTACTTAAAATAACCATTATGGATGTGAATCATACTGATAAAAGCAAAGAAATCCCATTCAGAAGAAAACATCTTGCCTCAGCCAAACATTTTCATGAATGTGGATGATTATGTATGATTATTTATATAGAGTCAAAGGATTTTTTTTTATAGCTAAAGGTAGAAGCACATAATTTCATTTTTTTCTTGTTAACAAAAAGATTGCCAAAGTTACATATCATAGGTATTGATACTAACCATGAACCAGAGATGTTGCTCTTAAAGAACTCTGTGTTCTGTGATGGGGTTATGTGTTTCCATTACAAAGAGTGCACTGAGATGCCAGAGATGCACTCATTTACAAGCATGAATAGAAAAGACAAAATTCAGTATTTGCAATTCTCCTGCACATGATTACATTATTTTTAATATATTTATATATTTTATATATATATATTTTTAGCAGTTGTCTTAATATTTAAAGTACAGAGGCAAAAATTAAAGAGCTGTAGTTTACTGGAATACAGCTCTGTTGTTAAGTTAAATAAGCCCTGATGCCCTCTCTTTTTTTGAAGTTTTGAGAGTTTTCTAATTGATGTAGATATTTACCAATGTGTTTATAGCAGAAGCTATTCAAGATACAAGTGTTGAAACCCTTGGGAAATTAGTGTATTTGAAATGCAAATATGTTGTAAAACATTACCTCTGCACCTTTTGTTTTTAGGAGCTACAAGAACTTCTGAAACAACTTGTGACAATGTGCAGTCTTAAGTGCTGCAGTCTGAGAGCCCTTTTTCTATTGATCCTCTATAGGTAAGAAGTATTTGCTAAAAAATATTATTTCTTCAATTTATAATACTATCAGTTATTTTATAATAAATTTACTTATAATTAGAAAGATATCTGACCAGGTAACAAAGTTAAATCCTCTTGACAGTTGAATCTTTTATCTTACAAATATTAAAGAACCAGGGTATTAATAACAGAAATACAGGACTGAACTTCATGAATCTCAGCTGCCTTGATTGAGTTACAGATTTTTTTTATTGGAAACATGGATGGGGGAAAAAACCAATGAAATTTAACTTAAGCAGATGATCCATTAAATGAAGAATTACTGGGTAGAGAGTGTGAATATCATTTCAGATGCTTAACAAATTTAGACGAGCACAAAGTCCTTGCCTGTAGCTTAGTACCTTGCCCAAGGACAGAAGCACACAGTTCACCTGGATTTACTACAAGCTTGAGATAGTAAAATCATCATTGTGCACTAAAAGGAGAATATCTTAGAAAGAATTACCTCTTTAAAATACTGTTTTCTTATTCTCTGTTGATGAAATCGTGAAGTCTTCAGGAAATCTGAGTTGTGTTAAGCTGGAAAGTGAAAATGATCCCTTCTGTGTACATGCAACCCTTCTAAAAGTGCAGTTGCCATGACAAAAAAAAAGATAGAAATGGAGCACTTAAAATATACTCCTGCTATAAAAATGGGGAAAAATATTTTTTGTAAGTAATTCTAATAAGAAAATGTAAGCATGGACAGGTTAAACATTGTCACCATCAGCTTCAACTGAAGCATTTAAAGCCTGTGAGCCAATTCTATATCTAGAATTGCCTAACCTACTTCATCTCCCACTAAATTCCTCAAGATAAGATTCAGCCTGAGCTTTAGCTCAAGTGGGTGTGCAAACACACTTCCACTCAGTTGTGGGGGCAGGTGGAACAGCCTGCTGAAAGGGAGTTTAAAGTATCTACTTCCCCCACCTTTTTCAGTACTATAAAGAGATCTTTGTCCAGAACACACTCTTTCTCTAATTCCACCTTCCTTCCTCATCAGCTGTGACTTGCCACATTCTTTAATAACTTAATGACTCATGGCTTAGTGATAATAAAACATTGCTAAAAGCTCAACAAAATTTCAGAAGCATCTAAGTAACAAGGAGGCAAAATTCCCCCAGCAGCTCAGCCTGTGGTGTATAGTTGCCTTCATTATTATCAGACAGACTTTGTGAATTCGCTTACAGCTTCATAAGGCTCTGAGTATCCAGAAGCACAGAGTTCATTCCTATGTGGTATCCATGGGAGTCACATGCATGCACAACACCTGTTGAGCTTGGATACAAGTGCACTGCATTGAGCTGATGTGGTCCTGTTGTACCCTAATCCGCACACAGGCCGAGAAGCAGCTCTGTCCCTTGGTGACCTCAGAGGCAAGATGATGCTTAGGTATGCAAATGCCTTTTTCCAGCACAAAAAGCAGGAGGGGTTTGTGAAAGTGCTGTTTAAAACAAAACCCATCCTGCTTGGCACTGAAACACAGAAATATTTCTGAGCAGTGCACCCAAAGCAAGGACCATGATTTCTCCCCAAGTGGTCCCTCAGATAACCCACCTGTATAAGCTCTGGTTAGTGTGTGAAGAGAGTTTCCTTTAATACATACTTCATAATCAGTAATGCTGTGGGGTTGGTTTTTTTTTTTTTAACTTTCTGTCTCTCCCTTCCTGAATGAGACTTCTTAACTTCACTTTCAGCACTTGACATTAAATTACATTACAATCTCATCAAGGGGCCATTTTTACTATTAAAATCTATATCTGAGGGGTAGCCCAGAAGTATTTTTAATTTTTTTAAGAAGTAGAAATTAAAAAATTAACGCAAATTTATCTAAGTAGCCAATAGAACATGCAGTTCAAATCATTATCAGGAATCAGCTTAAGTAAATGTATGCTATTTAGTCCTAAGAAGGGCTCCCATTTGTTTCAGAGTGTTTTCAAATAAAAGAATGTTAGCCTGGGTTTATAGAGCCAGAGATAGAAAATTCAGTGGGATATTTCTTTCTTTCCTTTTTTTTTTTTTTTCTGGCTGAGCTTAAGAGTACATATGTCACTTCAGTATTTGTTCCTGTATCTGGTAGGTGGTAACATAATGCTACAGTTTCAACCTCACCATTTAACAAAAAAAATGATGACAGTGCTGTCTGTTTTGTGGAGAATTAATCAGTGATGTAGTAGATTTTGCTATAGTTTATCTATGAAGACCATAAAAAAAACCTTTATCATTGAGCACAAGTATGAATCCAGAAGTAACACCTATATTTGCATCTGTAAACTCTTCGCCTGTCAGTGAATTGCCTGAAAAAAAGCATTTTTTTATTCTTGTTTTCCTGAGGGGAGTGCTTCAAAAGCTTGCTCAGACTGTATCTGGCATTTTGTTTATCTTTTCTCAGTTCTAAGGTGTTTCTGTCTCTTTCATGGTACATAACTTCTGACAAAAAATAGCCAGGAAAAATATTCTCGTACATGTGTCTAGACTGTACTTTTGCTTAAAGTGGTGATATATACTATGGTTTACGGCAAATGTTCCCTTTTTCCCCTCCAGTTACCCTATTCTGTTAAGACACTAACTTGGAAGTGTCTTAAATAACAAGCAGTTGTTGTACCTTCCAAGTTTAGCCAAGCCAGTAAAAATACTAAGTTTTTGAGCCATAAGAATAATTAGGGAAAATAAATAATTGCAATTCAGATTTTATGAAAGCAAGTGTAGGTCATTGAACCTGATGAGTTAAAGCATTTATTATACACTGACAGCCCAGAACAGATAGATATTCCCAGCTGACAAATATACTCAGTTTTGTTCTGTAACAGCATGTTCTCTCCTCAGTGGCTGGAGCAGCTGTTTCAAAGCAATTCCATACTTAAATGCATGCCAATGTATTTCACATACATTAAGAAAATGGAGGAACTAAAACATCATCTTCATTTAACTATAAAACATATAGTTAAATATAACAACAGAAATACTGGGTAAAAGAGAAGCTTAGATGCATGGACAAGAAGATGCTCGTGCATAAGTGGAAGGAGTCTTAGCTTTTACTTTCATCCGTTGTGAATGTTTGCAGCTGTGAGCTCACTCTTGCTTAGCACTGAAGAGAGGACGTGAATCAAAGAGCACTTTAAAGGAAACAGAGCATCATTCCTTAAAACACAGAAAAGCCAAACCCCTTAAGGCACATAACTTCTGTAGATTCCTTGTCTTTCAACACTGACAATCTGCTTCTGAGCATCCCCAAAGTTACCAGGATGGTAACACCACACACAATTACGAGGCATCAGGTTCCTCTCACTTATTGGCTTATAGGTCTTCTCAAAGGCTGTATGGCCAAATAGCACACAAGGGACAGTGCCTCGTTAATCCAGAGCCTCAATTACTGCACAACAGCTTTCCCAGGACAACAAGTTCTTACTTCACCATAAAACTCAAAAGACCAGTGATACGAAGCTACACATTATATTTTAATGAGGGGAATCATGAATTACCTCAGGTGATTTAAGGGAAGGACTTGCATAAAAAATTTTTAATCTATACTTCAGAAAATAGCATTTAAAGATAATGAATCAGAGCTCTCTACAATTGCATAATAATCAGCAGAATAATATTATATCCTTGCAGTGGAAAAGAAACAAGTTTTCCTTTAATGTTTCACAGTGTGTAAGACTTATTCAAGAACAATCCAGTTCTGCTGTGAAATTAAACTCATGCAGATCACTGAACACTTAGCTAAAATTTATATGTAAATTAAAAAAGCATAGATAAATACTTGCAAGTGTAGTATTTAAGAGATTAATTACATTCAAGTACACTTCCAATTTTAACATCTTTGTGCAACATAAACCAGGTCTTTTTATTTATATTTGCATTTCAACTTCAGGTGTGTTTGTTTCTTTAGGACAAAACTTACAGGAGAAACTTCCCTCATTTTAATGCTGGCACTACTCAAGACTACTCTTAAGGTTGAGTAAAGTAGTAACATAGTTCTCTAGCAATACAGAAATTAAAAAAAACAGGGCCAAACAAGGGTGAATATAGAACTATTCAAATATCTAAACGATATATGTTACAAGGCAGCTAATGAAAAACAGCTACTTCTGTGGGAATAAGGTCTGGTGAGCAGAAAATTACACAGCAATGGCAGCACTTCAGGCCAGTGGACACCACATCTAAAACCACAGTGTGATTTGGCCACGTGCATTCAGTGAGATCATCTTAGCATTTAAGCTTTGCCAGTTTTAGATACTGGATTATTCCTAGTGGATGAAAACCACAGTTTCCTGACAGAACAACTCAAACTTTCTCAGAAATAGAGCAAATTAAAATCAAGAGATCAAGCTTTGGCATGCTACAGAAGACCCAGAAATATTAAGCAGAAGAGCAAGCAGAGTTGTCAGGAGCAGCTCTAAGAAAAGCTGGGAATAAGAAATTCAGTGAGGATTTAGCAGTATTAAGAAAGACCACAAAACACAGTTATCCCCTTAGCTATTAGTTTCTTCTCTCCAGGGCCAAACCA
This sequence comes from Platyrinchus mystaceus, assembly GCA_035041135.1. NCBI lineage: Eukaryota > Metazoa > Chordata > Aves > Passeriformes > Tyrannidae > Platyrinchus > Platyrinchus mystaceus. The sequence continues at coordinate 21,202,642 of JAWWLV010000180.1, read as the reverse complement.
CCACAGTTACAGCTCTTAATATATACTGTAAGAGAGCTAAGGGATAGAGCTAGTCACTGTTAGGGACCAGTCAGTTCTCATGCAAGGAAGTAAAAAACATAGATCCCCTCTCCTGGTGAACATTTAGGGGGCTGCTCTCCATGAGCAAAGACAGTGCCTCTGCTTGCAGCCAGCTGGGCCTCATTGAGTCAATCACTTGTCTGCTTCTCACTTTCATAATGCATACCCCACTTTTCTCAAACCATTGGCAACAAGTGGTCAGTACTATTTGTGTTTTAATTAATGAAGAGCACAGCCTGAATCTGTGACGGGTGAGCACACCCTGCTCACAGGGTTGGGGTGCTTACCTTAGGGGTTAGGCAGAAATTAGGAGCAAGGTTATAGTATCTTTTGCTGTGGGACTGCTACCTACAGTGTAACAGTCCCTAATGGCCACAAGTGTTCCTCCACAGCTGCTAACCATTAAGGCCCATAAAAGGTGAAGAGGGGTATACAAAAAAGAATCCTGAGGGAATCTGACTAAAGAATTGCAATGTTGGTATATATCCTCCTTAGGTTCTTCATTCATCTAATGACTGTCATGTCCCGAACCCCCCATGGGACCATTGCAGGGGCCCCAGAGTAGAAATGGGGTTTGTAATTCTTTATATTTGACTTCTGTGGATTGTATTTGTAGCTGTTTCTGAACAAACAAGGTATTTGAATTCATATTATGCTTCACTGACTTTGCCCGACAGGATTATTTCTATAACCTATTTAAAAATTGTGTTGTAAAAGCAGAATTTTAAGTGTTTGTATGCAGTAATGTCTGACATTGGTTTCTGTCTCTCTCTGAGAGCTAAATGTAATGTTATTTATTACGCAAAAAGAAGCTTAATTTTAAATACTGAAATAAACAGTCATTATCTCTTCTACATTCCTAGATTATAACAATAATGCTTTTTTACAGATAAAGTATTAAAGAAGATTGTTTCTCAGGTGAAGTGTTAAGAAATAATAAAATTTAAAGAAGCAATAGACTTTAAGGTATAAAAGTGATATTTTTTCCAATAAGACACTAAAGTAGATTATGAAATCTGGTATTTTCTGGATTTTTTTTTTTTTTACAGTGCTGCAAAATGCTAACATGCATCTATTTCATAATATGTTATCTGATGGTCAGTAATCAGCAGTACCCTTGAAACTAATACAGCATTTTCTTGGAATGTCATTTCTGCTATAATTGATAATGCCTTTTTAAAGCATCCTCATTTTCAATTGCTTTTAGGTCAATGCAAATTCCTGAAGCTGAAGGAAAAAGTGAAATTCTACCTCCAACTATACAAAAAATAATAAAAGGATACAACAAGTATCTACGTCCATTTTTTGATAGTAAGTAGAAAAGCTCTTTCAATAAGACAGAGCCATAACATAATGTGGTGTTTAAAACTCAGCAAATGGGTTTTTTTCCTGTACTTTTTTTTCCCTAGTGTTTGACAGTGACTGATCTGACTATACATGTTCTATGATACAATAAGATAGAGTGTAATAGCTTTTGTGGCCCAAGGTGAAACTTGTATATTCCAGGCATTCACAAGCTAAACTTCCAGACTCAGAAACTTGACAATCACTCTACGTGAGTCTTTATGAAATAGCTGTAACATCTTTCCTATTTAAAAGCATCATTTCCTCTGACTTCCTAAACAGTAACTGTAAAAACCTTTGATTAAAGATTAGAAAGCTTTATATTTAAAACTGCTCATAACAGCAAAGGCAAATCTTGTTGCTATATGAAGTATTACATGCATCAACTATAAGACTAAAAGAGAATTATTTAATAAATGATTCTTGCCTCAGGTCATAAAGGTCACTAGACAGATTTACTGCAAAACTATGGGGGAAAATGAATCAAAAACGTCAGTTCCCTGCATCAGAAGGCGATGGTCACCAAATTGGAAGACCTACATAGTCTACGGCACCAAGGCTGATTTTACTGCCCTGCAGTGCAGTCAGCTGGACTCCTGAAATCTCAGTGACAAACATCTTCTTTGCTTGAGTCAGGCTGTTGCATACACCAGAAATACTGAAGAGGTGTGAGGTGGCATGAAGATCTCTTTCTGGAGAAACTGCAGTATTCTGTAGAAGAAAATATTCTGAATGTTGAAAAGATGCTCAACACCATGTGTCTGTCAGAAAATAAACTTGCAGACTGAATGCTAGGCAATAGTTCTTAAGTTAGATATTCAGAAATGTTGGAGGTTTCAAATGATTTTTATATTCCTTTATATATTGTTTAAAATAATTGACTAAAGAGTTTCTCAAACCATATTGTTACCTCTTGTTATCTAAATACCTGGTTCAATATGGGTACTCTACATTATGTGCGATTTCTGAATTTGTTTCATGAAAATATTAAGATATATCTGTATTTTAGGAGAAAGGAAAACTATTTCATCTGTTCGTTTTTATGGTAATTATCTCAGCTGACGATACAACTGCTATAAAATATTTAATGCTCTGAGGAGCTTTTCAGAAATATAAAAGTAACTCCAATAAATAAACTAACCCTTTCTCACTGCAGATAATTCATAATGTAAAATAACTGTGTTCAGTGGCCATTAATATATTTTATTCATTACTTCATGCTAGTGAAGAGATTCATTGGCACTGCTATGATTCATGTGATTTGGTAGACAGTAGAGTTTCATTGGAAAATCCTAGGATAGTAATTAAGACCAACAGTAAAGCAGTTTTGAGTTACAAATCTCCCTTTTCTTTCCTCAGTTGTTTGGTTTTTTTTCTCAGCTGTTTTATTGCAGCAAGGCTATAGTTCTCTTTTCTGGCTGGGTGTTTTGTTCAGAGAGATACTAAGGACACTCTGTTTGCCTGGAATCCCAGAGGAGCTCAAGCACTGATCAAGTCTTGGTCACACAATCTAGCACCTCCAGACAGTGCCAGCACTGCTGTGAATGTTCACTGCAGCTCAGGGATGCAAACAGTGCCTCAGAAATCTTTGATGGATCTTTACTAGCCCTAGTGCTGAAGGAGTGAGATGACATTCTGAAAAAGTACATTTTATTGATGGCATTTCTAAATGCACGGTTGGTGCTTTTGTGAGAAATAAGTTTGTAGGAATAATTTACCTTAGGATAAGTCAGGAAATGCTCATCCTAGTTTTTGAACCTGTAGCTTTTTGCAAGATCATTTGGGATTGTTTTCCATATGATAGAGATGTGCTTGCCTGGGAAGTGGTATCAGTCCATCCCTAGCCCCTCTCTGTTACTGGCAGGTGGGCTGCACCTCTCATGAGATTCAGGTCCAGAAGCAGAGTTAGTGAACCACCCAAATCCTCAGTTTAACAAACCTGCAGATTATACTTATCTGTGTGACCACAGCTGTGCTACCTTTGTTCCATGTCATATTTTCCTTCTTTATATGGATATGGTTGTCTGCAGCTGGTATACCTTGTGTCTGTTCTTTGTTAGAAAGATTTCAATAGAACTGTCTTTACTCAGAATTATATCAATGGCTACAGCACAGCTGTCAAAGAGTTGTTGAAGCCAGAGTATCAATTTAGTCATTGATATCTCTTCTGTGACTTCCCCCTGCCCTATTCCCACCAAATCCTTAATTTCTTTGGTATGATATTTGCATGTTAATAGTAAGAGACTGACCAATTAGAGATGGATCTTAAGATCAAACTGCTGGTTAGACTTGAGTAGGCTAATGAACAAATACATGATAAAAAAAAAAAAGTGGGGTATTCTGGTGGAGTTCATCAGCTACTATAAAAGCCTGCACAGTCCTGATATACTCTGAGAAGCAAACTTGTATTTCTAGAAATATGAACAGAAAAGGATGGATATGCTTATTAATCTATGTTTGTTGTCTATAATGCATGAAAGGATTTATATATATGGGCAACTAATACGTGTATGTTGATATGCAGAAATATCCAAAAATAATATGCTAAAGTCAGCCTTCTTAAGACACTTGGATTTCTTGTTTTTGTTTGGTTTTTTTTTTTTTAATTTTTTATTTTTTAATTTTTTTTTTAATTTTTTTTTATTTTAGGCCAAGATTCCTTTGCTTTCAAAAATATGCATATTTCTGTTTAATTGTGTGTTAGATATATTCATAAATATGCATGAAGGAATTTGTCATAAAATTAGATGGTGTTATTTGTTGGTATCTACAGTTCTTTGAGCTTAACATTAGTTACTCATAGTGGAACTCTGAAATGTGATTTTTATCAAGTGTGAGAGGGCCAGGGGCTAGCTTGAATTTTGGAATAACATAATTCAAAGTAATTTCAAAGTTATTTGTCCTTGAAAATTTCCTGCAGTCAGGAAATGGGGATTTTAGAATTGATGCTTGCTGCCAAGATACAATCGTACTCTTACAAAATCAGTGACACTGAACTCCTTAATAGTTAGCAAAATGGAGGTTTAGTCCCGAAAAGAAAGCATTAGGTATAAACAAATGATCATAAAATGAAAGTTCATTTCTCCTAAAGCCAGAACAAACAGAAATATTTACTAGTCAAGGCAATTTTATGGCAGCTCGTAAATTCTTAGTTTAATAAACCCTCCATTTGCCTATTAGTTTGTGTTTAGTCCTTATGTGCTGAGATTGGCAGATGATTGGAAATTACCCAAGCACGTACAACTCAGCTAGTGTCATTAACAAGGGGACCATGAAGGTATTTTTCATTTGAATCCAGTGACTGTGCAAAACAACATAAAAACTGTCTTCTCTCCTTGCATGGATTGAAACTAGTTGTTTTCTAGATTTTAAATCTGGATTAATCTCACCTTACTTTAGTCATCTCCTTCTGTGATGGTCACCCTTCAGGCTCTTGCTACCCAAGTGTTCCCACTTATGCATAACACAGACTGTCATTTCCATCTCTAAGCAACTAAATGAGATGCCCAAAGTTGGATTAGTTGAAGCCTGTCTTAGTATGACAGAGGTTTGCAGACAAGTAAAATTGTCTGAGAGCTTTATGTTTATCCATTGTGGGTGGCACACACCAGTTGCCAAATTACGAGGGGTACTTTTATACACTGTTTAGTACAGAGGAATCACAGCTGAACTGGTTATTTAGCTCTGCCCTCATCCGAATGTTACTCTTAAAAGTGTTCTCTTTCCTTATCTATAACATTTAGTGTCTGCCTTAGAGCTGGTTCATCAAGCAATTCTTTGCAAACTGGACACATAATTCTAATAGTGAAATTTTAAAAATTACCTAATCCAGAATGATTTTAACCATTCTTTTGACTGGAATGTGAAATACTCCTGTACTAATGTTGGTAGATATTGCTCCTCAATACCATATCCATCCTATCCTTTTAGACATATATGTAATTCTTATATAGAAAAGCTGGCATAAGGGATTTAAGAATGTGCAGTTATTTCCCTTAAATGTGCTACATAACCCTAACATTTTATCTCAGCCATACAAGTTGATTTCAACCTCAGGTTTTCCGCTGTGTAGATCAATTTTATAACTTAAGGTGCTGTGCCAAGCCTCTCTGAATTAATGAGTAATTCCTGCTGACTCCAGTGAGCCTTGGATCAGGTTCATAGAGTTGTTAAAGGATGCATAAAATGTTGTAAATAATTTTATACAAATAGATTTTGTTCTGTGATTGAACGTGATAATTTAAGTGTTCTAATTAAAAAGAGAGAGACTAAGAAAAGGTCACAGCTAAGTACATTTGAATATGGAAGTTGCTTTCAAGTGGTGTAGAAAGGTGTCATGCTTAAATCCGTTATTCTAAATCACATTTAAAAGATTATTTTTCATAGCTTTGTAACGAGTAATACATTTCATGGTCTTCAGTTTTAAATGAAAGCAAATCACATCTATGAGTCCAACCTTGTGTGTAAGACCAGTGATCATGGGGGTTTTTTTCCTAAAATGCTGTTTATATTAAGTTCTATGAATTTATTTAGATGAAGGCTTTTTAGTCTTCAGAAGTGTACAATGTATCCTCAGAGAGAGACCCAGAGATATCACAATGTTAGCTGTGTCTAACACCCTTTGATTTATTCAGGCAAGCTGACAGGGTATGTGAGAAAGAAATACCAAAAAATCATCATTTAAAGATGATTTAAATGGTTTAAAGAGTACTTTATGTCTCACTTAGCCAATGTCTAATCCTTCAGAGAAAGGCAAAAAGCCCAGAATATGTAAATTTCAGCATGCAGATGATAATGTAGATTTTCCTTCCTTTTCCATGGAACTAAGAGATGCTATGAGACTGACTGCCACCAAACCCAGCTTCCTGCATACAGGACAGTTTGGATTTTGGTTTGGGGTTTTTCTACCCTGCAGGCCCTAAATGCAAAGTTCTAGAGGCTCTAACTTTCCAACACTGATTAAGTTCAGTTAGAAAAAGAATCAATTTATTTGAAGTTGTCTCTAGCTTCCATAAACTGTCATCTTGCTTTGCTTTACCAAAGAATGTGCACAAATTACTACTAGATCCATATTCTGACAGTGGACAAGTCACTTCTCTAGCTTCTCTTTGAGGAGCTGAGTAAATGATGTTCCTTGATTTCTATGTTACAAACTCTGATATTAAGCTTCCAAATTTTTTGTCTTCTGGAATATTTCTCTCTATCACATGAACTCTGTCTGCTGTTTGCATGTTGTTTTTTTTTTCAAAAATGGAAAACAAATTTTGTCACTGTCATCCCATAACAGTCTTGCCAATACAGAATAGATTGCAAGATAGCTTAATTCTGTGCATTAATCCCCATTGCCAAAGCATAAGATGGAAAGAGCATGTTGAAGTGATTATCTGTGACAACCTCTAAATCCTTTTCAAAGGCACTGCTTGCCAAGATAGTTTTCTATCCAGTATGTACTGCTTGCATTATTTGTCTCCACATTAATTGCTTGCATTTGGCTGTATTGAAATATGTTTTTTGACAAGTGATTTAACAAGTGTCCACCAATTTTTGTCTTGTCCGCAAACTGTACCAGTGAAGCAACATCACTGTCTAAAGACTACTGATGTGAACAAATAGGATTGAAGCCAATTCCTGCTAGAAATGGGTCTGTCTTTTGATGCCTTTATATCAAGAATTACAGTTGAGATTTGTCAGAGAGCCTCTCTTAATCTGTCCAGTTTCTTAATGTAAATATTTGTCAAGTAAAATATCTTGTGGTGGGAAGTTTAATGCACAAAAAAAATCTAAGCATAATGTTTCTCGTAAGAGTTCCACAATACTCTAAAGCAAAGCAAAGCTGGCGATCAGAGAGACAAAATCAGTTTTTTAGGAACCTATAATGAGTTATTCTAGTGATAATTTTCCTTCTAATTCTCTGTTAGCATTGCAGTATTTTATCCAGTATTGCTGAAAAGATGAGATGTTCTTCCAAAAGGCATCCCTCTCGGGGTATTTCTGAATGTCAGAATTGTTATAAGTTTTCTTAAACTAAATGAAAAAGAGCTCATGCGAACAGCTCAGCACTGCAAGTTATTGATAGTGCCGATCGATTTCAGTAGTAGGTACACATGTGACACAGTGACGATTTACTTTGTTACTACAAAGTTTAACAGACTGGGATCTTTGCCGTGCTCCAAACATAATTTCTAGGTATGCTGTCTGCCACTCTTCTGGCTTCTTTCCCATATGGGATCACTAAGAATATCTATAAAGTGCATAAAGGAATGGTCTCTGTACATAAATTTCAGTGAAAGTTAAAGCTCATGTTGCTTAGATTGCACAGCCATTGCTGTAGCAAGGCACTCCCTTTGGCAATCCTTTGCTGTGCTTTGAGGATTTCCTTCGTTAATGCAGGACAGACTGACTTTAGTTTTCTTCTGAAGGTCAGTAGATTTCTTCTGAAGTTGTCATTGTACATACAACTTCTGCCAAACATATGGAAATGCAGGAACTGGCTGCCTCATCTGGTCTGCTGCCCAGTTTTTGACACTGTCAACAGGAGACCATTCAGAGGAAGTTCAGGGAAAACCCTGGTGAATAATTATGGGCAGACTCATTCTGTTATTAATACTTTACAATTTATAGTGCCTTCCTAAAAAAGCATTTAGCCTCACTCAGATAAAAAGAGATCAGCATTTTGCTATTAATGTTGTTCTGATTTGACTAACTGTTGTAGCAAATCAGTTCTCAGCGGCCTATATGGTGTTAATAAAGATCCTTTTCATAGTTGTTTTCCTACGCAACTCCTCCCATACAGTTGCTGTATCTTAGGTGATACAATTTTCTGCTGAGTTTTCAGGAGTGCTGGGCTCAACAGGAGCATTTGGACTGTGGCAGCTGTCAGCTGGGGCTGGTGGAACAGGATGGTTTTGCCCTGACTGCACTACCACTCCTTAGCACTTGAACCTCAAGGCAAGTCTGTGCCAGCACAATCACTTTGAGCTTGAAGTACCTCTTAACCTGAGCTAGAGGTCTTGTGGTGTTTGGGATTCACCCAACACTCTCTGCAACTACCTGAAAGGAGGTTGTAGCCAGATGGATATTGGTCTCTTCTCCCAGGCAACTAGCAGTAGGACAAGAGGATACAGTCTTAAGCTGCACCAGAGGAGGTTTAGGTTGGACATTAGGAAGAAGTTCTTCATAGAAAGGGTGAAAAAGAAGACCAATGGAATGAGCTGCCCAGGGAGGTGGTGGAGTCACCATCCCTGGAGGTGTTTAAGAAAAGACCAGGTGTGGCTCTTACTGCCATGGTATAGCTGGCAAGACGGTGTTAGGTCATAGGTCAGACTCCATGATCTCAGAGATCTTTTCCAACTTAGTTGATTCTGTGATTCTCTGACACTACAATACTGTTGTGTTACTCAGGACTATTTTGAAAAATATTTCAACAGGAAAGAAAGAAGGAAGAGGTCTACAAGGTTCTGTTTGTGTGATTCTAGAAAAATTAAACCCTTATTTAAGAAATTAAACTTAATTTCAGTAATCTTCCTAGAAAATCAGCTTTTCCTCTAATATGTGTAACAACAGCACTGATGATACTGAAATGCTGTTAGTGAACACTTCCCTATATCTGTATTACCTTACTAGGCAAGGATCAGGTGTTGTTCCTGGTAATGAAATATGATATAACAAAAAGAGTCTGATTATTCCCAGCCATGATTCCCACATAAGCATCTGAAGAGTGCACTGTCCTCTCATTAGGATGGTCCATCATTAGGCATATGTCTTGCAGGATGAGGTTCCCCCCAAATTATTGTGTGACAGGTGACAACACTATGCTCTGCTACAGTCGTACATGAGAATCTGTAGGAAGACTTGAAAAATGGATTACTTTAATGAATTTTGAGAATCTGACATGTCTTCTGAAGCTGGCAACATTGTACCTATCATAATGATATAATACAACTGTAAGCATAAGTATTAATTGTCTCTGTTGCTGTTGCACCCCAGGAAGTTGGACTGAGTTTCCTGGAGGCTTGAGTTTTTAATCCTGGAGGGAGAAAGCATAAATGTATTATTCGAGTATCAAAACCTGAAAAGAATGGAAAGAAACAGAAGAACAAGCTGTCAGTGATCTGAGGGCTTTTCAGTCACCTTTGTTCCAAAGTTGACCTCCAAAGTTGTCTTCTAATAGATAAACAATTTTTTCTAATTCCTATGTAAAATTTTATAGTATATAATTAACACACAGGTTACCGTCCGGGCATGCTGCAAACCTACAGTCCTGCTATAAGCTGGAGCTTTATATTTAAACTTTCAACTGAGTCCAGAACACAGGATTTATAGGTTTTTTCAGGAGTGACACGTATTTTGGAAAAAAATAAAAATACTAGTACACTTATGTGACTTAGAATGATATATTTTTTCTTAGTATTACTCAGGATGGGTAGAGTTCAACTCCATCTTCCTCTGGGTGCCATTTGGGGCCATATAGGAGCTTTGTACATAATGCATTGCAAGGAGCCAAGAGGGGCTTTCAGCAGTGTGCCTGTGATATATGGGCCCTATTGGTTATGTAGACCTTCCCTAAAATATTTCTGCATTTCTCAGTACTGCATCCTCTGCTTCTCAATTGCTTGAAAAGATGTACTTATTTAATGTTAATTTCCTTGTACAAGTACTCTGTTAATTATTCTGCACATAACGCAACCAGGAATAATGTTTCCGTGAAAGCTCTGCACAAATCCCGCATTTTAAAATGCACAGCTGGTGATCTTCCTTCCAATACTGTGAAATGCACGTTCATAAGGAAACGAGAATCTGAGCATACTAACATTGCAATAAAAGCTACTTAAGTAGCTTAAGGTAAGGTATTAATCACACTGAATAAGCCTTCAGTTCATATTACTATTAAAAGGAAAATAAAATTACTAGTTTTCCTTTAGAAATACAAATATTTAAATCCCAAGTTTACTGCTAGTGGTTGAAAGCAAGATGTTAAAATGCAATGACACAATATATACAATAATTTCTTAAATGGGCAGTTAATAAAGTCACTCAGCTATGCCATCTGGATATTAACCATGTGATGTGTCCAGGTGAAACTTCTTAGTCTGCTGACATCTGATGGACCAGATGTTGCAACTGGAAGAATTCTTTCCACTGTTCTGCACCTCAGACTAGAAGAGTGTGATGTATCATGAGGATTTTGCCTTCCACACCTTATTGTGTAATGCTTTCCCCAGCACATTTTTTCTAGGGGAAAAATCATATAAACCAGGAAGTATTTAAGAAATAAAGCCTGTTTATTAAAACTGAGACACTGTTAGCTTAAAAGTATTACATTTTGGTTATGAATATTAGAATTAATGATTTAAGTTTGAGAAATATTTCCTTTCTCTAAAAAGCTTCTAAACATTTAGGAAAAAAAAATTGGAAGATTTTGTAGCCAGTTCTCCTGAAATCTGAGTATGAAAGAACTATGAACTACATTCTGACTTCCTCTTTTTTTTGCAGATGGTCCTGTGTCAGTTGGAATGAGTATGGATATTGCAAGCATTGATACAATATCAGAAATAAATATGGTATTGTAGCTTTTGCAGTCTTTTTTTGTTCTGCTTGATAAGCTAATGTCTTATGCTTACAGCTGCTGGCAATGTGACTTTGGGCTTGTCTCCATGTGAAGTCAAAGTGGGTTAGGAGGTGGAATTTTATTTTTTTACTACAGATATAGTTTATAGCACTATAATAAATATAGAAATGCAGCTGCAAATCACACCTCTCACAGATACAAACAGAACTTTGCTACTGAGTATTAATCTTAATGAAAAGCATGTGGATCAGTATTTATTTTCCAGATTAAATGCCTAAATCTTTATGCATTTCAGAGAAATGAAGATGTATTCATGAGCCTTTGAAGTCACTGTCTTTCCTTATGATTAGACACAGCTGAACTTAGACTGTTTTTCTCTTCTATTTTTACTGTCACATATTAATTTATTCCAGCTGTGTTTCATGAAATTTCTATCATTTGTTTTTGAACAAACTATGAAATGGAATATATTTTCTAATTAAAGATCATCCATTTGTACATAGAAATAAAAGCCAAAATTCATTAATCAGCTATTAAATATTAGTGTATTAGTAATTATTAGTTACTATTTAGAAAAGGAGAAGCAAGGTTAGAATTTCAGATGAATTTGTAATATTGATAAAAACATTCCCTAAAATCAAAAATTGATTTAAAACATGTTAGAAAATAGTGTTATTTTAATGTAGGACTGCAAAACATATCTAAATTGAAGGGGAATTGGCTGAGTATTATATTCAAGGTCTTGATAAATTTGGTACCACTGTTTCCTTTGTGATGCGGAAAGGATAAATTGTGCTAAAAGATGATGATTCCTATTTCACTAACCTCTTTTGTCTATCTGAATTTACTTAATTTTTTCCAAAGTGTTCTTAAAAAAATCATTATTTATTTAGTAGTTTATGTGAACAAAATGATGTTTGGAACCACTTACATAAATAATTCTAAAACTTAAGGATTTACAGAGTCAGATTATCTGCTTACAAAGCTCCAATAACTTCAGCTGATTTATAGACCCAGACTTAGGCCATCAGCTTTTACTGTAAGAACAAAATCTACCACCTCACATCGAGTGCTAGTAAATTTGTCTGTATGAGAGTCAGTACAGCTGCTGTTGGACATGGAGAGTCACGGCCTATTTGTGCCCAACAGCTGTTTCCTTCTGTAAAACAGAATACGACACAGGCTTTCTTTATATGATAATTTCGGATTTTTTCTCTTTCAGGACTACACAGCTACCATATTTCTAAGGCAGCGATGGACTGATGAGAGACTTTGTTTCGATGGTAATAAGAGTTTAAGCTTAGATGGTCGGCTTGTGGAAATGCTTTGGGTACCGGATACATTCATAGTGGATTCAAAAAGGTCTTTTCTTCATGATGTCACTGTTGAGAATCGTCTTATAAGAATATACCCTAATGGAACAGTCTTGTATGCTATACGGTATGTATATATCATGTATCAGCCTTTATAATTGGCATCTACTCACATTTTAAACTTTGCAGGTTAGCGTATTTTTTGCTTAAGAAAGTGGTTCTATTTGTAAAAGTAGAATATGCATGGCCCTGTAGTTCTATGAATAGTAATACTATTGGCCAATATGAATAAACTATTAAATTTAATAACAGATCTTCTCTTCTTCCCTAATTAGACCGTTTTGCTTTCATGTAGAGCAAATACAGGAATTGCCTGTTGCAGTTCCAGCTCTTTTCAATGAAACCATCACAGAGGAAGGCAAGCTGTGATGATTAACTTGCATTATTTATTGTGGATTATTCTTTATAATAGGTTTTGATAAATATAAAAGAAAACCTTAAAATATATTACAAAGTAACAGAGGAAAATGTGCACTGCAAGAGAGAAGGGAGCAAAAAATGGCCTTTTAAAACTGCCATTAAACCCAGATAATCTGGAGTGTTTTCCTATTTGGGATGCTATTACTCTTGCGCATTAGATACCAGTAAATAATGGGGCTTTTCCCTCATAGTAGATATTTGCCTGCAAATATTATTTCAAGGACACATAGCATTCTTTTTTTGTTTTTAAGGATGAACAGTTTTATGCTGTTAATAATTAGCAAACTGGTTTTTGTTCAAGGATCACCACAACTGTTTCGTGCAGCATGGATCTGACTAAATATCCGATGGATAAACAGACATGTACTTTGCAACTGGAAAGCTGTAAGACCCTTAATCCTTTTTATTTTTATGCAACTAGAAAAATATGTATGATTTTTTAGTGCTAGATATTATCAGAGTGGCTGGAATTTTCAAAGAAGACGAGGGACATAACGTGACCGGTGCCTGTTGAATTACAATAGAATCTGTGTGCAAGGATATATGCACGAGACATCACTGAAAATAGCATGACACTACTGAAATGCTGCAATGCCATTAATGATTAAGCAAAATCTCAGGAGATTCTCACAGGCTTGATTTTGCAGTGCATCCTGCAGTTACTCTGTTGGTCTTCAGAGGGAGTTCTGTGAGCAGGCATTTTCTAGCACAGACGAGGAAATTTTTTTTTCCTCAGAGAGTATGTAATTTTTTCCCCCAAGATAAAATTTCTTTAGGAAATAAAAAAATTAGAATGAGGCTTATTTTTAAGGCATATACTTCATCTTAATAATTTACTGTTTTCATACTGAAAAAAGGTAATTGCGTGGACAGTTTTGAGATTGATAGAAACAGGTTTATTATGACTTATTTAATTGCCACTGTACCAGTGCCCTGGGAGAAAATGTTATCAATTGATGGACCAAGACTAAATATACTGTCTCATTTTATCAATCAATGTCCTCATATTTTCTTTAAAATATGCAGTCTAATACTTTGTAGACATGGTTACTTGGCAAACACCCAAAGATGCATTTTTATAGTTAACTGTTTGGTAATTCATATGAGAAGACTCTACAAAATAATTTTTGCATGGGGTAATATAAAATGATAACCAATGCTGTAAGATGGAAATATGCATATTTAAATATGTATCAATACATACTCAAAATCTTTTGGAAGGCTCTTCAGTGCTTGTCAAGTTTTGTTCTGTATCTTTTCAGGAGTGTGTGTGTGTTCTTTATCTCTTGTTGGTAATGACCAATTAGAAAATTGCTGTAAAGTTTCATGTTAGACAGAAACACAAGAGAAATGAACCCAAAAACCTTCTTTACACAGGAGTCCCTCTAGATAAGCAGTTTTATAAGATCTGTTTAAGAAATAATGACTTGAATTAGAATTGAAATTTATCTCTATTTTATTTTCCTTTGAGAAGCATATTGGTAAATCAATGTATATGGATTTAAATCAAGAGAAATGCCTAATGAGTCATTTAGTATTTTCTCTAGTTCCATAATGAAATATATGTCCCACAGGAATTTACAATTTATTTGACAGAATTAAAAAAAAAAAAAAGATAATTCCCCCTATAATTAAAACCAAGCATTTTTCAGATTGATTCCATCTGTTTTTAAAACAGCACATAAGTGCCTCCTGTCCAAAGGGAAAACATAGTCATGTCCTAACAAATGCTCCTATGGCAATGGAGTTTAGTTTTCAGGAAAACAGCTAGAAGCAATAAATACAAAAAGGAAAGAGTGTGCCTTTGGCTGTGGCCTTTTTTTTTTTTCAGTGCACTACAGTCCTTTCTTTTGAGCAGGCTGGAAATGAGGGTTGTTTCCTCATGAGATAAGCTATTTTAATTTTTAGATGAATAATGACACAATCCTAGAACACTGCTTGCAAAGACCATTCCCTGGGTTTAAGAACTGTGAGTGCAAACATACATGCACATCCACACACATACTGATGTTCATCAATAAAATAAAATGTAAAATATTTTGCAAAAATTTGAGCTGAAACAAAGTGTTAGGCCTGTTATTAAGTGATTATTGAGATATTATGAAGTAATGGCTTTACACAGTAAAGCATCCCTAATGACCTCTACAACATACTATTCTGCTATTACTTGTTAATAACTTTAATTGACTTATACTTAGCGAAACACATTTTGGCCAAAATGCCTATTGTTTTTTTCTCCTGTGTTATTGCAACACTTTAGAAGGTAATACTGGCATATGTTAGGAAACAGAAAATTGCCACTCTGAGTCTCTGTTGATATGGCTGCTGTGACATTTGGAAAACTGGAGGGCTCCTGTCTTGCTTGGTGCTGCCAGGGAGGTTCATGCTCTCTGCCATGTGGCAGGGAAAGCCACTATTCATTCATTCTGGGCTGAAGGTTTTTTCTCCATTTCCCACCCTCCCAAAGGCCTCCAGTCCAAATACATATTCATGTCTTGGGCCCATCTCTAAAATTTTATTTCCCTTTTGAACTTGTCTTTACCATTTATTCGGTGAAGAGCCATGTGAAGGCACTTAACTTGTGCTTGACAATCAGGGAAAATTAAAATTAGCAACAGAAAGGTAAAGAAACTAATTTGTATTAGGCATTATGAATGTTTAATCCCAAATTTACTATTCCTGTAGTTAACCCTGTTGACATTAGCAACTCATACAGTATCAACAGTGTACAGGAATGAGAATTTTGGGCTTGAGGAATTAGCTAGAATGAAAACTCAGTGTCATGTAGAGAGAACAGAGATTACTTGTAAAAGCCAAATAACATGGCTTAAGGATTTTGTCTCCATAAACCTCTAAAACATTTTATAATTAGTAAAATATTAATACCCTGAATAGAAAGCAACTTTGCACAGAGGGAGCACTGTGCTGTTTAACTTTACTGTCTATTGGGAAGGCTCTCTCCATGAAAATTCTTTTTAAGCATTTTGAAATTATTATTCTCAAAGAATTTTTATTGGAAGCATCACTAAAACCTACTAATTGTTCAGCTAATGAAAATATTTTGGAACAAAAGCAAGACAATCTCCATTTTGAGATATGTTTGTTATTGTCCATGTGGGCACCAAAAACTTCTCCCATCTCACACAACTTGGAAGACTGAACGTCTTGTAAAAACAAAAAGGAATCTACTGTGGTTATATCTAGTTCTTCAGACTGTTTAAATGTCTGCAGTTCATTTATACTGAAGGGAAGTAAAATGAATCCATGTCTGGGGTCATGCATAACAATTTCTTTTACGAACCTCTTAGTTTTGAGTAAGGACAATACAAGCATTTGTTTATAGGTTACTTTTATTTTACATCTCCTAAATCTGGGAATTTTCCCAGCATGTGGTTTTAGGGAATTGAGAACTTAGTTTGGATGCACATGCTTTTGGCTTAGTCTTTTGACACAACGCTATTTTGGCTTTAATTGCTACAAACGTGATAATGTGAGCAGAGATTCCAGGTCATGATCCCTTTTCATACAAGTGCCGCTGTTAGAAGAAACAAAATTTACTTTTAAGGAAGCAGTGGAGAATGAATTTCCAGGTGAAATTGTAATTTTAATTGGTAACCAGCCACTGTTTCCTTACAATGAAATATCCAAACTCGTTTTTTTCCTACATGAAAGGGCTGTAAGAAAGCAGTTTTGTTTTGTCATTGCAAGAAAAAAAGCCAATAACTTAAAAATATTAGAAAGCTCTCTTTTTTAATTTTAATACATATTTTTTTCTGTGATTCTAGAGCTTTGTTCTTTCTGCAGCATATACCCTTGTGTAATGTATTGCCTTATTGTCTTACTGTAATTTACTTGCAGTTGACTGAGGTCTAAAAATAATCATCTGCTCCTGTTTCTGTTCCCTAAGCTTAGCTATTAACTTGCACAATATAAGTCTGTCAAATATAAGAATGATTGATCTAAGTAAGCTAAAGAAAAAGATGTTCAAATGCTCCCTGTTAACATGTAAATTACATTAACATAATCTTGAATTAATCATATACACTAGTCTGTAAAGTGTCTGCCTTTCATAGAATGGGGAAAAGCTACAGAGGTATTTTAGCTATGATTGTGCTGCATATTGACGAGTGTGTGCAAAATACAGTTGCCTTCTGATAGATGATTCATCCAGCTCCTAATTACTATTTGAAGGTTAAGAGGAAACCTCCTGGGGCCCCTGTAGCATGCCATGCTGTTTTAGCCTGCAGAAACATCAGCTTCTAAGCTGGTGTCCTTGGGAAGTATCCAAGCTCCTAAGCCAAAACATCATCTCAAGTGTTGATTCAAGCCCAGGTCAGAGCACAGCACCAGCAATCAGCAGCTCTGCTGCTCTCCTCACCCCTTAATTTCTATGGGAATGAGGACCAAATGCACTGCACCACAAAATAACATCTTGGGATGCAAGAGAAGGCACACTTTATGTGTAGTGCGAATACTGGCAGTGCTCTAATTCATAAAAGCTCTGTTTTCTTAAAGCTTTTGCCTTTAGAATACCATGTGGAACTAATCTGTTTTATTAGTTTGTCATCTATACTGAAATAAAAGATACAAAAAGACCACCTCCAAAAATGTGAGCTTTTAGCTTATAAGACTTTGCATGTTACTGGGAGTTTTGTTGTGAACAGGCATTACATTCTGCCAAAACTTGTCGTTGTTTATGTCTAACTGTACTTTCAGGCAGACAAATAAGAAACAGCTGAACCATAAGTGTGCTCAACACAAATTAATTATTGCATAAAATAAACACTCTTGTTGGCTTGTGTATCACTACAGGGGGTTATAACATCAATGATGTCATATTTTACTGGACCAGAGGAAATGATTCAGTTCGAGGTTTGGACACACTCCAGCTGGCACAATACACAGTAGAAGACCACTTTACCTCTGTGTCTGAAGCTGTATATGAGACAGGTAAAAACACCCTTATAACACTTTCTAGGTACAGTTTGTAATATGGCGTTGGAAACACAGCAGTATTAAGGAACAGAGCACACTGCTTTCTGTTAGGGTAACAGTTTTCATATTCTAATAATTACATTCTTGAAGCCATACTTTTCCAGATGTTACAAGCAGAAATCCAGCTAATGTAAAGACTGAGAGTTTTTGAGCATTTTCTTGGAGGCTACACATTATATAAAGAATTACAAACAAGTGGTCTACTACTTCTTCCATGTAATGTCAGGGAGAGCTTGTGTGAAAGGAGTCTGTAAATTGAGCATTTAAGTTGGAGACAGTCCAGGGACTCCGGGGTACCCAGCTCAGAACAGCCACTCTGGCTTTTTTAGGCCAGTCAAAAGTCTCTTCACCTGAGGAATTTCCAAGAATATGCTGGGTACTTTAACAACTGCAGGAATTTGAATTTCTTGTAGGAGTTGCTCTTTGTCTGCGGCAGCCTCCGTCCAGCCTGGTGGCAGCAGAGTGCAGATTGCTCAACCTGAGGTTCCTCTGCCCAGGGAAGGGCATTTCCAAAGAATTGCTCCTCTGCTGGGGAGCCCTGGTGGTCTAGTGGTTAAGGTGCAGCGCTCTCACCGCTGCAACCCTGGTTCGATTCCGGGTTCAGGGACACTCCCCTGGGGAAGATGGCGCTCGTCAGCCCCTAAGGCCATCCATCTAAGAGAAGGTCACTCTAAACAAACCTACGTCCTGAGGACCTCACTGCCA
>JAWWLV010000180.1:21108744-21177205 GCA_035041135.1 Platyrinchus mystaceus | reverse complement strand
TGTTACACACAAAAATTATAATAATGGTATAAATTTCCTGTCTCATGGAGATACTTCAAGTCTAATGTTCATCTTTGTATCCTTTCTTCTATCAGTCAGACACTTGAGGATCTTAATGTACTGAACTTACAAAAAAGAACCCTAAATACAGTGTATTTGTACTTTTGGAAGGAGAAAGAACTGACTACCAGAAGACCCCTTAGTTCGCTAGTGAAAAGGCAGTCAGCGTGGCAGAAAACTGAAATTAGATTAATATTAGAAATTAGGCATTCATTTTTAACAGAATTATTTGCTGAGAGAAATAGTGGATATGGTGTGTCTGGATATCCTTAAACTACGTCTACACGTCTGTGTGAAAGGTGGGCTCTATTACAACCAAAATGACTGAGTTCAAAGCAAGGGATAATTGGGGAAATTTAATGGCTTGTTACTAGGGTCAGACTACATAATCTAGCAATTCTTTCTGGTTTTAAGAATCCTGTGAACCCTTATTGTTCTCTTGATGCAATATATACAACTCTTTCAAAAATGAAAATTTAACCGTCCATTTTCTAGCCTGGGAGCAATAATACATTCCTTGGCATCCATTACTTGCACTTCAAGCTTTTAAAAGTGTTCTTCTTTGACTCTGTGTCTCACAGTACACCTGAGGGTTGCACAAATAGGCTGTCTGTGCGTATATTGTTGTTGCTAAAGTGAATTCACCGTTACGTACTTGTGTCCTGACTTGCAGCACACAGCACTGGAAGCAAACGCAGGTCCCAGAGAGCATAATGTTTTGTATCAAAATAGCTGAAACCAAAGCTATCTGGCTGCAGAGCATTACGCTCTCACTGATACTCTGATGTTCTGTTGTTAAAATAATGTTGTAAAAATTTATTAACAATTTTGAACTTGGAACTTAGTTAGGAGTCCTTTGTGCTCTTTTAAATTAGTAAAAAGAAAGATATTGCCTTCCTGAGATTCATTGAACTGGCAACAATTTCAGATCCTGAGTTTCAACATAGGCAAAATTTTGCTTGGTTACTGAGCAGGATAAAAATTTGGGCTTTGCTTATGAGTATGCTGTCCCCTCATGAAACCCAATTCTGTATTTGACTGTGTTATCCCAAAAGTTCATCTTCTGGAAATTACTCACATAGAAGCAAACCATTTGTGCCACAATAGTTACACTGCTCAGAGTAACACAAACACTGTAATGCACTAATATAAAGAAAAAATAGGCAGTGAAGATAAAAAGATACTGCTTGGTTTTAAGTGGAATATAAGAGGCAGGTAAGCAGTATCAGAGCAGGTACCCTTAATCCAGATCTTGAACAGTAGTAAGTGAAAAGAAAAGCAAAATAAATATGTGAGATAGGTAAAGGTAAGAACCCATTCTAACTTCATGAAATTACAATTGTTACTATGCTACTTCATATCGTAGCTCATTTATTGTTATGAATAGCGACAGCTAAATACATACATGACTTAAAATTTCCTTGTGTTATATAATGAAATATGCCTTCCTTGCATTGATGGTTTTATTTTTTTCTTCACTAATCATCATTTAATTTCCAGTTCAAGGGGCCTTTAATAAAACTCTGAATATGGTGACTGGGTGTTACTCATTTTGAATGTTCAGTTTAGAGTCTTCATTTTGAATTTTTTAGCACTGTGTTTAATTTTTTTCAAGCTTGTTTGTTAAGCTTTTTCTACACTGTAGTGCACCAAAATAATACAGGTTGTTATTTCAAAGAACTTTTTATGAATTACACCTTCACAGTATTTTCCCCTGCTCTTTCCACAGGACGTTACCCAAAACTAGTGTTTCACTTTGAACTCAAGAGAAACATCTTGTATTTCATATTAGAGACATATGTACCATCAATCCTACTGGTTGTACTCTCCTGGGTATCATTTTGGATAAGCCAGTCATCGGTTCCAGCCAGAATTTGCATAGGTGAGAAGCTGATAAACCAAACCAAAGCAAGAGTTGGATCATTAAGATGCTTTCTCTATTACACGTACATGGCATCCATTTCCCAAAGTTGCAAACACTTCTGAGTTTTATGGAATTACTTTTTTGGTTTGCCATACCCAGTATATGTGTGGATCCCCTTAAAGCCTTGCTATTCTTTAGCTAAGAAAGATGTCTTTGGGAGCTACAGGAGACTTAGAGGCAAGGGAGGCTGCTGAAAGCAAAGGAAAAAAACTGTGTCATTTTGGAAATAATTTAAACATATTAAAACACATGGCATGCGAAGACAGAATTGTGAGGCTTTTGTAAGATCTAATGATACATACTAATTAACACATGAATAATAAGTGAATTATAAGAGATTAAATATAATTAATTTCAAATAAAGGATATTGAAAGGGAAAAAATGCAAATCAGTTTTGATCAGGCTGCAGGTGGGGTGGGAAAAACACTCCTACAGAATAGGGTAGAAAGATTTCACATCAAATGAGGCCATTGGGCAACTGCACTGAGCAAAATGATATCTGAATATTTTAAAGGGAGCTTTTGCATAGATTTGCAATAATAATGTGTTAATCATAAATCTACATTCCATGACACCAAAATCTCTCTCATTTTAATTTCTAGTCTTCTCAGCTTTACTAACAGTTTTCATTAGTGTTTTTAATCATTTAGCTTCAGAATTATAAATTCATAAGAATTATAAGTTCGTTTGAAAGCCTTCTTTCTAAAACATGACCCATTAAATGCTTTGGCATATTTGGAGTTTCAGATCCAGGAAAAACTCTCATGTAGTAGGGCCCTTGCAGTGGAGGCCTTCATTTCTATGCATGTTATATCAGAACATATATTTTTGTGTTCCACAGGTGTTACCACAGTCCTTACAATGACAACACTGATGATGGGAGCCAGGACTTCACTCCCAAATGCTAATTGCTTTATTAAGGCAATTGATGTGTACCTCGGTATCTGCTTCAGCTTCATCTTTGGAGCACTGTTAGAGTATGCTGTGACTCATTTCTGCACTCTGCATCAACTCAGTTCAAAGGAAATCCCAATGGTATTTTAATTCTTTGCTTGTTGTTCTATAAACTAGAATTAAATTATACCTGCTCAAGAGAATTAATTCCCTTAGCACTAATAGTAAATGTATTTAAGGGAGTTTCTTTTTTAGAATTAGGACAGGGAAATAAAATAATGTTGAGAAAAAGAAAAGTATTTGTATACCTGGATCTTATTTGGAAGAGACCAAACAAACTGAAGCACCCTTCCATAATGATTCTCTCTTTAGGCATGGACTTTATGGCCATTTATCAAAAAATGTGCTAGACATACCACAAAAATCACAGACATTTGTTGTCTTCCAGGCAAAAGCATGTAGTTACTTACAGTTCAAAAATTAGACTGAGCTTGGTGACTTGACCTGACTGCAAAATGGAAAAAAAAGAAAAGAGTTTATCACATTCTGTTTATGAAACCTTCATGTGCATGGAGTATGAGTCAGATTCCTAGCAGACAGCTTCACATCCTGGGTGTGTCAGATCCCTCTGGCCTTCTGCTCACACCTTCTCTTTCAACAGCTGCAGCTGAAGCTCAGACTGGGATTCACTTTCTCTTCTGCATCATTATTATAACAGCGCTTTTTGCTGCTCTAATGAGTTTCTCACAGCTCTGAAATACTGTGAAATATACTTAAAATAGAAATGGATGAAATCAACATAGGCATTTTTGACTCTGGTGGTTGTCATCTTGCTGAAATAATCAGGACAGGTTCATGAGGTTTTGTCACATCTTCCATCTCCAGCGTATAGCACTGCTTTCATAAACAATGAAAAATCACAAGGAAGCTGGAAGATTATTGTCTTGCAGCTTTTAATTATGGAACTGAATCTAATATGCATGAGAGAAAAGAAAATTTTAAGCAGCTTATGAAATTTCTGGATTAACAGAAAAAACATGAAAAATGAGAATAACGGGGAGAAAACACAGAAGGAGGTTTGGTTGAGTGCTGTAGGGGTAAAGGGCCATAAGAAGAAAGTTTGTCAACTGTTTTAGCCAAACGAGAACAGACCATCACAAATGCCTAAGCAAAGCCCCTCAATAGACTCAAGGAACAGGATATTGAGTTAAAGAGGAGGAGTTTCAGAAAACTGAAGATCAGCCAATATGTGGAGTTTTTTATGTCTAGATAGTTCATCAATTAATATGTGATTTTGAGTGTTTGGACGAGATATAAGTCCTGTAGATATACAGGAATATGTTCAAAGCTGTCATTAGGTCTAGGTATGTGGAGAAACTCTGCAACATGGACACAAAGCTGAGCCACCCAGTGTGTTTCATGAGATAACATCTATCAGAGGATTGTCTGCAAATGGGCAAACACTCATTTTGAATGAGGATTTGAGTGGAAAGCGTGAAAGTAATTTTTCTTGGCAAGGTAGCATCAGTGAAAATTCCCTCAGAGCATATCCATCTTGTGAAGTAAGTGGCTGTCATTTTGCTCATAGAGCAGGGAAAAAAAGAGAAAGCTTATTGGAGGTTTGGGTAAGAAAGTAAGGTGTTTCAGTGCTTGGATGATTAAGCATCTTTGGATCTGTGAAGGGCACTTATGACTGCCCTTGCCTTCATCTGCCTGTGTCAGATTCGCTTTCATCTGGAGCACATACCAGTGCTTGCAAATGGTGTGGACATAGAAACTCATAGACTTCAAAGATGTGCATGGAAGTGGAGGTACAGCCCTAAAATGAGGAAGGAAGAAAGACTTACGGTAAAGTTTTGTGATGGACTTAATGACCAAAAGGAATAGTCTTTCACTTCAGGAGTGTTTCCTGCTTTCTGCTGTGCATCAGACGTGAACAAGCCATCCAAAATCACTTCTTACCCACACAAAGATAAAGATATAAGGGAAAGGGCAGTTATTTGATCCTAGATCAAGACTCCATAGAATAGGGAAAATGCCTGTCATGTCCTTTTCCTACTGTAGCCAAGGACAAGCACTGCTTACTGAGCACAGTGTCATGGAGAGCACAGCTGACTTGTGTTTCTCCTTGTAAAAAACAGAACATCACAAGGACAGAAGTACCAGCTAAAATTTCATGTCACTGTCTAGGAGGTACTCAGCAATTTATGTGTGAGTATTGTCACTGTAAATGTGTTGTCCTCATTATCATATTCTCTTGTGGGCACAGGTTAATTGGAAATCTCACTTCCCATTTTGTTATTCCCATATGTAAGCTGATAGAAAATTTGCACTCAGAGTTATGTAAATAAATGTAGGAGGAGAAATGAAAATGTCACCCTCTCTCTTGCATAGGAATCGGTTGTACTTGCTTGCTTTCCACTTTGCTCTTAAAAGCAGTTGGACACTGGCATATCAAATCCTTCTGAAGCCCTTGGGATCTCCAATTTGGAATATAAACTGGTGAAAGAGCTCATCATATCCATGCTCTTGCAGTGTCTGACATCATGTGATCCAGGACCCACAGAGACAACTTCAAAGCTAATGGCAAAAGCAGAGGAACCACCTGCTGCAAGGAAGGTCAGGCAGAATGTGCCATTCACGTCAGTTCCATAACAACAGGCTGCTTAAATGGAGAGTTTGCCTCCCCTGAGTTTCTTCCGTTTTGTACAAAGTTGTGACTTGTGCCCTCTTATAAAGAAGAGGATTCCTTCTTGGACTTTCTCCTAAATCTCTACATTTTAGGCAGAATGGAGAACAGTTTGAAAACTGAAAATAAAGGTACAAGGGTGCTGTTCAGCCTACCTGGCATTTCTGTGCAAGCACTGTGCAGTCTTTATGAGCGCTGCATAAGCTCCAGGTGTGCAACACTCTAGGTTGAAACATTTTTAATCTTGAACAGCTTTATTATGCACTGAAAGTGACAACTTTCCTCAATTCTGTTGGCTGTTGGATGTCAGCAAACACTTCAGTTAGTATGAAGAGCAGCCTCAGTAGCAGGTGCAACATACAGTGCTTTTCCGGTGGTGTACAGCACCTTTCCTGGATATTGCTAATTTGGTGTCTAAACAGAGCCTTTCTTAGTGCCAACTGCTATTTCCTCATAGCTGGAATCCAGAAAAAATCCAGGTATTTAAAATTAGAGCCACATTTGGACATTCACAATACTTTTTTTTTTTTAAGTATACTGTAAGCCAGCCTAGACTTTCATCATGCTCAGTTCTCCATAATAATTTGGAAAAGTCCCTCAATAGTCCCACTTTATAAGACTGCAGTTTTTTATAAATGAGCAGATTTTGTGGTTCTCTTCTGTTTTGCGAGAACCCTGCCTTGTTACACTGCAAATAGAATCCAGTACATGTGCACTGCATGCAGTATTTTCTGCTTAAGTAATACCTGCCTCTTGGGGAGTAGAAAGGAATCATGAACAGCCTAATAATGCATCAGCTTCCTGCGAGTTGCTCACTTGCGGTTGTGTGCAAGGAAAAATGGAACGTGCACAATGTCCTGTTAATGCTCTGAAGTAAAACTAGTTCTGAACAACTTATTGGCAGCCCTACCTAGGAGAAAATGTCTAATCCCACTGAGCAATGCCCCAAATCATGCCAGTTTTGAAGTACAGATGTTGTTTTGCTTTTTTTTCCCCCCCTTTCTAAAAAATGGGAGCAGGGGAAAAAAGTCAGGACTCTTCTGTCAGATTCCTTTATTTTATTAACTTTTGAAGTGCTGAGCGCATTCATTAGGCTGTTGCTCCGGTGCCTCGTTTCAAGTGCCAGGCACTGCTGACAAAGGCTCCTCTGCCATCCCTACCACTCCCCTCAGCTGCCTGAACTTTTTGAAGCAGAAGGGAGGTATTTATAGCAGAGTCAGGCTCCAAGTAAAACTCGAGGTTTGAGTTTTAGTATTACCTTGGGGTTGTTTAAGGTTCAGACTGGAATTTTATGGATTGATCCTCTTAATGCTTTATAGGCAGATTTTTATCCTAGCCTTTGGTTTCAACATTCACACAAAGGTGCAGATGGATGGACGATGAGCAAGGTTTTGTGGTCAGTGTATTTTTAGGATGACATGTTGTATTGAGCTACATTTATTTCTCACAAATAAAATATACCAGATTTTTTTTTTGATCGAAGGTGAAAAGCAGTAATAATCCCTTTTTTAGCCCCATTTGTTCTGCTTCACTGATTCCCAGCAGTATGAGGACAGACTCCACTTTAATTTTCAAGGGTGTCACTAATTTTAGATGAAGAAAGACTCAAGGACTGTGCCATCTACATGTATCCTGGGCAGAAGAGCAATTCTGCATTGGCATGGAGATCACTTACGTGGCTTAATGAGCTTTCTTTGACTTTAATAGCTTGGATATTTCTAAATGAGCTTTTTGTCTGGCTGCACATAGGGCTGTACATTTTAACCTTTACAAAGTTTGTCCTTGTGGAATGTGTTTCTTCTCATGATCCAAATGGAGAAAAGCAAATTGGTCAGAGGAAAGAGATTCTGCATTCTACA
The DNA here is from genome assembly GCA_035041135.1 of Platyrinchus mystaceus. Lineage (NCBI taxonomy): Eukaryota > Metazoa > Chordata > Aves > Passeriformes > Tyrannidae > Platyrinchus > Platyrinchus mystaceus. Next base: position 21,169,778 of record JAWWLV010000180.1, on the reverse strand, counting down.
TTTCACAAATAAATTTTTTAGACTTTTCTTGCCTTTTTGCCCCTTACTGATTTGGGAGACAATACAATTATCAGGAGAATGTTAAAATTATGTGTATGCCTACCTGTATTAAAATAGCCCCTTATCTGAGTATACATAATAAGGTTTAGTTTAGATACAAAATTGGAGCCCATCTTTGTAGTTTGGATCTGCTGGTGTCTCTGCAACATCCCATACCAAACTAAATACCCCAGGACTTTCAAGAAAGTTTTGAGCTGAAGCTGCAGTTGATGTCTAATCCCATGTCCTCTGAGTCAGTAACAGAAAACCCACTGACTTCAAAGGGTGAAGATTTCATACATGAACTTTATGGCTGTGAGCCATTTCTAATCAAAGAAACAAAACCCATCAGAAGGCTTAAACAACATTCTCCAAAGGCCTGTCTTGATGCAGTGAAGCACATAAAAATATGTTTAACCCCAGCACAACTTTGAACTTAAAGCATGGGTTTCAGGACTTGAAAGAAAGTAGCACTAACTATTTAGTATTAAATTAGCTGTGGGGCTTGTCCTTCTTTATTTTATTTCATTAAAAAAAACCCCCAAACTTGACTTTTATCACAAAGCACTGGAATTGAGTAGCAAATTGCACACAAGGAGAGTGTCTTTTATCCTGGGGTGTTTTATTTGGGGGGCAGCTAGCTTGACTAGCTAGTCTGGAAGCTCCCCCACCTTCTCCATCTCCAGGCTGGGGCCTTGCTTTACCTACCCACTTTCTAGGCACTAACTTTTGCCAGTATTTGCCCTGAGCAGAAGACAACTTATTGTCATGCCTTTCATGAGTTTGCTGCTGTCTTAAGGAAAGTTAGTGGTCCATATTTGAACAAATCCAACTTTTCTTACAGTATGATGTTGTTTAAGTCAGTGTTTTTCCCACAGATGGATGCTTTGAAAGCTGAAGGGAGCTGTCTGGTGGATGTAGGTGCTCGCCCTTGAAGTCAAGGATTGAGATAGAGGAGGAGTTGTAAGAAAAATCCCATTAGCTGCAGCTCTAAAGGAAATAGGTGATGAAACACGCACTTAAGTACCTGCTGTTTGGTTTCCTTTCAGGATGATGATGAAGATGATGAAGAAGGCAAGAACAGAGCCCTGGCAGCAATCACTGACAATTGCAGTGCCCCTGACAATACGAATAAGATCAATTCAAACAAGAGCAACCAAACTAGCACTGATAGAAAAAGCGAGAGAAGTAAACACAGTGTGTGTAGTTCACCTATGTCAGTAATGAAAAGACTTTTCTGTATCTTTGATTGCTTCCATGTTAAAAATCCTTACCACATAGACAACTATGCCAGATTTTCTTTTCCACTATCATTCATCATAATTAATGTACTTTATTGGGTGTACTATTTGTATTTCTAAATATTCTACTGTGTAAAATTGGTTTAAAGTTTAGGAAGTGGATATGGAAGGGGAAGTTGCAAAGAATGGAGAAGTTGCATTTGGATAAAGGAATATGAAAGGACTTATTTCATGCCATCTTTTTAAGGGTGTCTACAAAATTTCTTGTTGACTCACTGTTCTGCTATTAGATGTCTGTCATCCAAAACTGATTCTCCTATTAGAATGCATGTTCCATATTAAACTACTTATCAAAGACCAATAAGTCCTTTTTTAATATTTAATGGTCAAATTTGTAAAATAAGAGTTATATTACACTTGTTTCTGAACTGCATTGAATAAATGTAAAGATAGAACCAATGAAGTTTTCCTGCTATGCTTTCCATCCATATTCAATTCCTTGTAGCTTTGTCAATTATGCATAAATTTTCCAGATTACATAAGAAAATTTATAATTGCAGATCAAAGTGGTTTTGCTACACAGCAAGAAACAGTTTTGAAAGCTTGGTCTACCAACACAAATCAAACAATCTATTCATCTTTTTAAAGTCACAAAGATGTATGGAGACTCTTCTACATCTTTAGTCAGAACTCTCAAAGGCATCAGTGGCTTTTCTGAGTAGGTGCAGGGCAGACTACAAAAATGGACTGGGGCCAAAAGGTTTACATCCAGAGAGATGTATTCCCCTGAGTGAGGACATACTCAGGTGTTTGCCAAGCCATAGTGGACTATGGCCCTTCATCCTGACGTTTGTACTATGCTCAGTCACAACTGCCTGGGTAACTATTATGCAGAGGAATAATTTGATATGCTTAATTTTCAGCTTAGCAAATTCCTCTTGACTCACTTGCCATTAAAAAATTTCACATAAAAGTGAAAAAGCTTCTTGAATAGTAAAGAAAACTCTGGATATGCAATAGCTCTTGATGAAATAGGAAAAGTTTTACATAGATGAAATTATGACCCACATGAGAGGATGGTTAGACTTGATGAAAAACCATAACAGTCTTTACAAGTGGTTACTTCACTGACAGATATTACAAAAGTTATTGGTATGGCAGCCTGTTTCTTATACTGCAGTATGTAAGTTTAAAAGCACTAATTTTTATATCTTTCTCCTGACCATATGTGTCAGTTGCATATATATGTATAAACCTGTATATGTGCTTTTATACTCTGTGTATCTTAGCATTTCTGATGATATGACAAACTGAACACGCAGGAATGCATTAGAAAGCTCCCCTAATATGGACAGTCTTTGATACACCTTTTCACCAGTGTGCTGCCTGTGAAGAACACCATTACATAAGAAGACAGAAAGTGCAAAATAACCAGTGCGGGTTGGATTTGCCTTTGCTCACATCTAAATCCATAAAAATGATTGCACACTGGCAGACAGTTATTAGGTCACTAAAATTCCCTCAGTGGTTTTATTTTCTGAATGGGTTGACTACTGAAAATTTGTTTCTCTGCTGTTATGAGTAATGCCTTTTGCAAGGCTTATTGACGCAATGCAACTTCAAGAACGGTCTAGTGGCTCTTGGTACCTTGTGGGTCTTCTGACTTTCATATAAAAACAAATACATTCAAGAAATCAAGCCAAGACTGCCTGTGTTAATGAGCAGCCAAAAAAGCAATTTTTTTTTATTTATTTAACATTCTGCTATTACATATTTATCCTTAAACCCTTTATTCAGGAACAGATTGTATGACATTTTTTCTTGGAAATGAGGTGTGAAACTGGACCCTCAGATCTCTTTCCAGTTTTTACTCCCTTAAAATTCACAGAAGGCAAATGGTAAAGATCTGTGTTTAGTTTCTTAAATTTGAAGTTTGCATTCTTCCTGAATCTTTTCAAACAGTTATGCACATCTTACAAGTTACCTGTTGTGTTAACACTAAATTTGAGATTTACATTTACTACAAGCATAAAGTAAGCACTTAGAGTTTTGTAGCTTCCAATTAATTTGGAGATAATTCACCTTATGTGTTATTTTAGAAAGCTGTTGAAGCTCTGGGCAGCTTTATTTATAGTGCATTAACTGATAACGGGGTCTGTTTTCCTACCAGTGTGCTAATTGTAAGCAGAGTTAGATGCTCAAGTCCCCCATGTTTTCATGAAAGAATAGACTGCACAGCCAGATTATTTATTACTCTGCTTTGCATAATTCTGCATTAATTACTAATTTCAAAAATAAAACTTGGTTTGACATGAATTTGTTGTAAAAGGTGTTCCCAACAGATTTTCAGTGTGGTGTATAAAGAATGAAGAATAACATTTAAGTTATCCTGTTCAAACATAGTTTCTGTCCCTAGAAATTAACAAATTCCTTGGAATTAGCTGGAAAGGTTCCTCTAAGTGGCATTCACAAACAATGCACTGAAGGCTGCAACTCAGAGGTAAATAAGAGATAAAGAACTCTCCTTCGGTGCTAAGAGCCAGGTCCAAAGTTGAGGCTGAGGCAAAAAAATGGCTTTGGCTTCACAGCTGATGAAAAGAGGAAAGACTTTGGACTTTCTGCAACTATTTTTTGGTTGATAGTTGCGTTTCCTACTTGGATTTTAATGTTTTCTAATCATAGACCTTCTCAGACTCATAATTCAGAAATGTTCTCTCATTTTTTGAGATCACTTGAGGCAGATGTACAATGAATGAGGGATCTGAGGCAGGTGAAGGGGGTTAGCAACAGGAACTGATGATGCATCTTCATGTAGTTTACTTTGCTGTTAGCAGGAGGTGCCCTGCTTTCAATGTATATGAAGGCAGCAGCCATCCCAAGGAATACATTTCCTTTGTGGAATGCCTGCAAGCCTGGTCTTTTTTTTTTTGATTCAACAGACATCTCACAGGTGTTTAAGCATTGTGCAGACTAGAAACACATCTCTGACCTTAATATGTTCTTTGATATTATTTTCTTTCTTAATGGAAAATTGTTATTAAAATAAAACCCTATGCTGAGATAGTAATCAAATATAACACTAGTTTTTTTGAGATTTTAGTCATATGAAGATATTAATCCTTGCTACATTTCCCCTTTGGCAATTATCTGGTGTTTTTCTGATTCAGTTATGTCATAGGTAAGTATCTCATGCAACCTACTTACTGTCACACTAGCTGGGATATTTTGAGAGTGTTTGAAATACTCCACCCAAATCAAGAGGGAAATGCTAAGGAAGATGCTACTTTAGAACAGGCATTCATTAACTCTCTCATAAACTGAGAAGGCATTTTAAATCACCATTAGATAATTTCCTTTAAAATGTAAACAACTAAATATCCCATCTGAATACTTCAGTCAACACATACGGCCAGCATAAGATAAGGGCATCCATCTGTTGATCTGAGTACCAATTTTCAGCACAGTGGCCTTGTTTATAACTGTGCTGCAGTAACTTAAACAGCTCTCTTTCCTGCTATGTCTCTTCGTTTTTTGTGCTAATTATTTTAAGGGAACTGTTATGCCTTTTGGCATGGGAAAACATATTAAAAAAAAAAGAGATGCCCCACGTTGTCACCCTGCAATTCAACACAAAATTACCAAAAAGATTAAGATTAAAGAAAACCTACATAACAGTAAAGCTGATGACGGAAGAACAGAAGAAGAAGCAGAAAGAGGTGAACCTTCTGCTTTCTGCTATCAGCTCTTGCCAGTGCTGTGGTGCAGCAGAGTGCCTGGAACGCCTCTACCACTGCAACCTAAGGAGGTTCTGGGGAACTGGGGCTGCTGGTACAATTCACTCCATGCAGCAGTAGATGGAGCTCATTAACTGCTCTTCATCATTGAATGAGCAAATGTAAATGGCAAATGCTAGTTAAGGAGGACTCTAGGGAAAAAGCTATTACAAGCTGACATTCGTACTACTAGTATGGTAACTAGGTCATGTTTGTAGTGACAGATTCATTAAAATCAGGAAAAACAGTATTGTCAGGTGGACTACTTTTTACAATAAAGTTCAGGCTTCTCAGACCCTGACTGTTGTTTCCACCATTTTAGCCACTGAAATCATTAATATATTCTGCCAGTTTACAAAGTAACTTCATCACTACAATACCTTGTGTTTTAAGCATACATTTTCTATCCTTGTGTCAAGGTTTTCTCCTGCAGATTAGAATGTTTCAAATAAAAGTATTACAGTACCTCAGTATTTCAAGGCAGGCAGAGTAGTGGCTGTACCAACAGTTTTCCTAAAAATCTTTATGAATCCTAAATAAATGTTCCCAGCTAATTCACTAGCACACTGCTAACAGTTGTCACAAGGATTAAATTAATTTTAAAAGTCAATTTAAATCTTTTGGAAAAGTTTCCCTTGAAAGAGGGTTTGTTGAAATGGTGAGAAACTGAGCTGTGAGAGTCTTCTGGGCTGATTACTGCAAGAACAAGCTATCTCAACCAGAGAGCTGAAAACTGGAGTGGATTCTGCTCACTGTAGAGAAGTGGGTGCTTGACAGTGCTTAAGCAGATAAGCTCAACATAATTTTGAACACTGTAATGGATTTGCCATCACTCATTATACAACTTTATAATTAAAATCAGGGGTCCACTTTAATAATATTGCCAAGTTCAGCTTTTCATCACTTTCCATCTGGAGACATCTTTCTTACCCAGTCCCATCTGACTGTCAAACTTTCCATCCTCAGAAAGAGAAGGATAAGGGGGCATTTGGGGGCATTTCAATGTCTTGATGTGAGTTTACTCATATAATTCGAGTTCTTTTTTTCTTTCCAAACTGGAATGGACCCTATTTTCCTATTCCAAATCAAACACAGCGAAAACTTCAGAAGACAAAAAACATGGTAATATTTTAACATCATCACATGTGCACACAAACCATAACCCTGATTCATTTTGAAACTCTGTTCTGAATTCAAGTTTAATCAAGATTTAATCACTGGATAATTTGGATAGCAATGGATAATCTGTATTAACACACAAACAGCAGTACCACTGTTGTTTCCTTTGCTATAGCAGGTGACTTTGGAACCTATACAGTAAAAATATTTGATGACAGGGTTATTTGATTTCTCATAAAGGAGAGGAATTTAACCTTTCTGCTTTAAAGTCAGGTAAGGAATGCATCCCGAATAGCAGCTCTGGCCCTAGTCGGGGCTTTACCACTTTAGAAGCAGAACAAGCTGGCAAAATTAGAAAAAAAATAACATGAGGGTATAAAATGGAGTTCAAACCTGAATTACATATTGATATTCTCAGCTTGTATGCCCTTGGTCCTCATACTGATGTTAATGATGTTTCTATAAACAACATTCGTTGTATCTCAGAAACAGTAACAAACTTGAGAGATTTGCCACCATGGGCAAAGCTTGCATTGCACGCACTCACATATTCCTGGAAGATGCAGGAGAGGGGATTGTCTCCTCCTTTTCTATGTCCCAGTTTCATTAGAAGCCAGTTCATTTTGGCCCACTTCCAATTTTGGTTTATTGAGCACCTGCTTTGAATGAGTGCCATTACAAGGTGAACAAAAATCACGTAACATTGCATTAGTCTCTTCTAAATTAACCATCTGTTCAATTATATGCACTTAAATGCTATTCCATTAGACTCATATGCTGAACTATGTTATGCATGTCACTAATTCAGTCCTAATCAAAGTGCTTTCTATTCACAGCAGTACATTTTAGATGATATTCTAAGGAGTACAACTGTACTTTTTTGTGGTATTTTCCATCCTTGTGAAGGAAAGAAGACCTATAGAAAAAGCTTCTACCCTACACTATCAGTGCATGAGTTGGCCACAGGGATCTAGTCCAATCATTGCTGTGGTTTTACAAGGCTTACCTTGATAACCCTTTGGTGCATTTCTGAGAACAGAAGAACTGGCAGTGTTGACCTCAAAATAACAATATAGCAGATTAAGTCTGAAGAAATTTTGTACCTAGATAAAAACCTTGTTCTCCACTTTACCAGAAAGAAAAGAGATTGAGCATCATTCTTTATCATCTCTGTATAAGTGTTGAGCTCAAGAATCATTCCTAGTACTTTTTGAGATTCTTTCATAAGAATTTTTTTTGTTTTGTTAAAAGCAAAAAACTAAAATATGATGTGCAGATAACCAAAAACTTTGAAGTGTGAGGCTTCCTATGCCCCAGGATAATTTTGATTCTACTGAACAACCTTTTTATGTAGTGCTGGCCCACATTTTGTGAATACTGATAATAAGAACTCATAACTCTGGAGACTTTCATGATTTCCATAGAAGATCCCTTATGGATGCCAACTATGTGGGTGACCCTGCACCATTTCAAGCCACACATGCTCACATATGGTAGGGTCTTACTTTGGGTGTAACAAATGACCAGACTCAAAAATGCAGACTCTTCATTCTGTTACTATCCTTTCCAGGACATTCCAGCTGCTGGGTAATGGTAAAGATTTTTTTGTGGTTGATCATTCCCACTATGGAGCTCCAAATGAGTATTCTATCATCTTTCATGTTCCCTTCATAGAAGCCATTCTGTGATTCTATAAGCACCCAAAAGGAAAAAGAGACAATTCTGCTATTTCTACTCTAATAACCTAAAATCCCAATTTCTAAATTGCCACTTCTGTGCCAATAACTCAGTTGCATTTGCCTTGGGTTGCCACACATTACCTTTTAAGGAGACTTGGACAGTGACTGAACCTTTGTTTCTAAAGTGCAGCTGTAGGTTACCATTTCTGTAAGCAAGTGCACATAATGGCCTGAGCTGGATCTCATTCCTGTTCAATACCTTGAATTATGATAAAGCTCTTTACCAGCAGAATCAAAAGCTGTTCCTGTATGTTTTGCATCTCTGCATATGCTTGTCTTCTGGCTCTAGCACCTCCCTTCCCAGAAGGCTCTACACTGTTCTATGGTAATGTCAGGTCTCCAGATGCACTGCCCTGCTGTACTAAAGATGACAGACAGACAAGTCAAAATCATCAATTTTAATGATATTTCAGCATCATCCTGGTTCTGTGTCATTCCTGTGTACACTTCAGCCATCAATCTGTGTTTGTCTAAAACGGTTCATGCCAAAATTTTAAATGTACAGAAAGCTGAAGAAGCTAATTTACTATACTTTGACAAGGACAAGCCTCATCTGGCAACCCAGTGTGGCTGAGTGCATCTGGTGAATAGTGCATCCACCTTCTCAAATCCAAATTGATCTGTTAGTTTTCATGACCCTCTTATTGCTGCGCTGTCTCTATCCACCCTGCTTTTCTTATCACATAATAGGATTGTGCCTGTATCTTCCAATTTCATTTCTATTGGTTTTCAATGTGTGTGATGCTGAGAGTGCATGCTGGTACATAAGCCTCTCTTACTGAGAGATGGGATCACTCACCCTGAAATGTCCTGTCTCATCTGCACTGCAGGAGACTTTTGGCCATGGCTGCTGAATCCCTTTGTCTCACTGGGCTTCATTTCTGATTTGAATCACTACCTATACCAAGTGGAAACCTCTCCCACACCTCTGCCTATCAAGGGCTCCCTAGCAAAAACCTTCAGAGACTTAATTAGATGGGGCAAAGCATGCATTATGTTAGATGTATCAATATATATCCACCCTTTAGTCCATGCTATCTAGTTTTTTGAACCCCTTGTTGTTGTATTTTCATGAAATATGATAGACGGATAGAATTCTCAGAGACAGGACGTTCCTACAAGCTTTATGAAAATAGATATCCAGGTCAGAGAGATATCTGACTTCTACCCACTGAGAAAAACACTACAGTGTGAGCTTGAGTCTTTTTAAATCCCAGAGAACACACACTGAAGAGAACACATCTAAGTACCTCAAATGCAGAACAAGGTTCAGTCACAATTTACATCTTCCAGACATGAGAGTCAATCAACACCAAAACACAAATCAGGAGAAAATCAGGCTTCATTAACTCTAATATTCATGAGTTGCTTCTCTTCTCTGGTCCTCAGAGGCTGAAAGTGAGGTACAAGGTCAGAGGCACTGTTCTCTTTCCTTTTTTTTCCTGAATTACAGCGGGAGTTAGAATTTATGTCTTCAGCTTGGTTTGTTTGAGAACACTGAACAAATGATGCTGCTATAGCTATAGAAAAATATTTATGTTCCTAATCTTCCTCTTGTTCTTATTCTCCCCCCATCCTCTGCTCCTTTCATCTTTGTAAATACATTATTTTAGTATTAGACTATCTGTTTTTTTTCAACTGAATTTAGACGTCCTTCAATGACATGAACTAAATAAAAAATCAGCCTGTTCCCTGCACCTCTGGCCCTGGGTAGCCTCATGGAAGTCAAATTGGAGCATATAAGGGGGTGGGGTTACTGGAAGATGTGGTTTCATCTTTGAAAAAAAAAAAAGAACAACTCAAGTAAAAATATTAGTTTGTAGCTGAAACAAATTTATTTAATTCATTTCCCAAGCAGATTATGTATTTCTGATCCAGATTAAAGAGCAAGCCACTGGAATTTTACTACATATGCAGAAGATATTTTATCTGGAACTTGAAAAACAAAATAATGATCAGAAGAGGGTGCTCTCAGCTCATGTTCTTCTGGTTTTGTTTTGAACATTTTGGTGCAATTCCGCAGAGTTTTCTTCTCTCTTTGTTGGGATTAATAAAAGGTCTTTTTGTGAAATATTTTCTGAGAATTTCCACTAGATTGCTCTTCATATTGCAATGTGTAAAATATAGGCTGAAGTTTTTGATTCTAGACTTTTCTATATGCTTAGAAAGCTTTCTGTAATATTAGCAGATGTCACTTCACAATGAACTTTCGGCCTGGGCTTACCTTATTTGCTATGTTATGTTTATATTCTTGTACAGTCACACTCTGGTAAAATTAGTATTTACAGGAACTGAATTCCTAGCACCCATAACTGAGTGCTATGGAAAAATTTAAAAATTGGAAAGACCAGCAATGCATTCCAACACCACTTGCATTTTTAACCAGGAATGAAAAAGGAGCAACAACATGTAACATCAGTGATCAATTTTCAATTATTGAAATATCCCACAAACCTAAGTATTCACAAAAAAAAATTGATTAATTAATCTTCAGAGAAGATTTTAATAAAACCTCGGTGGTGCCAATGAGTTTTTTAGCAATGCATTTGAGCACAGAGTTCACTTTAGGGAGTATGGTACACCAGAAAATACCTGACATTTGATAAGTTTTATTAAACCAGTGCTGATATCATGGATAAAAATAAGCCTTTTAAAAGTTAGTTGATATATGTGTGCAGTTTCTCCATTTTTTGGAGGACCAGCCTTTTAAAGTGATGAAATTCTGCTGTGCATACAACACTAGAACACAGGAATAAGGGATGGCTATAATCCTAGATGTTTGCAGACTCACTTTCCCTTTCTGACATGGTGAAGCAAAGGGGAAATTCAGGCAGAAGGAAGGCACCCTCTTTTAGCTGGTGCAATGCAGCACCGAGCTCTGTTCCAACCTGCACATCAAAGAAATCTTTCTGACTGATTCCCACTATTTCACCTTTTTTTAGCAATACTTACAGTTAAATAAAGTACCATGTAGCCATCTTCTATAGGCACATACAAAAACTTCCTGAATGGGGAGGGTATGCTTCCTGTATTGAACAGCAGTGATTGGTATGGATTATAAAAGGATGCTCGCTCTTTGTGCCTGTGTATATATTTTTATATATGTCTAATGTGCCTGTGTATATATATCTCTGTATGTCTATATATCCGTACAAATGAGTCTTGAAACAGAATGATTTTATCATTTGATTCCTTCTGCACTTTTAGACACTGCTTTTCAATTATGTGCATCAATGATCAGGTCAGGTCAAAAATCAAACCAAGTAATAAACAGGGCTCCTGCAGGTCCACGTGCAAAGAAGGCTCCTCATCAGAGTGGCCTTTTGGAAAAGATTTAAGAAAGGAAGCAAAAGAAAAAATAGCATTCCTGCCTCAACAAGTCATTTACATTTGTGGAAAAATGGCTGATGTTTACCAGGACCCTGATTAAGGAAAAACTGTCTTCCACCATTTTAGATGTAGGTTTATGCTTTCATTTTTTTTTACAGAAGAAAGGGAAGAAACTGAAGTGAGAAAACAGAAAAAAACTCATCCGTTTTTTTATTAAAAGTTTATAGAAAAGCACCATCGTACAAGGAGATAACCTGTCACTGCTATTCTAACAATTTCTATCTGGGTTCCTGCTGTTCCTGCACTCCTCAACACGACAGGTAAAAAATTAAGGAACTGTGTATCTGGGCAGTACCATCTCAGCTGTCAGCAGAGAAGCTCATTTCTGGCCTCATATGGATTACTATAAAGTGGGAACTGAAGGCATATCAGAGAATAAAATGTGAATTATTTGATATCCACTACTTAGTGAAGAAGTGAAGTCAGAGACCATAGGTCACCCTTGTAGCTATTTAGGCTGGGAGAGTGTCTGGATGGTCAGCAATGAGTGTGCACTAAGGAATCATAGGAAAAAGCAGGATCGGAGCCATCAGGTCAGCAACAAGCTAGCACAGATAGAAAGGCCTTACATACCCTTGAATCACACTGATTGTGAAAGAGACACTAACATGTGGAAAGAAATTGCAGAGGGATGTTCATAAAATTGTAGCTGACCTCTCTGAGGCTTGGACAGGGAGCACAGATATAAATGATCTGCACTGCAGCTAAAATACTGCATTGCAGACAGGAGAACTGAGTTTTGTCCTTAAGATCTAACAAGTATTACAAATACAAACCTGTGTATAGCATGACCTGAGAGCTGGTAACACACTGCTTCCACTGCTGCCTGGCAAATTCAGTCAGATTTGGCTGAGGGATTATAATGATGCTAGAAACAATCAATCAGTTTCTAAATGCCTGGAAGAAAACTAGCAGAATTGTAATGAGAGCCCCATAGAATACAGTTTGGAAAGTATCAATCTATTTCATCGATTTCTAAGAGAACTTCCTACCCAAAATGGGGCTACTGTAGTAAGGAAAGGGATAGACAATCCCATCCCAGAACACCACAGTTTCCCTGTCTGATTGCCTTTGCATTTGATGAAGTGTAGGCTGAACAAAAGAAGAGTCTGAAGGTTTGATTTTCAATAGATTTTACTTCCCAGTATAAGGAACACTGTGGGGTTGCAGAGCATTGGCTTAAGATTTTCTGAAACTTCAGTTCTAGTCCCAGCTTTGTTGGTGTCCTTTACAGCTGGAACCTCCCCACTTACTAATATTTTTCATGAAAGTCCTTGGTCTAATAAAGCAAACTGCCATCAGCTGCTCTTAAAGTAAGAGAATAGATTTTTGAGTAGGATTTTGGGCATCCTAGTCTTCTGGACTAGAGAAAAGGGAGGAGCAGTGGACTTTGGGGTATCTTTCTGTCTTTCTTTGACTCTATGATGACCTTTATTGTCAGGGCAAGTGCAGGCACAAAGACATGTGAAAAGTCATATGGTGAAGATAACTGTTTGGATTGAAATATTTCTTAATAGAAAACAGTGTTAATGAAAAGCAGACTCAGTTTATCCTTATGAGCTCTGAATCACACAGCTTTGTGTATGTGTAAGGCTAACAAACATGAGTTTATGCTATGTAAAACAATTATCTGCAAACAATTTTGCAATTAAAAACTACCTTGTTTTTAAGGCAGATTTAAATAAAATATCCCAAATAGTTTTCGGGATAAATAAAATATCCCTCTAGTTTTTCTAGTTCTGTAGAAAGAGATAATTGCTTTTCACAAGAAGTCACAGCATTTTCTTGGTTTGATGCCTCAGCCTACAAAGAGTGATCTGAAATATTCCACTAGTGAAAATATCAAAGAGCAATGGGTTGTTTTTTATAGGTCACAACAAAGAATTTATATTCAGTATTTCTACCTTGGTTTGTCTTTAACTCCACCAGCATTTTCAGAGCTAGCAAATGAACTGTGAATAGCAGTAGCTCCTCTGGCCCTAGCAGCAAGATGTAAATTGCCATGGCTGTGCATATTCTTGAATGTTACTTGTATTTTTCTTTTGGGTCTCCCTGAAAACCTGACCTGATTACAGGTACAAGTGTAGATCTTTATTTATTGCTTCTTTCTATTCAGCGAATTATTTAACCTCATATAATTTTTGTTTAGCTTTTATTGTTTACTACTAAATATTTTACCGTTCATAAAGACCCCATGTTCTGAAACCTGCTGCTAAACCAACTTCGTTGCATTGATTGTCAGTGATTTTACATTTTTATTTAACTTCTTGATCAATTTTTAATCGCCCACATTTGATTGACTACAGGGAGGTGGTATCAGCAGAGGAACTAGAATAGCCATCAGAAGGACTTACCTGGGAGATTTTGGACCTCTGAGGAAATACAAGCAAGAAAAATATAGAAACCCTTGAATAGACTGCAAAATACAATTTGAATTAAAAAGAAATAATAAAACTGAAGCAAAGGATATCTAACTTATTATGCACCCTTTGCCCTTCACTGGTAAAGTCTGTGGGGATCCATCTCAGATTTTCTGAATGGGAGAAAATGAAACTTTAAAAACAGAAGCAGTTGAGTTTTTATTTAAAACAAGCATTTATAAAAGTTGACTTTCTTTTCTCCAACAACAACAAAAAATACAATGAGTATTTTAAAGTTGATTTAGATATAAAGAACCACAAAGTTACTTCCTCATTGCAATGACTATAATTGTATTGCTTCAGATAACCCACAGACATTTCTATAGGACAGAGAACTATTCAGTACTATGTGAATTCAATCCCTTTTAGAATTATCACAGCTGGCGAACAGGGAATAAATGACTGAATGAAGGTTTGCAAAATCCTGCCCTACACTGACATAGTGATTTCAGCTATTCATGGGATTGTTTTGGGAATCTCTTCATCAAGTAAGATATTTTGTCTGTAAAGACTTTTCAACAGTTCTGTGTTTAACAATACATGTCCCTCTTTTTTCACTTTTGAGATCTGTTTAAGGTCTATGTCTTTAACGTTGACTTTCCAAAGACTTAAAAACCTCTGTATGATGCACTCTGGGGAATTCTGTCTAAGTGGAGGATTGAAGGTTGATTCCTGTGCTTAGATGTTTTGTTTGAAGAGGAACAGTAATGTGAGTTTAAAATGTACTTGCTGTCCACATGCAAATATTTCTCCTGAAATCTTGCCCGTGAGAGAACAGAATCTGAGTCTATTGCCAGGTGAAAGAAGTAAAATGCTGCCTTGCTGGTTTAGTTTACTAGTAAAACCAGTATTTAATACTGATAATGCCTCTGGAAGTAGAGTTAAAATTTAAAGGGTTTAAAAAGAAGCCATTCAGCTGTTATCACTGTTCAAGACATACAAAACTAAGATGATTGAACCATACTTAATGTTTGCACAAATGGCAAAAAGGTTTTTTCTTACATCTGTGTATTGGCTAGCAGTCTACAGTTCCTTCCTCTCCCTTTCTTCTACCCTGATATATGGGTTGCATGTGAGCTGAAAGTTTCTGAAAATGAACCATTAGAATGAAGGATAATGTTTCTTTAAAATTTTATTTTTATCAAGGGAAATGCTTGCTGTAATCAGGCGTGAAGCAGGACCTGAAACCTCACAGCTAACATGTGACAAAAGGCCTGTGGAAAGGTATTGAAGGGATACCTGTCGTCTGTGACTGAACTGTGCACTCCCCTTCTCTCCTCGAAACTTCACCTACCTGGATAAAGCAAAGAAGCTTTATCCCCCCAAAGAAGGGGGATAACATAGAATGAAGAGATTAAGAAATATTGAGCATATATATATATATATATATATATATTTGTAAAGAATACTTTAAGAACAATACTTTAGAAAGGGGAAAACATATTTGAATTTTTAGATGGAATAATTGTGTTTTATTTATCTGTGTTGCAGACAGTTTATGCTACTTCTCTGGCAGACATCCCACAACTGTAAGTCTTGGGGAAAGGCTGACAGAAAGATGATGCTGTGGGAATTTCAGTCTTACTGATTTATAATTTTGGTTATGCTGCTTGGTTAGTGGATTATGTGTTATTTTTTCCAAATGACAAGCTGCAGAAGCAGGTGATATTTTTCTCTGAATTTCAATATTGACTTGGAACGCATGATGGTTTAATATTTTATTGTTGTTAATTATTTAATTGATAGTATTAAAACATAAAACCCCCCCCTACCAACAGCAAACAACTAAGGATTGTATGTGATGTATCCCATTTAGTAGGTTCCGGTTTGGAGATGGATGCATGCTAACTAATTAGTCAGGAAAAATACTGCACTAGTCAGCTAGCCAGTCAGCTAGGACAGGTATTTCCCAAGAATACTACCTCTGGCTCTTTCTGTACTGGTGTCCAGACTGCAAACAGTCCTGACTGGGACAAGCAGTGGTGGATGGGAATTTATTTTGAGGGTTTCTTACACTTGGAAGCATAAAGTACATTTTTCTTTTCTCAAGAAATAAAGTAGTGTTGTTTTGCAATTATACCCATGTACTACTTTATCTTCCTTCTCTGAGTATTTTGTTTCTGAATATGGCATTATAGGCTCAGTTGTCCCTTGCACCTGAGGTCAGAGTGGTGCTGCAGAGTGGGTAAGGATTGTTTGGGTTGTTGCAGCTGTTCAGTGCCTTTTGTCAGAGGGACTTGTGCAGCAGAGATTTGTTGTACTAAATCTCAGATATACGTTGGTCCTCCCTCCAGCTCTCCTGTGCCATATGTGGCTCAGGACATGGTTCCAACAACACTTCAGGAATGAAGTTTCCAAATACCACTGTGCTATTAAACATTAGAATTTAATTCCTTTTGTTGTGTTACTGGGTGCAGGAATCATCTGGTTTTTTGTGGGGGGACAATGGTTAAGGTGCCTGGCAGGTTATACAAGGAGTTGAGCAGGAGAAGGGGTAGATTTGCAGCATAGTCTGCCTAAGGAAGGGTTTAGACCACTGATCTATGTCACGGTTCATATTTAGTTGTGTGTATGTATTTGGTGTATACTAAGATAAGCACTTAAATCTTTGCAACCCACCTTGTTGTTAAATAAGACCATTTCTATAGGGTGTTCACTATATTCTACTTAAATAATCTTCTAATGTATGCAACTCAATGTATTTACTGAGCTGGTATAGATCATACTCTTAATTGAAAACCACTGAGCTCAATAACATTCCAGAAAAATGTCAATAGTATTGCTTATTATATCACCTCTTCAAATATTGTTTCTTATAAAGTAATTTTAAAGTTAGTCACAGGATGTGGTAAATAGCAATTTAAAGAAAAATATGACTGATTATGTCTAGATCCATGTTTTTTGTGGATCAGGTGCCTGATTGAATTTCAAATGGAGGTAGTGGAAAATCTTTGTTTGCCTTCAGTTAAAGTTTTGTCAGACTCTCAAGCCTCCAAGCAAATTAACCGATGTGGAAGGACTGTGTTAATGTGAATGAGCAAGCTCTTGCTTAAACTTAAGATGTGAAACATGTCTGCAACAAACTGATGTTACTAAATATTTCTGATAGACTGAATTGGTCAGAATTTACTTATTTCCCAGATAGCTAATAGTGATTTGAGAAGATAAATTTGAAGGACCTTCAGTATAAAGGCAGATATTTTTTTCCACAACCTGTGATTTGCTTGTTGATGCCAACCATTGTTGGAGTGAGAGTAGCAGAACATTTTCTTTCTGTATTAAAAACCATTTTCATAGTAACTGAGTTTGTAAAATAGACTAGGCATGTGAGGAATACTTACTAATTGCATCTAAAGCAACTGAGGAAGATGGGCTTAGCACCCTTTTTGCCCATGTGCAGACACTGACATGAGGAGAGCCATACTGTAGAGCATTCTGCATGCCCTGAAGACTTCCATGCATGGCTTGCTCTGAATTTATTCCCCAAATGCACCACTGAATGTGAAATGTTCTAACAAAGCTTCATAGACCTTGCTTTATCACTTTTTAATTACTGTGCACACAAATGCATTGACATAGAGAGTTAGTGCTACACATTCTCTCAATTCTGAACGTCTTCTCTTGTCTATTTTTTACCCAATTTTATTAGTAGTTGTTGAAATACTACTTACTGTTCTTACATACTCAAGTTCTTTGTCATTCTTTGTCTCTGTGCTAAAATGAATAGCTGTTTTTTACCCCAATAGTATGTTCCACTGCTAAATGTCCCTGTTAGTCTTCAAATGATAATAACTCACTAGTGAAGTCACTGAGGAAATTAAACCTGCAAGGCATTTTTTCAATGGTGACAGACATTGAGAAGTAGCATTTGGGCAACCAACTGAATATAAAGCAAAAGCTTTATAATTGAGCATCTAGAGGAGATGCATATGCCTGCCTACTGCAGCTTGAAACATATGAAATAATTCCATTTCCTGGATCTGCTCAGGATGGCAGAAATATCATTAAGGCAACATTCCACATTAATTCCTTGAATTTAGCCTTTGGAACTTCCAAAGGATGAGCAATAATGCAGTGATATTTGCTGATGGATTGGTGCAGGTAGCCTGCACCAAGAGGTGATGGGATATGAGTTAAAGGCATTCCTCCCAGGGTCTGCACATCCATAGGTTTAGCACACTTTCTCTTCTGCAATTATGCATGAATATCTAATTACAGCATGTTTCATAGATGCATCATCCTCATGAAATAATTCAGAGACTCACAAAGTTTGTCTAATTTCTTGTTTTCCTAAACGACCAGTATCTTGATGGCTTTAGCTTGTTTGGATATTAATAATTTTTGTGATGTCATTTAATTTAATAGGAAGTTATCCCATTAGTCTGTGGGTTTTTTCACATGGCATTATCATTCAGCTTTCCTGATAAGGAGTCTACAATGGGTGCTCTGTGAATAATACAAGATTACTGTTAGGTTAAAAAGTGCTTGAAGGAACTTAGCCCAAAGATCAGTCTTCAAACAGTTAATTTTTGTGTGCATGTAAGAAGGACTCAAGGTGTTATGTCACTTCTTTTCTCTTCTAGCTGGACTATTTGGGATGGAAACAAGCTGCAGACCAAAAATGCTACTGACAATCTACTTAAATATCAGTTTGCCAGGCATGTACAATGTTCAAGAGCAGGTAAAATTGGTTCACACTAAAAAGTGAGACTTCAACTTTTAATGTTTGTGATGAAGCTATTCCAGAATAATTGCAGACGTTCTTTTCTTTTTGCATTATTAAATCCCTAGCATGTTTGGTCAGAAACTTAATTGAGAAGAAAACAGAAACTTCTATAGGTTTTCCCATTTTCAAGAAAGGCTATGATATCATATCACAAGATGTCCTTGGGCTTCACTGAGTAAGTTCAGAATTCTGAAAATGATTACTTTTATCTCTACTTTAAAGGGCAGAGTAAAAACAAGCTATGAAATATCTTTTTTTTTTAAATTTATATAAACAATAGATTATCAGACGTAGGAGTACTCATGTCAGCATAGCCTAATGAATTTGCAAACCCACTTTGTTTGTTTTTAAGTATAGCACTGATAAATGTTAAAGATCAGGTTAATATCAAGGACTTGTATAAATTTGTTTTAATGCTGAGATGTGACTTTAAGTCCATAAGATCTGGAACAAATTTACTGAGCAATTGGTAACCATAATTTTCCATAGATTAGCTTACAGAGGAGTATAGTTAATGTAGGTGGAAAGAAGACCCCTCAGAGTTTCTCTCCTTAAAAGGTTCCACACTATCTCAAATCATCATGTATTTGTTACTGCGTAAGGTCCTATATCTGGGTAGTCACAGCAGAGCTGCAGAAGTTTATCTGTGCCCTGAGGCCCAAAGAAAATGCATGATAAAGTTAAGAATAAAAAAAAATTCTCCATGTTCAGTCCACCCTTCTACGTTGTTTTTCTTCCTCATTCCCTTTACAAAAAAGACAAAGTAGTATATGTTATAAATCCATCAAAATTCACTGCTCAAACACAAACCTACCTATGGAAAACCCACCCTTCCTACCCTGTCTGTTAATGGACTGTTTGAGGACTGGTTGTCCATATACCCAAATACACAGCAAATTTTTTACACAGTGAACTTCTTGTACAGCATTAGAGCTTCAAGCATTTTCTATTTGGCAGGATTAGTTCTGTAGAGCTGTTGTTTCCTTGGTATTGTATTTTCATATTCTCACTAACTACTCAGATAGCCACCTGATTTATTTTGCTATCCCTCTTTCAAATATGAAAATATAACTTGCCCTCCATCAGTGGTTTAAAAAACTCCCAATATTAAAACAACTTAGAGTGGTCAAATACATGTGTATATGCTTCAATACCCTAATCTGTGGCTTAGGTTACAGAGTGAATTGGCTGGTTTGGGGTAAAATCCTTTCCATGATATTTGTATACTCTAGAAATGGCAACAACAGTATCCAAGTCCATCCATTATGGTTAGAAATTTCTTAATTGAGAAACTGTGTAGATTGTGTTTCTGTATATAAAAACTTTCCCTTCAATATGGATTTCATAACCAATATCAATTAATATAATTGCACATACATTGGAAATATGACATTCTAATAAAGCAGCAATTTTCATCATTAAAGGAAAATATTTATTATATTTGTATTTAATTACAACATCTATATAAAAATTTGCAGGAATTGTGTATAAAACATAAGTGGCATAAATATTTTGTCTTGAAACAGGATCTTATCATTTAATACCATTA
The DNA here is from genome assembly GCA_035041135.1 of Platyrinchus mystaceus. NCBI lineage: Eukaryota > Metazoa > Chordata > Aves > Passeriformes > Tyrannidae > Platyrinchus > Platyrinchus mystaceus. The sequence goes on along the minus strand of JAWWLV010000180.1, from coordinate 21,149,782 downwards.
GTTGTTTGAAACATGTATGCTATTCAGAGGTAGCAAACACATTCAGCCAAGTCCCTGCTCCAAAAAGCTTGCAGACCAAAGTCAGAGCCCCTGCACCGCTCCATGGAACAGGACTGTCTGTTATGGCCTGGCATGACCTGTCTGCTCCTCTCTTCCTGCTAAGTCATGAGCAGCCACAATCAGGGAGATACTTCCTCCTATTTTTATTCTATTTTAATTGAGTTTAGAAGCTGAAAACCAAAAGGCAGCCCCAGGTGACCAAAACATTTTCAAGAAACTTCAGGAAGGAGTTCTTGGGCCACTGGTGATTCACTGCCATAGCTGAGAATGTCTGATAAAAGATCATCATTCTGCTTCATTGATTTGTGTTGCTTGATCGTAGTGTTTTGTCTTGTTATTTTCTTAACTCATGGTATATTTAGTAAAGCTTTGTCTTGCAACAGTTCTGAGCCCAGGTATTCTTGGTCTTAGCATCCCCATGCTCAGAGTACATCCCAGAAATAGTCCCTGTTGAGAAATGACTCATACTATTTAGTTTAGCCTCAGCAGACTTTATTATGATTTTACTCTCCTCATTCCGATACAAGCACTTTTTCCCTCTGAATTACTATTATTATTCACACTTTTATAGGCCAAATGCAGACTAGGTGCCTTGCATTATGGGTTGAGGAGTAGGTAGTAAAATTCCATAGCCTAAAACTATCTTTATAGTTAATTAAACTAGGATTATCACATAAATTTCTGTCCCCAAAGAACATACACACTAATTCTGGTCAAAGTGCAGCGACATGGAAAGTTAATGCAGATCAAAACTCAAAACAATCAGAGTGGTCTAATTAAGATATTTATTGTTCATGTGCTCATGTCAATTATGAAAAATCTTGAAAAAAAAAATCTGTTTTGTGGATTTTACTGACAAGGAATGTGACCATGAGGGATGGGAAGAAAAGGGTATGTGCTGCACAGATGGAAGGTTTGGGAAAAAAAACCCAAAAATGTCCCTTGCTGGGTTTAGTTTCCAATGGTTAAGATTTTTATATCCGGAGCCAGATTATCAAGTGAAATCTCAGTCCTGGGAGAGTTTCTGCCCACAAAGCCCACCCACTCACATGAACTACTTAATATGTAAAAGTCAGCTGAAATATCTAACTTGCTGGTATACAAAGCAACCTGTAGGTCTTCCTGTCATCTGCGATTTTAATCATTAACATAACAACAACCATTCAGCTAAATTCGTGCACTTGGAATATCACTTTGTCTGACACTGGTGTGTTACAGCATGAACAGAAGTTAAACACGCCTACAGGTTATTTCACTATTTTCTCCATTGAGAAACAACAGATAATTATTTTGTTTTAAGTACAGAAACAGTACCCAGGACTTCTCTTCATATTTACAATAAAATTAGAAATACTTTTCTGGAAAGAACTAGAAAAGAGTTTAATTTTAAGAGATTATAGGACAGCTCTGTTCTTCTTCAAAAGAAGACAGAATAATAAACAGACATAACTCCTCTTTCACAAACACACTTGCTGACTATCATTTCTAAGCTCTGTTGCTGGAGCAATTCCTATTCTATTTCCAGCATCCCAAAGAGCAATGACACACTGCACTCACTACAGTGCTCCTCACATCAGGAATAAAAGGAAAAAGAGCAAAATAAAAGTTAACATGGACAGTTTTTCCATTACTCCCATTTTCTAAAGTAAATCATTTTTCTCTCTTATGATCTGCCCCTGCACATAGTAGATGAATGCTTCCCCTTACTGTAGCTGAACCATCTGTGTTAGTTGCTAAATAGAGCTCTCTCTTGCAAGCCTTACTAAGAACTACTGCTGGCTAAAAAATAGAAGTGGTTTTCACAAACTATTTTTTCTTAAATTCTCTATTTTCATTATATTTTGAAGGATCAATATTTTACTCCCTAAATTGCAAAAATTATTTTGACTCTTATCAGCTCTAAAAATTATTGAAGGTGAATAGTCAAACACCTAGCTTTGAACAAGGAGCTAGGTTGTCAACATTTTTGAATTTCCTGTACTCTGCAGGGCTTCTGGAAGAATTAGGTAATTTTATGTTAAAATTCTAAGTATTCTGGTTTGGCCTAGGCATGACTATTTTACAGTACATGATTTCACTGTATCCAGATTATTTGTTATGCTTTAATGTGTGGGGTTTTTTCAGAATTTAAGACTCCAGCAGTAAGCTGACAATTAGATTGTTCCTTTTAGTCACTAAACAGATCTTTGTCTGGCATGCTTTACAGTGAGTCCACTATGTATGATATTGTCTCAGTACAAAACTTGCCCTGTCTTGTCTTCCCGATTAATTAGAAACAGACTGTAGCCAGAGCTTTGACTGGTGGAAAGTGATTGTTACACAGCCAGGGACAAATGATTTTCCCACAGAGCCACTCCAGTATTCTAAAGCCAAGTTTAAAAATATCACAGCATTTTAATATTTACATTCATCATTCAAAAAATAATGAACACATGGAAGAATCTGTAAGATACATTATTACAACAGTCATTGTTCATTTTATGGCATGGTACAGAAGCTGATCTAAGTCTTCAGTTGTTACAGCTGGCAAAAAAACTGGTTTTGGGGCCAAATTCTTGAACCATCTGTGTATAACCATTCAGTACAGAATTGGCAGTGAAATGCAGTTTACAGGCAGGAAACTGTTTATCCTCTGTTATTTTCTGTATGGTTTCCTATATCATGCTTGGGATCAACTTAAGAAGCTCCTTTCTGAGCCACAATGAGGGGTGCAGAAAAAAAATCCAGCATCTCCTCTTCTGTTTTATGTTGTTTGTACACTCAGTGCTTCCCCAGGGGAAGAAAAGTTTGTAAGGGTATTTCATTTTGGGTTTACTTCCTCTTGTTGTTATTTTCTCTGTTTATGTTTATTTATACTTCAGAAGCAGATGCAAAATGTTCCAACCTGCCTCTGCTCTAGAAGCCATCCTTCCTTCCTGCGAGCCGTTATCCTGCAGCCCAGAGGAGTTCATCTCCTGGCTTTTCTTCCTTGGAGAAGACTAAAGCATGAACTTCAATATACTAAGTTGCATGGAGACAGAGGAATAAATCTTTCCATTACACCTTCTTCCTAGATAATGTCTAGATATTTCCTTTCAATACATAAAGGAAGCTTATAAGATGGGGACAGATTTTTTAGTAGGGCCTGTAGCAATAGACAAGGGATTAGAGTTTTAAAATAAAAGAGGGTTGATTCTTTGATATAAGAAATAAAAGAGGGTAGATCTCCTTGATATAAGGAAGAAATTTTTTTAAGAGAACGGTAATGAAACACTGGCACAGAGAGCTGGTGGATGCCCCATCCCTGGAAACATTTAAGGCCAGACTGGACAGGGCTCTGAAAAACTGGATTTAGTTGCAGGGGTGTTGGACTAGATGACCTTTAAAGGTCTGGGTATAGATCATGAAGGACCAAACTTTATGAAACTTGCCAAGTTGACTGTGTGAGCATTATCCTGTTTCCAACCTGTGAAACAGATGTGCTCATGTGTCCTTCTGGCTTTGTCCTGCTTGTTAGCAGGAACGTGCAGCTGCACCTGGACTTCCTTCCTTGCCTGTGCAGGGAAAGCAGGGCATTCAGAGAGCAAAGCACATACTGGGAGTATCATAACACCAAAGCAAGAGACAAACCAACATCCAGAGGTAGAAGGGATTTCTCTCTGGGATCATACAGGTTACGCACAACTATAGAGGCCCTTGTTTATTTTTCCTTCACATGTAAAAGGATAGATTTTCCAGCAATTTCCTCAAACTAAACTCAAATAGATGTCCTGGCTCCTGAATACTAACATGAATAAACCTATAATATAGAGGTTCAGGGAGAATTTCTCCTTGGTTGCTTAGACCAGATCAAGTCATAGCTCAAGTTAGGTACCCTAGTTGCTAAGGTATATTTTATTTAAAATCTAGTTTATATGCCTATTCTGAATAAAATTCAGGATGTAAGTCATCTGAGAATTGGCACCATTTTTTACTGCAGCTTCTTACATTGAATGTTTTGTAAGTGTCACTTCAGTTGCTACATTTTCAGGACAAAAGCCTGTAACCAGGATTCTACATTTTATAAGAAATTATGGAACTCTTCAGAGTTCTATAAAAAGATAATTTATTAGATTGATCTATAGTCTCCTTTTTTAACCCATTGCTTTTCAACCCATTGTTTAACATGAATTTAGCAGAAAGTTGATGTTACTTTTTAAGGACTTCTATAGGTGCAGACATTTTCTCATTCTGTTGTTCAGTAGTACCCAAGGCCCCAACATCCACTGATATTTGTGTTTCTAAGAATTATGTAATGTTTATATCATCTGTAGATCAGTCGCAAAGCAGAGAGCATAACACAAACAGAAAAGTAATATTTTGGACAGCATAATATGAAAAGATTTGTACTCTTGAATTTTCTTCTATATGTCTAAAAGATCTAGTGAAGTATTTCTGGAGCAGCAATTTTTTTTTTTTTTGGTGTTTATTTAGAGTAACATTTTCCAGTGCAACTGAGAAATTTCTTCCTACATATAAAAATAATTCAAAATGTGTGTATGGGGCACTTAAGAGAGGTATGTTTTGTTCTCTGTGTGTTTGAAAACTGCTTTGTTTAAATATGTTACAGTAGTCTGGACTGGATTCTTGTCAGCTAAATTAAAGTTATTTTGTAGCTGGCACTTGTGTGCTGCAGACAAGCAGCTACAAAGAATATTATATTCGCATTGCAATTGCTTAAAGTATTTGGGAAAGGCTGTACCTTTCTCCATCAGGTAACAGAAATGTCAAGTGAACATGGAAAAAGAAAGTCATGAAAGGAAGCTTATAAGGATATATTTCAATGGCTAACACTTTCATCAGGTTTTGGAACCAAGTCCTTCAGCTGCTTTCCTTGTGAACAATTGCATCCTGTTATGTGATTTCCAAATCTCGAGTGCAGATGTGCCATTCCTTAGAAACATCACAAGTTATTTGCTCAAAGAGAGAATCAAATCTGTGTGAATTCATTAAGTCAAACACAGGACTGTAAGTATGTATGATGAACCATATGTTTGTCTAAGGAAGTGCTGAATCAAATGTTTACACAAATCAAATGTTTACATGAATAAATAGATGTATACACAAGTGACATATCACAGATACCATTAGAAGATATTGCACTTCCCTTCTTGAATCCAATCTTTTTTTCTACACATAAGCTGAGAAACAAACTTAATTAAATTCTAATTAGTTACTTTCCTCTGTGAAAATTATTTTCGGATACTTCCTTCTGCTACAGCCACAGGTTTCCACAAAATGAGCACTGAACTGTCACATAACCCTTTGGTCAGGAAAAGTAAATACACATACACACTGAAGCTAAAACAGACTCAGGTTTTTATAAGCTTTTATAGTCTCATGTGAAATACAGAAGCAACAGCTGGAAGTTTTAACATACATCCCACTCACAGCACAAGTCTTCAACCCATCTGTAGAACAGCTATAATCATGTTCATTAGCTTTTGTGAGATTAAATTCATATTTATGTAACTCTTTGATATACCTAGCTATAAATTTAGAGTAAGGTAACAGGTTTCAATTGCTTCATCCTCTCTCATGGGTATCTTTCTATTTTACTAAGATATTTTCCCTCTATTTTAATGAGGATTTGAAATCTAAAAAGATCATGGGTTCCAGCGCTTGCCTGTCAGATACACTCTCTACTTTCAGCTGATATTACAAATCTATCACAAATCTATCTTTCAGCTCATTAAGCAGAAAATATGCCCAATTTTACTTTAAAGAGCAGATGTTTAAGACTCAGGACTTTCCAAGCCCCATCTGGCATTAGCCCAACAGTAAATACTTTTTCTACAACTGTGAAAGCATCATGTTCCTGGAAGAAGTTAGAGGACAATGGAAGTCTGTGGAAGGAAGCCTGGGATGGAAAGATGCAAAAATCTGTAAGTAAATAGTATATATTTGCAAACTCAAAGTAACTATAACTATTACTTAGAGTCCCACAAAAACACACTTTAGGTTATACCTGCTAGTGGGATTTGCAGTCATATTTTATACAATTGTATATGTTTTAGAGACTGGTTGTGTTAATCTTCAGGTTATCACTAAAGACAGGAACATGAGAGCAGTTGCATTAGGTCAGATCAAAGTTCCATAGCTGTCTCACGCTCAGTGAAAGCAGATGTCCAGCAAATAGCATCAGACAGGGCAAGCATAGAGGATATTTCCCTCTGAGACCCTCTAGCCACTTGCAATTCAGGGCCTTTCTGAACCAGACATCATTTCTATCTGTTTAGTGATCCACGATGGACTTAACAGTTTTTTTCCCCTCATTTTCCTTTTCATTAACTTGTGTAGTCCCTTTCAACCTGCATAAAATATTTCTCTCTACATCAGAGGTTGGAAAAAGCAAACTACTGTTCCACTCTACCAAGTGGGACTCTGTATTACTGTGGTAGTAGAGAGAAGCTTTAAATTACTCAAAGAGAGCAATTATGTCTGTTTCTATATCAGAGGCCATAAAATAATTACTTTTTTGCATAATTTACTGATGTTAAGAGGGAATGTGCAAATAAATTTACAGTGGGTTTTCATCTTTAGACTTGATGTGTTATTTTGATTAGTAAGCTTCTGTCATCTGTGTGATGCACTGTATGCATGGAAGTATTACCATAATATGGATTGTGTCAGTGATGTATACATATTATATGAAGTAACAAAATTGGCATGTCTCTAAACTTTGTACATCAGTTACGCACCATCCCTGGGGACTGAAATTCCATACCAATGTAGAAAAAGTATAATAGCAGTACTGTATGACCCAGCTGGGAATGGTGACCAGGCAGCTAAAATGACAAGGCAGCACACCTGCTGGAGTTGTGGGAAAGACGGCAAGAATTAATGAATGCAGGCATCTCATCTGGACAAAAAATAAGTGTGAAAACTAAAGACCTAAATTAATCTTTTTGCAGTGGTGCTTATGAAAAAGAGGAGGTTGAGGAAGTTCTGAATACAGGAGTATGGGTGTGAGGAGCTAACAGATTGCAGTGTCCATAAGAATGGTTTGAAAAGAAAATAATGAGAGGATTATTAATAAATCCTGACATTCATGGAGGCCTAATAAAATTGTCCAGCAGCAGACCCAAAATGGACAAAAGGAACGCTGTTTCTCATAACATGTAATTTAACTTTGGTACTCATTGTCAACACACTTATTAAACAGAAAATTATTATTATTAGGTTCATAAGGTAATTAATACAGTGATGAAAGAAGACTCACCAAAGCTATTAAGCAGAATTATACTGATACAATTTCAAACTCAAGAAATCTCTAAACCATAGATACACGAAAGTTGGGAGTATGTACTGCAAGAATAATCCCTCTGAAGTGGCACCATTTCTGCAGCATCTGTAGTGACCACTACTAAATACAAGATTGAGTGTTAGGTGGTTCTTTAGTTTGACCCAAGTCAGCTGCTCTTATGTTCCAGATACTCCAGTAAGTGGAAGATAGTACCATCATTTTTGCAAATCTGGGCATAAGTACTTCGTTACAAAGCAAGAAAAGCTTTTTATACTTTTAACTGCAAGAAAAATCATTGCAAGTAAGAATCTTCACATAGTTTATAATAGAAGATGTGTATTTTCACTCTGGTGTCATCGCCCCTTTTAAGAATAAGGAATGTACTGTATGTATAGAAAGAAAAAATACAATTAAGAAGAAGATTATTTCTGTTTGTACAGTAGTTAAAAATTGCTATACAAATATTATTTGTGATCTTCACTCATACTGTGCCTGGAATATACAGCTGTTTCAACAAAGCAGACAAGTATGTAGTGAAATAAAAAACAGACTTGCTGGGAAAAAAGGTAAAAATATATAGTATGTAAATTATATGCTATGAGAAGACAAGCTTCTTTCTTCATTCTCCATCCTGTTTAATTTTATGTATTTTTTCAGTATCTGCAGGCAAAAGATGACTGTTTTGTCATGCAATTAGTATGTGTTCCATATGTAAGATGCACAAATATTGGGCGGTTGTATATGAATAAAGCAGACATGAATTCTGTGTTACGTGTGGAAAATACTGAAATATTCTATTGAGATTTTGAAGGCAGAATTCAATTGGTGACAAGGTTTTTTCACTTGTAGTCTATGAAAGAGAACACTGATTTAATTTTAACTCCTAAAAAGCAAAGATAGTTTGATTAAATTTTAAATTTACTTTTTGCTCAGCAGCAATGAACAAGTTATAGGACAGAAAATCTGTAGTTTCCTGGATTCTCCTTCTTGCTCTTCTTGAACGTGAGTGGCATCTTTCTTCATCCAGTCACCAGGGATCTCCGTGACTGCCACAAGCTGTTGAAGATGACAGAAAATCACTCTGTGACAATGGCAACCCCCACTTTGTCAGATGGGTCCCACCTAACATATTTTCTAACTTCAAGGTCAATAAATTAAAGGAGAAAAATCACTTTTCTTGCACCTTTAATCTTGACCTACAACTTCTCCATTTCAACCTCAACCTGTCCATTATATTCTTCATCCTTGCAGCTAGGCTCTATATTAAAAAAAGAAAAACAACAAGAAAATTGCATCAGTATGTGAATCTGTTCTATGTGTTTGCCCTCTCTTTTTTGGCAACTCTGCAGTATATTGGCCAAACAGCCAAGAGTAAATATTTGTTTTATCTTTTAGATCTGCTCTCCTAGCTATGTAGTCTACAATTCCCATAGCCTGACTTCACCTGTTTAATTATTCCCACATCTTTTTTCCTTTTCAAGTATAATCTGGATCCAAATAAATGGATATTTCATCTTAAATGTTACCATTGTTCAAAATGTATCTCATTACTGAAGATGGTCCTTTCATTTTCTGCTGGGGGGGAATATATCTGTCTAGTATAAATACCATACTAGTGCAGTGTTTTTTATTTAAAAATGACTTTTCAGTTGTTTGTGATGTAATTTATTTCCATGATATGTTGCATATTTAAATAAGGGTGAGGAAAAAGTTCCCTCTCAAAATAACCATAACATTTTTTGTTTATTGTCAGAATCTGCCATTTACCATGAGGTTATCACTTTTTCCATCCTCCTGGGCATACATCATGGTACAAGTAAATTGCTGCAGCACATTGATTCTAAACTGCTAAATTACTGGTGTCTATCACAGTATTCAAGCGGGTTTGAAGAAAAACATCTTTTCCATTGCTGAGCGCTCTAAAGTAAAAGTAGATTAATAATTTATGTTTCAAACTTGCTTCCAGCGTACTCAGCGGCAAAGCTCTCATTGCTTACAGACACAGTGTCCTGCTTCCTGCACAGAGTTTGGGGAGACTGTGTGGACACAGCTGAATGAATTAAAAGTTCCCATCAATATACCAATCCATGTGTGACAGCATTGTGAAGAAAGCATTCCTTTATTCACTGAGTGACAGTAACCAGACTTGTTCAGTTGAGAACATTTAACAAGAATGCAATTGGACAGATCTTCCGTCATTCTGACCAAGGCTAAATTTAAGCAGAAGCACCAGAAAATATAGGTCACTGATTAATTCACTGAGATTCTGCATTCTTGCTCTGCAATAATCACTTAATGACAAGTTACAGCAAATGCTTCAATGTGATAATTAATTCTGGTTACACATTATTAAGGTCAGAGGAGCTAACATATTCACTAATGATTTCTATTTTAGAACATGGGACATTTCAATCAAGCGTATATAAAATAGTAAATGTAAAGGAATTTAACAATATTTACTGGCTTAGTACATGATTAAACAGTGACTATTGCTCAGCATGTAGAGGTATTCAATGTTGCCATTCTATCAGAGTAGAGATCCAATATTTTTGCTAAAACAAGCACTTTCAAAACTTTTTACTACATTTAAATATAATTCAACGAAAAATCCTGAACATAGTTAATATAATAGCCAACAGAAAAATACTTCTGGTCTTTCCTACATGGGAATAATCTATGTGTAGATACAATGCAGAGAGAAAAAAGTCTTTTATCTCTAGACATGAGAAATAAAGCAGGGACACCTGAAGGTTCCCAGCTCACTCACTTAGAAAAGCCCTCTTCTCAACTCCTCATGTCCTCCTTGTTTGGCATTGAGGTGGATGGGACTATATTGTTAAGGTTATATGAGGTACCTACCATACAAGAAGGCTCCAGAGAAACCTGTACTCAGAGATTCAAACCACTGGGGAACTAACAGGTCTTTATCCATTATTGAACACCTTTTTTCCTCCCTAGAATTTACAGCAAACCTATCTGCTTCTTTCTGGCTCTTGCCCTTCCTCTTCCAACTATGCAGACATCACAGAAAAAGGTTTTCATAGATTCAGGAGAAACAAGAACCTGCTCTACTTCTTGTATATCCCTTTCCTACAGATTTATACACTCTTAGTGAGCAGAAGGGAAACTTACATCTCATGCTGCTTTCTTCAGTTCTTCCTTTACATTGCTATTGAAGTTATTGTAAGTTTTTGTACGCCAAAAGCTTAGGTGACAGTCCTGAAAAATGACCATTTACAACAAATGTGTTAGCACTACTATACCAATAGGTTGTCTACCTAATTAATCATAACATCGACTGAAAACTAGCATCATCCCCATCTACATCTGTCTTACTCAGTTATAAATGACAATATGAAATATTTATTAATCTCATTGAACTGCTTATTCACCTCACTGACAACGCTTCCAAATCATGTATGCTTATTTATCACCCTGATCCCAATGAGCTGAGATTTCTCAATTTGAAGATATTTATGAGTGGTAAGAGCACTCCTACCTTACTGTTCCCTCTCTCCTTCAAAGTCCAGAATAAAGTTCTGAACTAATGGTTGATGAAATGACAAGTCTGCAAAGAATATCCCTGGTTTTGACTGCCTGCCACTCACTCCAGCGTGACCATAAGAGGGAGGAGAAATCTGGATACTCTTTCTCTCTTTTTAGTTTTGTTTCTGGATGGAATGATGCTTTATGTGTTCTTCCTGTCTCTTTTTTCTAAACAACTTTGCAATGTGTTGTCTGATTTCAAACAAATTTAAGGTAAGGAGAGAATGTTCAGACATACAAAATTTCTGTAAGTTTTGTGAAAACTAGGTAGTCACTGCATTAGGAGGAAACTTGGGTTAGTACCTCCACATTGGAAAAGCATGTACTACAAGGCTCAGCACCAAAGTCCTAAAGAAGATGGGCTGCATTAGGTCTACTGCTTACAAAAAATCTTGGTAAAATCAAGACATTTGTGTGAATATGTTTCTTAGTCTCATCCTTGTTTGTTGTCTGATTTTCTGGGCTGCATTCTGGTATTTGCAGGTTAGAGAGACTAAACAACCTTTAGTCCTACTGGCTAAGATCCAAAAATGCTTTAATTACGTAGGCAATATAATTCAGATAACTAAGGGTATAGACAATTTAACTTGTAAGGCATTAAAAAAAAAGGCAAACATTTTTTTGTTACTGACTGGCAGAAAAAATGTTTATTAAAACTGTGCATACCTAAAGTTTGTCTTTGGCTTTCAAAATTTTATATTTGTGAGAAGTTTCTGAAACCTATAGTCTCACTCTCTTCTCCATTTGCAGTCTGGGTGGGTTTGCATTAATAAAACGTTAAACAAATTGCCTGGTGTATAGTCTGTTCTGATGCTTAATCAGAAGATAAGTTCAGACTCGTGTGTTATCAATCAACTTTAAAAGTCAATTTAGAAAAATATTACTTAAGGAGATATTTGGAAGTTTCAGACTTTGCAGGTGTTTTGGAAAGATCTGTCTTTAATTGCTGAATCTCACATAAAGCAAAGCTGAAGAATGGGATTAAACCTCATGTTTTGCCACTTTCCTCCCATCTGACATCTGGTAACAAGATTTCATATATGATGTCCTATACACTCATAAAACATATTAATGTTACTCCTTTTTTGGGGCCCATTTTTGAAGACACTGGATCTGCTACAGAATCTTACTTTGCATGCAAAAATCTACTTTTTGCATCTGTAGCAGTTTCACCATTTACATTGCCTGCTTTGTCATTGTTCTCCAACTACTCAGTTGGCTTTCTCGCAGAGATGACCATTAAGGGGTTATCACAAGAAGAGAAATAAATAATTGCTTCTAACTCCAAAATAAATAAAGCCAAATAAGACATGCAGCAGACCCTCAATGGGAAACAATGAACATAGATTTCAGCTTGTTTGTTTGTTTTGTTTTTAATTCATGGATAGGACTGCAAGAATAAAAAAAAATAATTGTTGTATAATTTAAAATGGTTTTGTTATGTAGACATATAAATTCTATAGCAATTTTGACTGCATTAGACTTTTTAAAGTTTCTATTTGTAAATTCATATAAAAGGTATGGTATCCTTTAACTAGATGTTTTTAAATTGATCTGACCATAAAATTCAGTTTGATTTTACTTATATTTCATCCATAATGTGTGCTGTTCTCAGCAGGAATGGTTAACCTAAGTAATAAAGACTATTTCCAAACAGGTGTTTAAAAACCTGTTAATGTAAACTCGGATATACTCTTTTTGAAAGGGATTGTGTGGTCTTACTTCACAATGAACAGTCAAATGAGCATTTAGAAATGAAATGCTCATGCAATAAACCTTAATAGTGCCTTAAAGAGTGCCCAGAGTAAGCTGTAGGAGGCTAAAAGCTTTCCTCCTTAGCTCTGCTCTGACTCTGCAAATCAATATGGATGTGAAACAAAGCCATGATTTTGACTTTGTCCAGTTACTCTTATGTCTGCTGACACCTCTAATGTACTTGTGCTAAAGGATTACTTATCTCCATGGATGTACTCAGGAAGGACACTTAGACTAAGGCTAGGCTGGTACTTCTGCTTACAAGAAATGGACAGAAGGTTATTGGAATTCTTTTTCCTTCAGCTTGTTGCAACTCAGTATAGCTGTAAATATTTACTGTCAAAGGCAATTGCTGTCTCAGCTAATAAACCTCAATCTCTGATGTTCTCCTTTAATGATTCGTAAAATACTGTAATTTCCTATGAGGGCATTATGCTGCTCTTTCCTGCTAAAACATTGATTGCAAAAGAAAAGAATCTGAGAAAAGGAGACATCAACTAAAGTCTCATTAGGGAAATGATGGCATATTGGACATCCAGGCAGAAAGCTGCATTTCTGTTCTAGCAACCAAATGAGCCTTGTAACTTATTGTTAAGTGAAAAAAGGAACTGCAAAGTTCCTCAGTGAGGGATAAGTGCTAGAGACAGCATCTTGCCTGACAATCTACTTTTTCTCAATTCTTCCTATCTCTCAGAAAGTGGCATTTTTGCATTACCACATTTGTACCATAGTTCCCATAAAAATGAAAAGGAGAATGTTTAAAATGTAGAAGCAAGTTTCTTACATTAACATGCAAGCCCTCTAGAACAAGCAGGGTAGGTACCCAATGAGATTTATTATATTTTATCTCAGTAACAGAAATCTAAATTGTGTTGATTAGTGGTAAAAATTATATGTTTTATTTATTTTTTTTCCACAGTTTTGAAGGCTATAATAGGCAAAAGGCCATTTCTTACAGCTCAGTATCAGTTATGTTCTTGATTCACTCCATTTTTTTTAGACCTAGAGTAATCAAAACTAATCAAACTCCTGATTATGAGTCAATAAAAAATTTACAAAAGTAGTCCAAGACTGATATTTTAACATGTGTTTCACCATTTCATTTTATGATCTCAGTATCTCCATATTTTTCCAGGACTCTCAGAGTCCACAATTTCAAACACCACTGTTCAGACCAGGAAAAGGCACTACTGTTAAAATAAGAGCAGAGACACTCATGTATTCAAAGGACACCAGAGACCAAGCTCTCAAACAAAATTTCATACAATTGCACAACAGTTAAACCACAGCTTGCAACTGTTGCAATAAAATTTTTTGCTGTATGGCTATTTTGGCATGTTCCTCTACGAGATCCACTCTTTAGATTTATTTTCATGTACAGAAGGGCATCCACAGTCTCTGCCATTTGGAAACATTTCCTCAGTGAACGCAAAATGACTTTTGCCTTTTGTGACACGTAGCCTTTTATGACAGAATTTTATGTGGGATTGTAAGAGCCTTGATACTTTGCAAATCAGTGATGATGGTATCCCTCAGCTGCCATTTACTTACAATGAATTTTACCCGTTGCTGTATTTAATTGCATTGTTGATTTATGGGGATTGATTTTTTTTCTTAAAAACTGGCAGTTTCCAAAGAGATTAGCCCAGTTGTTTAGACCATGGTGCTAATAAAACCAAGGTTATGGGTTTAATCCCCATATGGACCATTCACTTAAGAATTGGACTTGATGATCCTTGTGGGTCCCTTCCAATTCAGAATATTCTGTGATTCATGATAAAGGGTATTCAGGATATGTATATACAGGGAAAGCTCGGCTGTATCTAATAGGATCCTCGAGGTACCAGGGCTGTGCTGTGTTCAAGGCAAGCATTTCGTTCATGCTGTGTGTTGTTCTTTGGCTTCCTGACAGCAAGTAACACCTACGTTCATTTTCCAGCTGTCACTTCCATGGTAACACAAAATGATTGTAGATAAATTATAAGACTAATCAGTAAATTCTTCACTCTGTCAAGTGCTCTTGCTATTTCTTTCCTCAGAACCCATATTTTTTTTGCTCAGCAGACTGGTGTTAGTGCTCAAAATTTCTTATCTGTCTTGTTACATGTTTCAGGTAGACATAACCACAAAGGCTGCTGGAAATGGCTCCAGGAGCTGGTTGGAGGCTGTTAATCAGAGATCAGGAGACACAAGTGGCCTCCGGAAGCCTGTTTGCTATTGACAGCCCTCCAACCTCTCACTTGCTAATGGTGAGAATCTTAAAATGGAAGTTTCTCACTGAGTTTTAAAAAAAACTTCAGCAAAACACAGCATTAAACTAATAAAGTGTATAAGTCAGAGATCAGTAAAAAAACCCCATTACCTAGCCATTATGCCAAAATTTCCTTGAGAATTTTGTTATAATTTCAGAAATCTCTCAAAAGTGATTCTTCATACGTTATTTAATTCTTATTTTTTTCTTGTTTTTCTTTCTCTGCATTACATTCAACTATATTTAATATCATGACAACCAGCTGGAGAGATGATACAAAGATGCTCTCTCTGAATGATATAACAAGCACATCAATCAAGTAAAAGGTTTTGGACAAAAAGATACATAAGAAAAGTACACAAGAAAAGTTGTCCTTCTCCAAAAAACCCCCACTGAAGTAACACACACTTAAAGCCGTGGTTTTGGGTTTCGTTCTTTTCTTTATTATTATTTTTACTTTTTTGAGTCATTGCACTTAGTCAATAATTCCATAAATCACATGGTGTACCTTTTACATCCAAAACTCAAAGGGAGAAAGTGTCCATGTTGTGTTCAGGTTATTACTCAGGCTGACCTTTTGCAAACGAACTTCCTCTTCTGAATTTCAATATGAAAAGTAAACATCCAAATGAAAAAGTGACTAATAATCTACGCAGAAATAAAACATCTCTGTTAACAGAGAGCACCTGCAGAGAGGGTTCCCTAAGATATATTATTCAATGTTTAATTTAAAGGTCATCTCCTGGATTTAATGAATTTTCTTAATCATAATCCATAACAGACTTGATCCCAAACACATCAAAAATATGTAATAAGCAGAAGTTAAGAAAGGGAAAACAGAAAAAATTATGTATTTTGCAGCATCCCAGAAGCCTAAATTACTTCTTTTAAAAAGTTTGAATCAGTCTGGTAGAGAAACACATGGAGAAATTTAAGACATGAATCAAAAGTAAAATAAGGAAGAATTAGTAATAATAAAAGACAGCTTGGTTTACCAACTCAAAAATCCACTCACGGAGGTCTTGTAACACATGAGACAAGGGGGATTAGCTGTCGAGTCCAATGCCATTTGGGTAATTTTCATTATGGGGAGTTGAGAGTTCAGCATCAAAACATGTCTTTTTAATGCCACAGTGTCATAAATGTCAAATTAATGAAACCATTTAAGTCAGTGAGTGATGCAGGAAGCCAGCTCCCATTGCAGAAAGGAACATTAACCAGTAAACACCATCAACGAATCACTGGTGTTTTCTTCAAACTATCTCCTTTTACTCCATGCATTCTTTTTATATTCCTTTTTTTTTACCCTGTAGCCACTTTCTTTTTCTCCTACAGCCATAAGAAAAACACCTAGTTGCTTCACTACAAATGAGCAAGGGTTAGTGGTAAGTGAAGAATCTGGAGCAAGAAATTTACTGCCTCTATCTGGGCATTAAGAGAACACAGACTTAAACCAAAACAAAATAAAAAACTAAAATACAGCAACCTCCTGGACACAAATTAGTAATTTTGATCTGAGTAATCTCTAATATCTAAAAAATTATAATAGCTTTTATCTCAGTTATTCATAGTCTTAATTTTTTAGATTTAAAATTTTAGAAATTAATTTTAGATATTAAATCTAAAAAAATTCATAATCATGAAAACCTTATTTCAAGTGATTAGAAGATAAAGGATTACTTCTGTACTATTGGAAATGTGAAGAAATAGCTATTACATTGTTGTCTGCAGCTTTGTTTATTAAATGCCTACTATTATTCATACAATCAGAACAAAAGGGGAAAAAAGCAATTTTTTCTTTTTTTTCTTTTTTTTTCTTCTTTTTTTTTTTTTAGGATTTTTTTATAATAAACTTTTCATGCTAAAGGTATGCAGTGTGTTTCCCAAAAAGCCATTCTTTATAGGCTCCTAGAAAGTTAGGAGAAAGTGTAAAAGTTGAGGTGTAAAGATTACATGGCAGAGAAAACACATAAATAAATGGATTAAATGATAAACTTTGCTACTTGGAGGGCAAGGGTAAATATTTGTTCTTAAATTATTAAACCATTACCTCAAGCTGAAAAGTTATTCTTTACTGCCTCATAATTTTTTAAGGTGGCTATGAAACTATTAGCAGTAATGAAGTACAAGTTAAATGATTGATTTTGCCAATCAGTGGGAATGTACCAGACCTTGGGTTATGTAACATGGATTGCAGGTCATCTGTAAGCTTCATTAATCATATACAACTCATTCTTTCATGAGGAAAAATGATGAATTACTGTCCGTGGAAGCCTAACATTAACCTCACTAATTCCATGGAAGTGCAGGATATATTGTAAGCTTTGTTTTCCCCCCCAATAAACATGTTGGAGACTGTAATCTGTAATCCTGAATGACACTTTAATCCATGTAAGCAGATATTTACTTCCCATGGAGCCACTCTGATTTTAGTGGCTGATGCCTGTTCGTGTCTAATTACAATATAGTTTTCCTACTGTTCCTATGATGATAAAACTCTAAGAGAGCAGGGAATTAATTTCACCCAATTTCAGGTGAATAACATTTGGGCCAATTAACAAACACAAAAAGTGAAGGAAAGTACTTTTTATTATTATATATAGGCAACTAAACTGCTATAGAAGTCATGTTATATAAAATGCATTGAGCGCCATCTTAAAAAGAATTAGTTCAGGCTCCAACTAACCTTCTTTTGGGAAGCAATTGCAGAATTTTTCTTCACTCAGGCCTAGAGACTGCACATCAACACTGAAGCTATTTATGTCTATACCAACAGTGTCTAGTATTGTAAAACTCTCCCCTCTCTTCTAGCATTTGCCCATGATATATTTATAACATCAGTATTACCCCCCACAATTTATTAGGCAAAACAAACAGAGATCTAAATCTTTTAATCTGTTCTCATGAAATGGGTTCTTTTCCCCTTGATTATCCTCCGGATAATCTTAATCACTGATGTCAAGGAACTTTCACAAGTTCCAGTGGAGGTCTCACAAGAGGCAAACACATCTCCGTTTTTACCATAAAGTGCTGTAGGTGACAAGTCATTTGCTGCTTGTCTCGTCTTAAAAAAAGTAGGTACTTGAAAATAATTATGCTGGTGGTGTCCTGAAACAACCACCTTACGGTGCTGAGTTGTCTGTCATCCTTGAAGTCTTTCTGCTTCACTGACTTTAAATTTTTTGCTTGACGCTTTTCTTCTACTTAAGATTGTTGTGCTTTTGTTAAAGGTTTGTGTGTGTGTTTTGTACAACAATTAGCATAAAATGGTTATGTGTACTCAGCCCTATGGTGATAGTTATGGTAATAATGACAGCAATCTGAACATATGCATGCTCATCTTCTCAAGAAAAGCCATAACAGTGTCAACTTTTTTTTCTCTTCATCTAATGGCACTGTGGAGTCATCACTAGCAATAGCTGTGAGGCATTACAATTACATGCTCTCTGTGGTACTTAATACACACTTAAAACGACATTTCATTTTACATAGTCCCTAGATAACTAATCTACTCCAGCCTATGTCTGCCATCAGAACACGCTGCAAAAAATATCTGCAATCTGAAAGACAAGTAGTTCCTTTTTTACTGAATTAAAAACAAACACGATTTCATTGGCATGTGGGATCATTTCTTAATGTGAATAAACCCAGTTTTATTGCAAGGACTGGAAAAGAGATTCCTCATTGCCTTTCTGAAATATACACACATACTGAGACCATTTGTTTTCCCATGTAAATAAAAGGGAGTGCTGTATCCAGACCTACACATGTAAGTATTAGCTTTATCTTATCACCATAACCATTTTTAGATGGATGGTGAAAGGCATTGCCCCCAGTGATTGCTCATGCAGTAGAATGCACATTATATTGCCAACTGACATTTAACAGCATCTAATATGCATTCAGCCACTACTGGAAAATTTTTACATAACACTTTCTAGATTTTGCTTTAATGTAGAGATTGCAGAAGAGATATGCAGTGTACTGAACAGTAATCTCCATGGCCGTTACATTCACTTTGGAGAGAAAACGCTGACATTTGCTTACATTTCTTGAGCAGGAGAAATGATCATAGCTAAGATAACAGCTGAACCTACAATGCTGTCTTTTAACCTTATCTTTAGCTTGAATTGTAGAGAACTAAACAAAATGGATGATATTGAAACTAGAAGTAATTTTTTTGTAACCATTGTCAAGAATCACAGCTGCCATTTAAACTTATATCAAATTTAGTGTTCTAGAAACTTTTGATTGTCTGATTTACACAGAGACCCAGGACCAAAATTAAAATGAAGGAGAATCCAGGGAAAAAAGCCTGAGAGGGTATTTGTTTGTAATAAATGGAATGCCCCTTTTTAAAGCAAACAGACCAATGTAATTAATAGATTCACCTGAGATTCAGCATGCTTGGATTTTGAGCTGAGACTATTCAAAGCACTCTGGGGGATTTAGATGCATATTGGTTATTGAAATTAAATCCCTTAGATTACTTTGAAAATTCTCTGCCTTGAATTCCTTCAGCCCACATGGGAGGCTGACTGTTTTCAATTACAAGAGGGCTCATGCACAAAGCGATGCAGGTGAAAGGAAGGCTGCAGGCACCAAAGAATTATTAATGATACTAATGAGTTAAGATGTACTGTGCCCATGGACCGTACAACAAAATCAGGCAATTAGAAAGTGAAGACATAGCCAGATAGGTGATGATTCTCCTTTCAATGAAAAAGCTATCCCAGGATTTCTTAGTTGTCTTGCATTGCCTCCTTAAAGCTTTGAGAACAATTGCTTAGAGAACAATTAGAAAGAAATTCAGAAGTTTTATCTGCTTAAGTATAATATCTTATTAGCTTTTACAATATATTAGATATAATGTTTTGTGTTTATGTTAGCTTATTTCCTGGATTTATTGATCCAGTTAGAAGCATTTCATCATCAAAACATATTAGTAGCTTCAATTTTGTTTTAAGTTAACTAAAATCTAATATAACAATCAATTAAAGGTGGATTTAGCCTGTAATTTTATAATTAAATATGTTAGAAATGATACGATAGAAAGTAGAACCATTTTAAAGTTATGCAAAAATCAAAATGACTCTAAAAAAAATAATCTGCAGGTGAATATGGAGCATACATGCATCCTATTATAAAGTACAAAACCATACACGTGCTGGCAGGTTATCACACATCCATAGCACTGCAACCTTGTAATAAAAATAGGGTTTAAAAAATTATTTTGCTGTACTCTAAGGGAAGCCTAATGCTTCTCTGCTGCTAACAATAATATCTTTAACTTAATTCCTGCATATTTGCAAAAGACAGCTACATTGTGTGCCACAGAGAGGATCTGTAAGGTATTTCTTATTTTAGGATATTAATCTCAGGTGCATTAGGCTGAAGTTTGATTTAGGGACTGGGAAGGGAGCTTTTATTAGAAGAGAACCAGACAGAACAAAGGTTATTGATAGTACGCTGAGTAATGGCAACAGAGAATTACACAACTCAGACTGAGAGTTAATTTCCTACTTTTTGATCTTTAGTCTGTTTCATCATATATTTTCATTTTTTTGGGTTAACAGTTTTGACTGATTGTAGTATTCCAAATTCTGCACAACCTGTACAGTAGCTCTGGACAAAAAGACAAAAGGATTGTCTGTTCTACTATTTGATAATCCTTATATAAATTCTATTAGCATGCAAAAATTAATGACTAAAACCTCCCATTTTTACCGATTCCTTTATGGGGGAACAGTAAAATAACCTTTTTGAAAAATTTTTAAGGAAAACATCAGGTCAGCATACAGGAAATAGTAGCAAACCAAAATATTTTCTTGAGCAAAACACTTCCTCTGTTACCTCAGTATCATTTAGTTTCCTACTGTTTTATCTTGATGTTACTAACTTCCTATTATATTAGAATGTTTATTCTAAATTTGATAAGAAATATATAGAGGTAGAAAAGTACTCTTCCTCTTGTACCTACAACCTGAGAATATAAGTTCTGAGATCTGTATGCCTGATGTTTGATTAACTTTTTTTTCTTTTCACAGGATGCAAGTTACTTGTAGGTTTCAATATCATAATGGTCAGTTAAACACTGAATTTGATTCTTTAGTGGTAGGAAGAAGTTGGACAAAAATTCCAGAAGGGAAAAAAAAAGTCTGTGAAACACTTTATAACAATCCATGAAGAGTTAAATAAGGCAACCCCTTCTGCTCTTTTGGGGGGGTTTTGAGGGTTTTTTTGTTTCCTTTTTATAAAATTAGGGAAATTTTGGCTCATCTAGAAACCTTTTTCCGAAATATTGGTTTTAGAGATTTGAGGGGAGGGAAATGCAAAGTATTTTGAAATTTAAAAAGTTATGAATTTGAAATTTAAAGTTGTGAATGTGGTGATGCTCACATAGACCGGTTCCAAATTCAAATCTTGTTAATGACTTTTTTCCCCTCAAAAGGGAACAAGGCCAGCAAAAACTAAACATTAATTTCCCCTTCCATTAACTGCGGCATTTCTGAAACATAAGAGTACTAACAAAATGCTGTCACTATCATAAAGGCTCATGAAGAGGGGTCCACAAGATGGTGGATGAAGAAGAAGTGTGTGATACAGAAAGCTTAGATGCAGAGTAGTTACTTAGGACCAGTCTTTTCTCAGGGTTACTATTTTAGGGACAAAAAGGTGTGGCTTTCTTCCCTCCAAGGGACTTTCTGTTAAGCCAGTGAGAGAATCTAATGTTATTATCCCCATTGCTAAAATAAGAGTCCAGTTCATACAACTACTGCTAATCAGATCAATGACCACTCTTTAACCAGATCAAAGGATTGGCTTCTTGAAGAACTTCTTGGCCAGCTGACTAGCAAGGAGAAGTATGTCCATGAAAGAGCTGACTCTCAATAAGCAGCAGCAGCAGCATTACCCACCTCAGAGCTTTCCTCCCTTAGGGACACAGTCCTGTCCTGCCCCCTCACTTTACCAAAGACACTTTAACTTTCTCCTCCTAAAAGTAGTTTAACCACACCTTCCTGTTATAGGATGTCCCACTCTGTCCCATTTTAATTCTCACAATGAAGTGTGCAATAACTCCCAGTTCAGTGTGATTTGTCTTACTCTGGTATGAAGCTCAGAACCAGCTGAACCAACAGAGATGTTGAATAAACAGCAGCAATTTAATCTCTGTAGTCTTTGAAAAAATTGACAGGCAGAAAATATTTTCAAACCTGTTAAGGTCTTCGACATGAAAGAAAATACAGTTTCTCCTGATAATTCCAATTCCTTCTTTTTTCATCCAAGTAAATAACCTGACAGTCCTGGTAGCAATGTGTTCTTCTAATTTGTCTATTTCCTGCCTCAATTTCTTTGTCTGCTTATTGCAGATCTTTCTAGATCTTTTGGGCTCGTCTGACACTGCTACAGACCAGCTGGGGTCTTGCCACTGAGATCCTTTCAGGAATAGACAAAAAACCTGATTTAGACTCTGAGAAGCAGTGGTAAAAAGCAAGAAGTAATTTTATGAACAAGTTACCTGCAGAATTAATTGAAAATTTCTAGACTAATACTGCTCAGACTAAAAAGCTAATAACACTCTTATCTTCCTCACTACTTTCTTCCCTCTCTCTTTTCCCGAAGCAAAGGTAGGTAATATTAACTATAGCTCTGTCAGACACACACTTTTCTGACACACTTATTGTTAATCTAACACCAAATGCAAAAATCCCTGAAATAGTTTTACGTTGTCAGTAGCTCAAACCTTTGGTCTCCATCTTCAAACTGACTGGTTTATTTCATAACCTTTTATGATTCTCATTGCCTTTGGTAGTCTATACTTGCTTAGCCTTTGGTTAAATGAATTCATCTATCAGTATCTCCTGAGATATTACTTTATTCTGAAAAAAATAAATATTAACCATTTTTTTGACCTGTAGGTGGCCTGCAGCTTACCTGAATTTACTTCTTGTCTTTAGTAGCTCATAAATGATGTTATCGTGATGAAGTTAAAATAAAACCTTCAAAATAAAAGATTAAATGGCTATTCACCACTTATTTTTCTGAACCTGAGGTACTATGAACAAAAATAATCTTGCACACTAAAACTGCTTGAGTGCACATCAGCTGCTTCTCAGTTTAGTCTTGTTTTCAATACTAAAGCTGATTTCCTTCCTCTCCCCCACCCACCCATTCACATTCCTTTCTACTTCAGTTCTGGAATGTGTGGTCTGTGGCCAGCTGACAACTCTTTTTTTTTTTTTTAAATAAATTTGAGGATATTTAAACAAGGCATTTTAAAGATCTATGGGTCATGAGCAGGGAGAGCTGCTGGAATGAGCAGAGAGAAGCTTGAAAGTCTGAATGATTTCTCTTTCCCACCCTGCATTTCCCACCCATGTCTTTGTTATCAAATCAACTGTTACTGACATTTCCAAGGGCTTTAACAACTTCTATAGTGCTACCTATAAATGCCAGGAGATACATGCACATCTTAGGAGTCAAACAGCGCCAATAATCTATTTAATTCTAGTCTATATTACTTTTTCAAATATTTTACATCTGCATCTTTAAGTAATGTTGTACTGCTTAACCAATGCAAAATGAAACTAATTTATATATTTCTTGGAAAGTTGCTGTTTTTGTCACTGATAAGCAAAGTGGACCAACTGCACTATACCACAGAAGGAAAGTGGTGGGTCCAGGAAGACATTCTTTATTAGTGAGCTAGAATTTTCATCAGATTATAATGCAAACACTGGATCAAAATTAAGTAATACATTGCCCTTTTCGCAGTATAGGACAAGTTGTAGTTTATACAAGTCTTGCAGCCAATTACTAAATGATAGAATAAAGCATGAGAAAGTGAAACAGCTAAAATAAAGTATTACTACCTGCTTCTGAAATCACTTGATACACTTAAAAAGAAGTTTGGATTAGCTGGCAGATAATGTATAAAATAATGGTTTTCAGAATGCTAAAGGAGAGTAGTTTTAGTTGCTACCCCTATAGGTGGTTGACACTGGATTGGTAGAAGTAAAACTCTGTGAATCTTCTAGAGCTAGAGAGCAAAGTGTTTTAAAAAAATCGAACTAAACAACTCACACCCCTCCCCCCACTCATTACCCTCAATCATACCACTCGTGTAGAAAGACCCATTGACAAATATGGATCTGGTCGATCACAACTCTGCTGGAACCTTATACCCGGACAGCAGAAAAATCCTTAGCTTTCCAAAAGTGTTACCAGAAGCCTTGATCCTGGTTCTGCTGAGATCAACGAGAACTTTGACATGCAAACTGGAAGATGGATTAGCACTAAAATCATGAAGCATGTAACAGAAGTAACTATTTTATATATTTTTGCTAGTAAATTGCAAAGCACTTAATAGGAACATGATCTGTAAGAGAATTGAATAACAGATACAAAAGGCTCTGTGGCAAGGTTTCCTGGTAAGCCAGGGATAGATTGCAGCTCTTTCAAATCTTGTTGTGGTGTTTTAATACATTCAACTGTAAACCATCCAAATGTGTGTCCCTCAAAGTAATTTCTACAAAGAATTAACAAAGCAAAGCAATTCTATCCGTCTTCCTACATTTCTTTAACAAGTCCCTGAACCTATTTCAGGTAGGCTTTGGTGTTGAACTTCACACACCTAAATTGACTAATTATTTATTGGAGAATTATTTTCATCATAATGTCCTAAAGCACAATATCTCTTCGCTGAAGCTGCTGCATTTACTGAGTGTTGTAATTTCTGGATTTATGATATTTTATGTGTTAGTGTTGATAGTCTGTTCTGGAAAATGGACATTGGTCTGATACAATGGCATATACATCCTCTGGGTGATGTGGAAGGTAGGGGACAAGTTGGAGAAGACAGCTTAGTCTGACTATTTCTGATTTCCTAGTGATTTTGCAACTGCATGAACAACCAGCAGATCAGTAGCCATATATTTCTTTTGGAATTATTTTTTTTTTGTTACACTAACAGTTAACTACTTCTAGATGGTACCACAAAGTTTTCTCTTTTTGTATCCTGCCCAAACTCAAGGAAGCCTAGTGCTAGTAGGTATAATAGGGAAGGGTAATGTGAGCTGAAATTCCAATGGCTAGGATTTGGTCTTGCTGGTGTTTTGGAATAATCTTGATTTACATTTCTTTAAAAGGTTACTCTGTTAAAAAAAAAAAAAAAGGAGAAAAATTGGATCCTCCAAAATAACTCTTTTTAATGTAATCTATTCTAAAATTTTGATCTTTGTGTATCTAGTGGACTTATGAAGCTACTTACCAGTAGAGTAAAACAAGGGTAAGTTGTCTAATATTGTTTGTATTAGCAAGTAAATGGGACAGGGACATCACAAATCTCCCTTATCCTACCTGGCACAGTACTGATGAAGTCTCTGGATATTACATGAGAAACCATGTGTGTTGCAATTACAGTGCATTTGTGATTTATAAGTTTAAATATTCAGTAATCCCATTTTATTATAAATACCCCATATATTATAAATATTTTCTTTCTTCAAACCAATTTAGATACTCAGGAATCATTACTTTTGTTGAGAAGGAGCAAATAAGTAAAAAGATAGGCAAAGGACAAGCTTTTCTTGCTGATTTACTTCCAGACTTTAAGTCCTTGTTGTCAGTGGAATGACAAGGAGCATTTGTTTTAATTCCCATTGAGGGTCCTGTGAGCACTCACTTCCATTTGCTTCTCTGGCTTTCACAGTGTAGACTTTTTTCTTCTGTTCTCTAAAAGAAATTTCTGGTAACCACAGAACACCAAACTGCCTTGGGACATTAGACAGATATGAACTTAACAAAGTTGCTGCCTGAATCTTAAATGTGCTGGGGCTGTTTTGGCCTCTCTGAGTTAGTTCCTGGATAATCCTGTGAAGAAATTCTTATAAACAGGAATACCCAA
The DNA here is from genome assembly GCA_035041135.1 of Platyrinchus mystaceus. Classification (NCBI taxonomy): domain Eukaryota; kingdom Metazoa; phylum Chordata; class Aves; order Passeriformes; family Tyrannidae; genus Platyrinchus; species Platyrinchus mystaceus. The sequence continues at coordinate 21,124,000 of JAWWLV010000180.1, read as the reverse complement.
CTTGCATAACCAGCCTGCAGAATTTTGATACTTGACAGCAAATCCTCTGCTATACTGATGAGCGTTGAGAGTGTGTTTTGGGTATACACCTGTTGTACACAAGGCCATTATTTTAAAATAACAGAAAACCAACTTTTATTCAAATCATGTGAGGTAAGGTAAAAACTGATTGTTCACCTTATGTAGATTAAAGGGAAAAAGCCTTTATTTTTGATATGGACTCTTTCTTCCAAATGATCACAGAAAACATTAACAGAAGTAATGCCCCACCATTCTTGATGATTTTAGCCTTGCTACTGTAACTATTTCAGGAACACTGAAGGAACTTAGGCAAGTTTTAAAATGTATTCATCTGATTTTATTTCACTTACTTTTAAATTGAGTGCTGTATTAATTTAAAACTTTATTCTTTAATTCATTCCTAGGTGGCATGGGGAAATACACTACAACCTGTTGAAGTGTATTAAATTCTGAAACTCTCCTGGTAGACTTATAGAAAATTCTTAGATATGCTGGATGTTTTGATTCATGTTGGAAAATAGGCTGAAAAAACCCAGGAGGACAACCTGGTGCTGTTTCATGCTCTGCATTTCAGCTCAACTCTGCTGAAGCACAGGGTGTCCAGCTGGGGCCATCCTGCCTTCGCCAGAGCAGACCCTGCCTTTCAGCCTCACTCTCTTTGAAGACATTTCTCTGCTCTGGAGTTTATTCCATGTCAGGCTATTGGTACATCAGCAAAATCACCACTGTCTTGATTTCCAGTACTTCTGTGAGAATGCCCACTGTACAAGAGGAGAAATAAGACATTGAAGTTGTACCCTTTAAAAGTGGTAGACTTTTTTTTTACTATGAAAATAAAAACAAGGAAATTGGCTTCAAAACACATTCCTAATGCTTAAACCATTCTCTGAAATATAGAAGTACTTAGGCTGAGGGGGGAAATGGGCAGTAGATGAAGAGATTATTAAAAAATGTATGATTTTTTAAGGTCGACTGTTAATGTATCAGAACCATACAACCATCTAAAAGTTTTATCACCTGTGACATTATTTGAATTTATTCACGATCAGTATTCAGAGCCAACCATTACTTTACTTAGGTATCCAACAATGATAAATATCAAACGAAACTGTTTTCTATCTATGATGGCCTGATAAGGAAGTATTGTTTACTTACTCCATTCAAAGAAGTTTGGATCACTTGACTCATTTTAGAACATGCTTTACTGTACCACACTGAAAGCCTGGACAGGACAATCAACTCTTTGCATGAAATTTGGTCCAAATATTGACATCAGCAACATGCCTTTGAAGACCTGTTTGAAATGTGAAAGTTAGACCTCTACAGAGAACAAACTGAAGACTACAGCAAAGCTGTAAAACTGCGACTCAATCTCGGTCCAGCAGTTCCAACTGAGATGAGCTTATATACCCTTGTAGTACAGTGTCTCTGAAACTGAAAATACAAGAAAGCTGCTCTCTGACTGACATGTTTCTTTATAATGATTTTTTCAAACTTTCTATGAAACTTCCAGATCAGGCCTCAGCTAAGCAATGTTTTTTTAATTTATTTTTTGCTGACACTTGACATTCTGCAAATGATAATATTGTTTTGGTTTTTTTTTTTGGTGGGGGTGAGGTGGAGTTTTTTTGAAGTGTTGTGTGCTGTGGTATTTTGCAGGTAGGGTTTGTTTGTGGCTTGGTTTTGTTTTGTTTTTTTTGGGAGGGGGGACTTTGTGTTTATTTCTATTTGTTTTTTTTAGGAGAACTGCAGGTTTAATACAACTATCATAAAACTTGTCTTCCTACTGTGTATGGGCAGACTTCACCTTCATCCAGGAGCACTTAAACTGTGGTACCTTTTGGAATCACATAATGAAAGGGTTTCTGAAAACCATGTGATACCATTTGCATGGCCTATGATGAAAAAGAGACAAGTGGGTGGCCCTCCTAATAAGCCTTACTATAGCTGTGCATCTTCAGAAAAAGATAGCTAGCAGGTTCTTTTCCTGTAGTAGAAGAAAACATTAAATACTACTTTTATTTTGTTTCACTTAAAGTGGAGTGAAGGATTAGATCAATTTGGCAGCCATGCTAAGGATTTTCTGTGTGTTGTGGTAACAACTTAAAAATTCAGGCTGTAAAATATCATTAAAATTGGGATTAATCAGGATTAACACACATTGGGGGGTGGGGAATGCATTATTAAGTCTCCTTGTCACTTTCACAGATTTCAGGGCTGTGTTTCACATGAAAATAAATACCTCATGACTCCTGTAAGTTTTGATAAATACGTCGTTATCGATCCAATGTAGACATTCTTTTTACAAGAATAACATTGAAAATTAGTTTGTATTTACCAAAGCAGTACATCCTTGGGTTATTTTGGGTTTGTTTTTAATTTGCTTGTCCCCTGACCCTCTCGCTTATTTCCTCTGGCAATAGCTATTCCTAGCCTATAAATGTTCTCTGAACACAGAGGAACTCTGCTGTTAACTATGATTTCAGAAGTGTAAATCTATGATAATAAATAGCCTGAAGTCAAGAAAGACTAGATGTTAAGCTTTTTTTCCTCACGGCCAGTAGTAATAGCAGTTTAATATAATATATACAAGCTAGAAAAATATTTTTTGGTAAATATTCTTTTTTGCTTTTCCTGTTTCCTAGTGACACAGTTGGAAGCAGGAAACTCTTTCTGAGTTTTGAGCTGCAGTAGTCCAAAGGATATCCTTGTCTCTCTCCACCTCTATAAATAAAGTGGGAGAACTTTTACCCTGTCTCTAAAAATCAGTATGTGTAACTTCTAGGTTGTTTACAAGAAGAGTCAGAGCCTTTCGTAACTATTTGATTTATTTGCAACTAATGAGAATTGAAGTATTATATATCCAGTGTTACTTTCTGTGGCTTTTGACAAATATTAGATCCCTCCCCAACCACACACAGAGTCTGGGCATCTAATTATTTACTTCAGTTATATAATTCTAACTGCAAGGGAAGTATCACAGGAATATCAGATTTTGGTTTAAAAGAAAAATCTTATTTTATAGTTGAACAATTTTTGAGCCATTTTCTTTCCTTTTCCACTTGGTAAGTTTTCCAGAGTAATGTAACCAAATAAGTGTCTTGATAGTATGAGCTGAAATAGCATTTGCCTACCTTGTTCAGTAAAGCACAATGAGGTATCTATACATTAGTCTAATTTTGGTTTAAGCTTTCAGGGGCTTTTAGGGGCATTCTTGTGTGGTTTTTGCTTTTGTTTTTGTTTTTCCCCAGGGTTTATTTCTATAACATCTGCTTAATCTCTCAAGCCAGTTTTCTACAAGCCTGCACCAAAGTTATAAGAAATGCGTGGTTTCAAGCAGGAGCATTATCAGCTTGTGTGTAGCTGCCTGAATATCAGGTTCCTGATTCCTACAGGAAAATGTCAGAATGGTCAGACAGGAATCACAAGAATGAGAAGAGGATGTAAAACTTAATACAAAAACTCAAGAAGTTCAATCCATTTGCTTTATCATCTTTAGGTTAAAGGTATTTTTTTCAATCTATGACAAATATTGCTGCAGTTATGAGCTAAGGAAATTCTCATAGAGACAAGGTGCAGGTTATATAGAAATGTCAATAATTAAGCTGATTTTAGTAAAGACTACAGTAGTTTTCCATTACCAAAAATCCATATCAAAGTTTGATATCTATTTTTATGAATGGTTATCTCTACTTTATTTCTATGTAGGAAATAATTCAAGAAACACTTAGAATTTCTCTTATTCAGACAACCAGGCTGTCAGGGCATCAGTGGAGTCCCTGATAACTACTAAGTGTTCTGCTGTTTGGTGGTAAGATTTGGTGGGTGAAAGCCTGGCTATGCGAGTTCAGTGGAAATACTGTCACTACTTTAAACTATACCATAACTTTGAAATATTTTATTTGCCTAGGTGATTTAAATACTCAGTAGTAATTCTGGATTATGAATTGGGATTGTAAATTATTATTTTTGAAATGATGGTATAGTCAGGAGATGAAAGCAGAGTTTGTCTCATCTGTAAAGAGGGAATCAGAAGGCTGCATTGAGCTGTGCTGGTTTAACAGCTGTACATGATCCAGAACAACCATTCAGTGCATTTGAGACAGGAAGTGTGAGCAGTAGCATCAGCAGATGGAGGTGACTGATTTTTGCAGTTTTTCTGGAAATTCAGAGCTTTTCTGTTACCTCAACATAGCAGCAGTTCCAAAGCACAAGGGCACTCAGGTTACCATAGGCTGGAAATTTCTGAAGTCAAATTTTCCATCATTCTTCCTGTTCAGGCGTGATTGTACCTTTTGAGTCAGCAAAGACAAGCCTGGCTCCACCAACACAGCACAAGTGTTGTCCCTGGAGGGAATAAGCCTCTGATACTTTGGACATACAGCAGGTGGTACAATGCCACATGTTGAGATAGGATGGAGGAACACACCTCTGAATCATGGACTAATTTAGGTTATGGACTTTGACTCTCCTATCTGCAGGGAAGGTTGATTTCACTTCTGTCATCAAGATCTAGCAGAAGACAGTTAGAGGAGAGATCAAAAATTCCAATCACAGCTTCTTATATGAAGGGATCTAACACAGAGAGCAGAAAAGGAACAAGGAAACAATATATTCACAAGTATTTTGTTTTCATAGACCAGTAATTATCCAAACAAAACAAAAACTGGGCAAAGAAGGAACATGTAATCACTCTAACTGTTCACTCCCTGCTTTCTACCTGCTCCCCAGACACGTCAGTAAGAATGCAAAAACTTCTATCCACCACTTCTTTGAACACCCCCACTGCCCTAAGCAGACACATACACTCATTATTATTTTTCACTAAGGGCTGAGAATATTTTCATACCCTAATTGTCTGGGAAGAATGAGAGTAATCTTTCCAGAGAAGATGCATTTTAGTAGCCACTTGTCATCAGGACTGTACTGCTTCACTATCTGACAGGTTGTCCCTAAATATCCCACCTGTATGTTTGTTTTTCCTTCACTTGGTACTTTTACTGGGGAGAGTTTAGCTCACCATGACAATAAAAAGCAAGAGAAGGAAGAGCTGGGAACCCTTACAGGGATGGAGGATGAAGGTCACCTATATCACTTGTCCATTTTTTCCCCCCAAAGATGCTTCATCATTATTATTATAGTTATTTGGGGTCCTTTGATTTTTTTCTTCAGACCATGTGATGCTGCTCCTATACTGCTTGGCAAAAACTGCACCTGCTGAAGGGTCCCAACTCTGTTTGGGATCCCTTGTGCCAGGCAGTGTACAAAGACTTACTAAGAATGGCTTTGCCTAAGAAGATTTAATGAAAAAAAAAAAAGACAAATAGAAAAAAGGAAATCTGTGACACATAGTATGAACTAACCCTTTTCAAAATAGGAAACTGATTCAGCCAAACCAGTTCTCAAATCAGCTTCTTTAAAACATTGGGCATAGTTATTGACTGAGAAATAAAGTAGAAGACTACTTCAGAAAAGGAGATGTGTCAGGTATCAAAAAAAGTACTACTTCTGGTAGGTGCACGAAGAATTGTAGATAATATTGAAGGAGAGTTAGAAGCATCTTTAATTAATGTATTTCTATCCTTTTCCCCAGCATACTGTCTAAGAGATTCAGGCTCTGCAATGCTATTAGAGTCATGACCTTCATGCAGTAAAATCCGTGGTACCAAGGTTTCCCAGTGCCCTGAACACAGCTTTGTATCCCAGAATCAGCTTTATAGAAAAGACTGATCTGCACAATGGAGCATAAAAGCCAGCTGATCAGAAAGACTGGAAAAAGTTGTAGTTCAACTTTTCCCTGACATCTTGTATTCCTTTGCCCTAGATCTGTAATCAAATTCTCAAACCCATGCAAAAAACCCCCCAAAACATAACACAATCAGCAAGAAGCAAACAAACAAACCAAAAAAGTTTAAAGTTGTTAAAGCAATTGATTTTGGATGCAGAAGGTTTTTTATATGCATGTGGAAACAAAACCCTGCCTTGCTCTGAACAGTCCAGCTATTCGTTTGTATAGGCCTCTCATATCGAGACTGTTTCTGGGAAGAAAGAGCTAACTTCGGCTGGGCTAAGGGCAAAGGAGCAATTGAGTACTCATTTCTGTACCCTCAGCTGAAGGTAGGGCCTGGGAATGGGGAGATTTATCTTAAAGAGAGCTGGGAGGTCACAGATGCTTTGTTTCCAGACTGTTGAATATAAAACTATTCTGATAATATGTATACAACTTCCTTCTAGTCCGCTTTCTTCTTGCAAGAGAAGTAGCTATATCCCAAGCAAAAACAATGTTTCATCCTGTCAGACTTGGGTGGAAAGGGGAGGGGAGGATAAAACATGAAAACAATTAAAAATGTTTATTTTTAATAGTGTCTGGCAGTAGTCAGAGGTTTTAAAACTATAAATAAACAAAGGTCATAGTCAACGATGAGAAACACATGCCATACACATGTTTTTGAAAATGTAGATAAAGAAAACAGATAACAAATAGCATTATGCAGATGGCTCTTCACCAGATTCTCATCAAAACTGCCATTAAAATATAGAATCAGAAAAATGTAAAATTGAGGTGATTGTGTCCTGTTCCTTGAGTTACCTCTGTTCTGCTGCATTTCATGTCGCCTTCCCCTTTTTTTCAGTTTGGGGACAGGATTTACTATGCCTGGAGAAAATGTGTACACCATGGTCAGCCCAGGTCTTTGCACCAGCCTGTAGCTAGTTCTGTAACAAATGCACCATCTAAAACCCCACTCACATGTGGAGAGGGGGAAAGTTGTTCAGTGACTAAAAAATGTGGAAGGTCTGGCAAAGAAGATGAACCTAAATTTCTGATATTTGGTAGAAGATGAGGGCAACTTAAGGAACTACCCAGACCAGATGGCTAATCCAACCATGGTGCATGCTCAGGAGCCCCGCCCTGTTGCAGGGATGGGTGCATGAATACAGCTCCAATTATCAGAGCTATTTCTGTGCACTTGCTTTTGGCAGTCCTGCTTTGGAATGCTGTTTGTAAAAGGTTTCATACTTTTCTATTAAGCTTCTTAAAGGGCCATTATGCATTCACAAAAATCCATATCCACCTGGTAAGGAATGTCTCCTGACTCAATTAATACCGCATACATACCAATTGCTGCCATTCTGGAGTGTGAGTCAGTATTCCAATTGTGCTTACATATTAAGAGAGAAGGTTAGGGAACACAGTGGGAAAATACTACATATTGTAAGAAAAGAATAAAAAATAATAGCTTTAGAAGGATTTTTTAAAAAAATGTTTTCACAGCAGGCTTTTTGGGTATTAGCATTTCTGAATTTTAAGGAAACAGCTACACTCTCAGCATCTAATCCTGTTACCATAAGATTCAGAAGTAGGTGGGGCTCTTTAAAAGCCATAAGGTATTTGTGAATAATTTCTGCTACACTTAGCAGCAATTAAGATTTCAAATGCATATGATTTTTATTTTCTGTTCCTGTAATTCCACTTCTTTTAAGTGTTTTCTTTATTGATATTTACTGCTGTTGCTGTATATAGTACTGTAGTTACATAGCACTTCGATTTAACACTGAAAGTTTTTGCTTCTAAGAGTACCCAATGAATGACATAAAAGGACACAATGCCTCTTAAAAAACAGGATGGCATCTAAAAATGAATGGAAAGTGTAGAAGCAGAATTACTGACAAATCTAAAAGACATTGGAAACAGAGGGAAGAAGGCATCTACCTCATAGAAGAGAAGGTAAGAAAAAAAATTGGCCCATGGACAAACCCAAGACAAACACCTTTAAGTTAGAAGAAGACATGAACTCTCCAAAGGGATTTGAAAGAAATAATAGGTAATAGTAACTAACACAATTTCAAGTGGCTTGAAGTGGGAAATGAAATGAAAATGGGAATATGGAGACAGAAAATAATAAATGTGACCTTCTGCTTGTAAGCCAACAGGGAGAGAAATATGAATTGACAGAAGGAATTGAGGGAAAAGATGGAAGTGTGTTACAATTTAGTTGGACTGAAGGATTATTGATATTAGTCAAATTGTTACATAGCTGTTAGCAGTAATTGGATTTGTTGGTTCTTCATGTTAGGACTGCTACCAATGGATGTTCTACCTTGGCCACAAAATATGACTTCACTTGAATCCTCTACAGAATTGGTTCAAGCCATAGTATAGTTTATTTTTTAAATCTCTATTCATGTATATATAAAAGTTCTCATTTAGTCTTTGTAATTTTTTTCCCGTGTTTTCAATTGGCCATTTAAATACAATATTGTAAGTAATTAGAATCACTAGCTATTCATGGAATCTTCTCTGTCTGACTGCTGTTGGCATTTTGATAGGATTTCACATAAGTGAGTGATAGGGACAAAATGTAATAGGCAATGCAAAAATTTTCTATCTTAAGTATCTTATGTATAATGAGATTCTTATTTTAATTTAGACTCTTTCAGAGTCTAAATTTTTCCTTTCTTTTTCTTTTTCTTTTTTTTTTTTTTTTGGCTACAAGGCAATAAACTTGCAAGCAGTGAAATACAGGTTAGGTTATTTTAATTCACTGCATGGATGATAGCAAGTAATCCATTGGCTTATTGAATAACCTTGTCAATAAGTTGATTAAGAAGGGAAACAATACAGCAATAACTACTTTTATTTTACACCATTCAGATATTGTCACAAGATGCTACGGTCATACAGAAATATACATTGAAAAACTGGTTTACCCTCGTTGGAGCATCAGTAAGACTGCTGGGAGGCTGAAGCACCTGACATATAAAGGAGAGAGCCAGTTTTTCTCTGCCTAGAGGAGGCAAAGGGAGGATCTTAACGCTGTCTTCAATTAACTCATGGGTAGTTGAAGAGCAGATGGCAGCTAGACTTTTTTTTCAGAGGTACTCAGCAAAAGAAGAGGGGATAGGTATGCAGCAAGGGAAATTATTCTAAGAGCAAGGGAAAAAAAAGTACTTTGCAGCAAGGATAGCCAAAAACTAAAGGGAAATCCACTTCTGTGTTGTGATTAAAAATGTCACTGGACAAGTCCTGAGCAACCAAACTGTTGAAACCGTTTTAATTTGAAGCTTGGACCAAGTCATGTTCAGAGCTTCTGTTGGACAGAAATCATTCTGGCATTATCTGACCATGCTATGACCCCAAACTCCATTAATGACTGCTATAGAGTGTGTTTAAAGTCCATTAATGAAATTACAGAAACATAGAATCATAGAATGGTTAGTGTTGGAAGGGACCTTAGAGATCACCTAGTTCCAACCCCTCTGCCATAGGCAAAAATATATGTTGCTTTTGCTGTTTATATCTGACCCTTGTTATCTTCCTGACCTTAGAATATCCACTTACCATTTTGTCCCTTCTGCAATGAAGAGAGTGATTAACCTGCCACCTCTGAAAGCACAAAGAAGGGTATTAAGAGACCATCATAATTCATGAAGGTGTGGAAAAGACTCATTTGACCTTTGTAGTGCAGGGAGATGAAAGAGAGAAAAATTTTTTTTCTATGACAGGAAAATAAAATTTGAAATATCTCTTTACCTGAAAAATACTTTGTTTTCAGGGTGTTAGGTTTTTCTGTGTTTTTCTCTCCCTTTCTTCCTGATGTAAGGCATTCTGGTAAGTCAGTCAGAATTCTCATGTGTCTTAGGAATGAAAAACACTGAGAAACACTGGCATGTGTACATCAACATCCAAAAATATGTCCTCCCAGTGTATCTCAGAACCACGTGTGTGAGAAGGAGGGTTGGCTCTCCTGCAGGAATAGATGCCTGGGTCTGTGGGACAGAAGGCAGCTCCCATCCCCTCTGTACTTTCTGCTCGGACTTCTGCAGGACAGCATTTCAATTTTCAGTGCAGTTTTGCAGTCTGAACCTTACTCCTTGTGAGACCTCAGAAGGCACAAAGTTAAGAAAAAGCTACTTTTCCTTTGGCTGACCATGCAAAAGTGTTGTTATTCTGCTACTGCGCAAGTAAATAAAACAACATGAAGAGATGAAGGCTAGGATGTTAAAATATAAGTTCCATTAATAGTATTTCTAAACAATTTCAATCTGTTGCCTGAGGCAGCTTAGGGACTTGGCAACAGTTGAAATTGTATTTGGTGGTCATCAAAAATTTACACTGACCTATACTCCCATGTAGGAGTTTTTTGGGGGGGAGGGGACTTTGTATTATTTGGCAATAACTCTGAAGTATTCATTGGAGGAAAACTTGGCTCAGCATTGAGAAATAGCAAACACTAGGATTTTTTCCTTCAAATATTATTTATTTCCCTGTTGATAGTTTTGTGATGATTATTCCACTCCCCACTGATAGCTTGTTATTATTTGTATATAATTTCAGAGCAATATTCTCAGGTGCTAACAGAATTTTATGTTGCCTCTGCTACAGAGGAAATAAAGCCACATTTTTTTTTATAGAGGCCTCTAACTTCAAGGACCTCCTTATTTCAACGAAAAGTTCAATGCTACTTTTTAGAAACCTGTTGCTCTGCAAGGACTGAAGTGTTCAAATCCTTGATTTGAACAAAATTTCAAAATCTTGATTTCAGACACAATACATAAATGTGAATATGATGCAAAAATGTAAGCAGAAGGAAAGCAATGCAATGATATTTGAAGGTTTCTTACAATTTTCTAACATAAAAACAATACAAAGGTGTTTCTGATTGTGGTGATGCAGAATAGCAGAAATGGAAATCCTGTTTTGTCAGTTCTTTCTAACACAGCATTGTTCCCCTGGTACATGATTCCCTGCTCTGATTACTCTAGTCCTGAATGACTCAGTTTCCGCATTTCCTTAAAAGATTACTCAGTCTGTTAAAGAACTTCAGGATTGTTTTGCTGAGAGTCTGTTTCTGCACTCAGTTTTATCCAATTGTCCTAGTGATTGGTAGCAATTTTTAATAACTTTGCTTTTACTGTTTTATTGTCTGTGTTTTGATATCACCAGTGTTATATGGACCAGGACTATCCCACCTCTAATACTGATGTATTAGTTCACTACATATGAAGATAAAAATTCTTGGGTCCTTCCTACATGAATGTTGTACTGCATATTTTTATACATTCTGCTTTTTTCCCCCTATCACCTTTCCAATAAGATCTTTTTATAGAATTCCAAGTGTCCCAATGGAAACATGCTCTGGATTGTTTTTCTTCCAGTTACTTTACCTATCCTTTTTCTAGGCCAAATAATTTCCAGGCTTGTTTTTTTAATCACTGCATTGGAAAGGCTTACAGTCATAACACGATGCTATGCTGATGTGATGAGTAGCATGCAGTACGGTCATGATGGGATAAAAGTGTTGGGAGACTGAGGTGCTGAAGGAAACAGGCTAAATGATTCATTGTTTTACTACTGTCAATAAAGAGTCAATTTTCAAGGAATTAAAGGGCTGATAGAGTGCCAACTTCCAGATAAGAAATAAAACAAAAGCCATGACCAAAACCTGTTTGTGGTTATTAAAGTTTCCATGGCTCTGCTCCAATACTAACATGCAATTTTGAAATCCTGACAAAATTCAAATTCACTTATTTTCATTCTGCCTCCCCATATTTCCTATTATTGTATAACACATTCTTGTACTTAACTGCTGTGCAATGTCCTGTGATGCTAAGCAGGTGCTGCTGCTGTTTTGTGCTTGGGAACGTGATGTAAATTAAATATTCAACGAATTACTTGTATCTCTAACCTGTGATTCCTCTTTATATTGTTCATATTCATGAACAATATAAAGGGCTAATACCCTTTTAGGGTTATATTCCTAAATTAACTTTCATTCCTTTTTAACACTTACACATTCAGCCACAGGATAAAATCTCCCTCTGAAGTACTGCTATAAGGTCATGGTGTGTGCATACATGGACAGACCTACTAAAAACTCTTTAAGACTTTCGATGCTTGGGAATAAAAATATAAAGAAAATAGTCACATCTAGTAATTTTATTACTTCCTTGATCTAAGAAAATTTATCCCTCAGTTCCATGATTAATAACTAAAGCAAGAATTTAACTGTAATTAAATGTTAAAATTAGAAAATATGTCATGTTTCAAGTGAATCTCTGGTCTTACTTCTGTCGGCCAGGAAGTGACTTGGCATTCTAGGACTCCTTGAGAGTTTCTTAAGATCTGTTTGTGAAAAAGTAGATCAGCACACATCACATTCTGGTTGCTGACCAAACCAAGAGAGAAAACTGTAAGGAGAGATATCCTAAAGAGTGTCCCTTTTAATATACATGTGCAATAACCATGGTCTAGATTTAGAAAGATTTAAGAGAAATTGAAGGGTCCAAGGTCAACTATGAACTAAAAATGCTCACTCTGTTCTATTTAACGGCACAGACATGTAAATTCTCCAAGTATCTTTGACTTCAACATACATGATAAACTCGTCATTTGCTTTGCACACACCAAAACCAGCTAAGGAGCTCAGGACCTCTCATATGCTAATCTGTTGTGTAGCGTCCAAAGGTACCCAAGCTATAAGCACACATTTTGTCTAAAACCGGCAGTTTTGGAACCCAAACACAGTGCAACATTGGCTGCTTTTCAATTCAAAATGCCACATTTTTTTCTTCCCATCATACAAGGGAGTCTGGGATTATACTGTCTTTCCTATACATGGGAAATTTAATTGGTTGTATATCATGAGGGGGTTGAAGTTGCATCTTGCAAACTATGGGAAAATGACTAGTTACTGCCAGCATCAAATGTTCTGCTGTGCTGGGCTGGTGACAACTTAAGCAGCATTGAGCTCTGTAGCTGCTCAGATCCTTTTTTCAATTGGGCCTGTTAAGATTGTAAGATCTCAGGGCAGGAACAATCATCTGTGCTTTTAAATCATCATAAAAATTTTACTTTCTTCATATTTGTAGATGATAGTGAAGAAAAAGAAGATAGCTGAGCTTTTTGTTTCTTTATGTGTAACAAGGCAAGAAAAAAGATACGTTGGGAAGTGAAGGGGAGTTTACTCATTTTTCACCTCTAATGTTTTGAATAACTTCTTTTCTACCTTTACTGTAAAATTTGATAGATGGCTTCAATGTGGCTGTAAACCTTCTTGTTCCTTAATAAAACAATATTTTTAAAAAACTTGCAGTACCAGTGAGTTAGGAAAAAATGTTAAAATTCTGCTAGCATATATTTAAGGGCCGAGTTTGACTGAAAAATTCCATTCCTCCTCAGTAGGGTTAACACTGAACGAAATGTCTGCTACATCCCAATAAATGTGTATTCTTCACTAGTGCTTTCAAAAACAGTATTGGTGAGACAGAATTTTTCAAAGCTAAAGAAGCATTTTCAAATTTAAATACTACATAGGGTTTCTTTATGACAAAGACCATCATGCAACCTTAGCAACGTTGACTGGTCTCATGAAATGCAGTCCATGTTGCTGCCTGTCAGTAAGCCTTACAAAGTTTTGCTTTTAAAAATAAAAGAGCAGAGGTTGTAATATTTATGATTCTTTAAATCAACAACTGTACAGAATAAGACTGTTCCTGAGAAAGTTCCTATTAGCCTTGAATTTCAAAAAGGCACTACCCCTTCTACCACTTATTAATAACATGGTGCCTATAGGCTCCAACTAGGTATTAGAACACAATGATAACAGGCATTGTAAATCTGCAAGACAAATCTTCCCTAAGGGACTATAATACAATATTGTTTTATAAAACGCAAGTAATTTCTTAAAATAGCTTTAAAGCTATGGCAGACTATTACTAACTTTGGCCTAGATACTGCAATGAAAACATGTGTTGTGAGTCTCCATTGCGTAAGAGAAGGCAAGGAACCTGCCCTTTCAGTAAAAGGCCATTGAAAATGGAAGTTGCTGTTACAAATTGGATTTTTTTTTTGTTCACTTTCAGAAAAAAAAATAGGGTAGCTTGCAGTTGATGTTGAAAATCTACCCTAGGAGTTCCTAGTCATATCACAAAATACTACTGACAATGCTCCAAAGCCAAAGAGTGCCATAAATGACAGACAAATAAAAGTAGAAATGTGCTCGCTGACCTGGATGATGAAGTCAGTCTTTGACTACTAATCAAACCTTTGATTTAGGTCAATTTCGGTTTCTGAGGTGTCCAATGTCAGCTAACTGCATGGACCCTCATGGCAGTGGCTGGTCTGTCCTGTCTCTTGGTCTGCACTGACGTTTGTCCATGCCCCGAAGCCTCTTTCCCACTACCATAGGTGCAAACAGCACTTCGCACACAGGTTTCTGAAGAGCGATAGCTAAGGTGACTATTTTCAAAACTAGACTCCCGACCCTTAACCTTTTTCCAGCTCCCGGTTTTCTGCCCTGTGCCCGGGCTGGCCGCGCCGCTTTAGGCTGCAGCGCGTCCTTGGGGCGGTTTTGCCCCCAGCTCCCGGACCCCCACGGCGGGCTGACAGCACCGCGGGCAGCGCAGGTAGCGGCGGGCAGGGCGCTCCCGGGGGCTGCGGCTGCCGGACCCCGGGGGGAGGCGCGCCCGGTGAGCGCCGACGGGAGGGGGGGCCCCGCTGCGCGCCGCGGGGTCCGCCCAGCGCCGCCGCTGCACGGGCTGCGGCAGGAAAGGAGCGGCGGCTCCTCGGAGAAGGGAGGAGGAGGGGGAGGAAGGGGGGGGTCCCTCGGAGCGGAGCGGCCGCAGCGAGAGAGGCGGGGCGGGGTGGGCGCAGGAGGCGTGGAGGGGCCCGCGGCGCCCGCGGAGCGGCGCGGAGGGGCGCGTGCCATGCGCGGCGCGGCAGCCGGCGGGTCGCTCGCTGGCTCAGCATGCGCGGGCTGTGCCCCCGCCTGTGCCTGCTGGCCGCCGCGCTGGGGCTGTGCGGGGGCAGCAGGAACTGCCCCGACCTCATCGTGGACCGCTGCCTCTGCGCCGCCGAGCGCGCCAAGGGTCCCGGCCGCCCGGCCCTCCGCATCAAAGTGGTCTGCAGCGGCGGCGACTTGGTGGAAACTTTGCAGCCCGCCGTGCTGCCCAACCGCACCGTGTCCCTGTGAGTACGGCCCGCGGGGCAGCGCGCACCTGGCGCGGGACGGGGGGTGCCCCGACGGAGAGGGGTGCGGGGGAGACGCGGGGCAAGAGGGGACTCCGCGGCGCGGCCGTGCCCGCCGCCCCGGAGCGGGCAGAACCGCTCCGTGCACATCACAGATGCCAGTCCTGACCCGGCTTTTAAAAAGTCTGTGAGAGTTTGGGGTTGTTTTTTTCTTTCTTTCTTCTTCTTCTTTTTTTTTTTTTTTTTTTTTTTTTTTTTTTTTTTAAT
>JAWWLV010000180.1:21006701-21108497 GCA_035041135.1 Platyrinchus mystaceus | reverse complement strand
TTTTTTTAAAATGAGTTTCTGTACAACCTTTTGAAGCTATGAAATCTCCAATATGATTGTTAGTTGTCGAGTAATTTAAAGTGACTCATGGTTTGGTGTTCTCCTTTTTTTTTTTTTTTCCAACTAGGAAATAGCTTATGATGTTTTGTTGCCTGTTGCACATAGATGAACTTGAATAAATGGTATGTATTGTAAGTAAGGTAGTAGAACTTTCTGTAACTGTATCATCAAGTACAGCTGAAAGTAATGTCCCTGTAACGCACCCAAGTAGTAATAGCTCTGTGACATTTACCCTTTAGATCATACACATATCAACAGACCTTTTACTGTTGAATTTAGTTCTGTTGACAATTCCTGCTGTGAACATCTCCACTGTTCACTTCATTTTCTTTAAGTCAACACTTTTAGGAGTCAACTGGTAAAGATAGTAATTTATAACATCTGGGGAGCCTGTGCTTGTCAATGTACAGATGTGCTGTATATGCTCCAGTTCAGTTTTAGCTATAACTGTTGAGTGACTTGATGCTAATTAGGTATATGCTGAATATTCATTTGAGAAACTTTTGCTTATATACAAGATACAATAATTAGACTTCCTGCTAAATTTTAATAGGCTGGTTTAAAGTAAAATTATTAAGTTACTTATCATTGTAAGTTTTGACCTAGCTGATAAATTTACTGCTACTTCTATAGTTTATATAACTGGCAATGTAGTTAGATCTTGTACTCGCCAAAATTATAAAATCTTGGGCAGGCCGGAATTATGTTTTCCTATTGGTTAAAGATCTGTAGAAACTCACACTTGGCATTTCTGCAAAAGTTCTTCCTCTTAAATATTGATTTACAGAGTCTTATTTATGTTTTAAGAAACTTTTACTGAGGTAAGCACCAGTCGATGAATCCAGCCAACCATAAGATCAACAGAAGTATGCATTCACTGTAGTGAAAAGAAGTTGAATTGGAAACAGAAGTGAGAAAAGATGAACGAGGGAGGTGGATTATTTGAAGTGGTAGGTGGGAGGATTTGCTCACTTATACATATGATTTAAGGCACCAGTAGCAAACTTTATACTATAACGCTAAACACATGCATTTCAGGCAACGTTTACTCAAAACTCATTAGAAAGGTACTGGGATAGTTTGGTTTTTTTTAAACTTAATCACAAATAGGCATTGACTTGAGAGCTGATTAGCTGGCCTTAGCTGATATAAAACATACAAACAGTTTTTATTTTTTTTTTATCTTTCACAAGGACAAGTATGGTATTATGTATCACCTAAACTTATCCCTTTCCACTTACAGTCTCTCTTCTCATTTTGTTGCGGGTTTTTTTCTTTTTTTTTTTCTTTTCAATAACTAAATTTAAGGCTGAATATTGAAGGTAAAAAGTAAAAAAGGTTAAAATCTTTGTTAGGAACATAATAGTTTTCAGCAGCTGCAACATACAGGTAAAAATTTGATTGAATGTGTCAAAGATTTTCCAGGAGAAACTAGTTTTTATGAATTTACACCTGGAGATTTGGCCAGCTGCGGAAAATAATGATAAAGAGGTCAAATATTAGCACTCTTAGATTTGTAGCTGCATGGGAGATGTGGGCAAAAGAGAATATTGTAGTAGACACTGCCTGCTTCCATTCAGTTTTATGGGCCCACAGAGAGAAAGAGAGCTATAGCATATGGAACATAGCCTTTTGGATTGCTTTAACAATTAAAAAATGTAGAGGTGAATAAAAGAATATATAGTCAGATGCAGTAACACTGTAATGAAACCATGTAACAAACAGTTTGGGAGGTTTGAGGCAGATTACTTAATCTTCTCGTATATATATTTATTACATAGGGATGCTGGTTCCCTAGTGCTGTGTTCTTTTGGAAAGCAAGATGTCGCGGCCAAACTCCTCTGTAGAGATGAAAGAGGAATTACTTCTGCTCTGTCTCATAACCCATTAAGAGATGAAGCCATGGATATGTAACATTTCATTGACATGCTTGGGAATGTTACTTACCAGCAAATCTAGAAGTTATGATTTGTTAGTTTAATGCTTTTTTCACCTAAGTGACCGTGGACCTTGGCTGAGTTTGGGACCTTGGCTGGGTCTGACAGTTTAGGCTCTTTATGGTATATATGTACTGAATCTGTTGCTACTAAAAATACTTCTGACACAGTCACATGCAGTAACTAAAAACTAGTGTGAAGTCACTGAAAAAATGCTTTTTCTTGACAGGTTCGGACCAATTATTTCCAGCTTATGAGGTGGGGAAGTCTGCAGAGTTTCTTTGAAATCATATGAACACTAGAGCTATTCAGTACTGTCTGAATGCTCCCAATGACAAACAATCACACTAGAAATAAAAGCAAAATATAAGCTGATAAAACAACTATTCCCTCCTCTTTATTTTATATTAAAACATGAAATAAAAAAAACCCCACGCCCCTTCTTCTGGACTCTGTTTCACTGTCTTTATTTAGTCTTTTACTGCTTTGGAAACAGGAGTCATGTGCTTGATATGGATCAAAAGAAAAAACTTAGCTGTTGCTTCACAAAGTATTTACATGTATCTTGTTAAAAAGAATTCTAATCCTTATGGATTTGCAACATGTATTTCTGCGCCTTATATGTTGGGACAGGGGTGGAGAAAGGGAATTACGTTGGTTTTTTTTTTTCTCCATGAAGAATACAGCTGTTGAATCACTAATTTATGGGATCTGCTCTCACCACTTTGCTCTTGGTTGGTGTGGAAGTGTCGATCCAACAAGAAGGAGTCATATCACTTCAGGATAATGTAGTTTTGTCATTTTAGATTTTATGGCTGAATACTTAGGAATTCATCTATTGAATCAATATTTTTTTTTTTTTTTTTCCCAACAGTGTGGTTGGGTTGTTAAAGTGTAACTGTAGAGAATAAGATTATTTGCAATCTTCTTTCTCTTCTATTCGAACAGAAATTTTAGTTGTTAAACTTTGACTGAGTTGCTGAAATTTGGGTTATGTGGCAAAATGTTGTTGCTGCTTTTTCTAGTGTGTAAGTTCTATAGTTTGAAATCTCAGGAATCAGCAGATTAGATTCTCTGCTAAGTTATTCCATGTGATCTGGACAGTATATTGGTACGTTACTTTATATACTTACTTTTTTCCTGTCAAGTGATGTTAAAAACTTTATACTTTTAGTCCTGGAAGTTATCAGTTTAATACGTGTTTTCATATCACTGGGCAGAATATATTTTGAAGTTATAAATGCCATCCGTTTCTGAGAGTAGCAACACTGTTTTTTCCTCCCTCCATTCAAAATAAAGAGCAA
This sequence comes from Platyrinchus mystaceus, assembly GCA_035041135.1. NCBI lineage: Eukaryota > Metazoa > Chordata > Aves > Passeriformes > Tyrannidae > Platyrinchus > Platyrinchus mystaceus. Next base: position 21,105,196 of record JAWWLV010000180.1, on the reverse strand, counting down.
TATTTATACTGAAGGTTGATATTTTTACGAATTTTATCCACAGATACACCTATTGAAATCTGTTTTAAGTGTCATCATAAAAATGAGGAAAACTTATGCTAGTGTATGGGTTATAGCAATTCAGTATCATATAGGATTCTTAATACTTTTTATATCTATGCCTTTCTTCTGACTTTGAATTGGAGGTTGTCTCAAATTCCTCAGATTCTCAATTTCAGAGTGAGGCTACATGACTCCAGTGGTAATCCGTAGCCATAATATGTACAAAGTGGTATTCATCTTCAAAGCACTTCACAAACATTAAGTAGTCTTCTGAAACCAGCATTGCCCTGCTTTTCTCTGTCCCAAAATTATTTTTATGTCATATTCATTTATATCATGTCTACTGGAATTTATTCAAAGTTATTATATTATCATATTTGTCTCATGTCTAGTCTTGCCTTTTACACTCTGATATTCAGTTTAGGGTATATCAATATGGTTTATTTGATATAAGTGTCTTGTTGTAAAAATAGATCACAAAAATGTTCTTTATGTTCCAAAGAGCTTGGCGTTTAAGCTAGCCAAAGCAAACAAAGCAAGACTTGAAGAAAGACTGAACAAAAAATATTATTCAGAAGCTTTATTTCCACATCTTAAAACTCACATATTTTTCTTCTTTGATATGAGACCTAATATAGCACTGCTAATTTGTAAATAACAGCGTTAATAAAGAAGGTAGGCTGATTCTTGTTATAAGGGTTTTTCACAAACATTTTCCCCTTGGTTAGCTTACTGTGTTCACTCAAAGGATAAGAAACAGGTTTCCTGCTCCATTATTTATGTATGTATACATATTTATACATGCTTTCTCTGAAACTAAAAAAAAGAACCAAAAGCAGTTTGTGAAAGAAATTCCTAATATAAAGGGAACCCAAATAAAATACTCCAAAAACCTGTAAAGTCTAAGAAAGATGGTTGAGGAGAGCAAAATGAAGAAAAAGGTGCTAGAGAGGAAAAGTCTTCAAGTATTAGTTTAATCTTCCTTGATATTTCATGTTATATATTTATCTAGAGTGACCATAATATACCATGACTGAAAATATTTTTCTTCATTAACAAGGAAATACCTGCACCTGAATTCGCTGCTTGGAAATAGCAGGAACTATTAGTATTATGACAACTTCCAAATGATTACTTTTTTGGATGAACCTGATGCATTGGCATTACTGAGAATTGTAACCCAAGAGGAGTGTGAAAAAATTCTGCTAAAGAAAAAAGAACTCTCCAAAGTAGAATAAATGCTGCTTTAATAGTTACCATATACATAACTTTTTAAAGTTATAGAAGTCATGCTGACATTTATTATTATTAAACTGTAAATGCCATAATTTACAATAGTGCCTTATGTCCTCCTTATGCTTTTATGTCCTCAGTGTAATTTTTTTGGGGGAAAGAAGTTTGTGTAAGAGAATGGGATGAGAATATCTGAAAACAGATAAAATTATTTCACAGTATTGAACAGTTCATTGATTTGGTAATTTAATGTAGAAATCAAGTCCATGTACTAGAAAATTTGCAGCAGTGTGACCTTACACTTTGTTTCTGTCCAGAGGTAAAAAATAAACTGGTGAGGATAGCCAGGAGGAGAATAATGCATGTTGGAGGGGAGATTTATCGTATAAGTCCATATAATCTGATACCTATTGAGAAGTCCTAAATGAAGCTGGGGTTTTATGATATGGTATAATTTGTCAGTTGACTAGCTACTGACCTTGTTTGCCTTAAACAGGAAGAGATTTAGTATCTGTTGTTGACTCTCCTTTTTTTCCTTTTTTTTTTTTTTGGTAGGTTGGCCTAATATTTATAAAATCCATTTTATTTTACCTGTCAAAAGAGAAATTTGTTTCTGAAGCATGTGCATTTTCAGCTCTGGCAGTGAGGTGCTCTATATGAAGCTGCATGTGTCGATGCCCCTAGGGACCAAAGTACTGTCAGTCCTTAAAATGTATTGTTATTTAAAGATTTGAAAATATGGCCCCAGTTTATTTTTTTTTTTTAAGGCATTCTGGAACATTTTCTGAAAGCACATTTTTCTTTCCTTGTCCCCTTCTAAATATCCTGACAGCATAATAAGATATTAGATGAGGTGAAGAGTAGGGAGTGGTGGAGTGGTGGGGAGAGAGGTGAAAGGGAAAGGTCTAGAAGGAAAAGGTCTGAAGAATGTTATTAAAATGAAGATCCAAAGATTTAATATTTTATATACATTCTCCTTTTTCTGCATCTTTGGAAGTTTAAAATCAAAACCATTATTTAAATGTTTGATGCTTTACAAAATAAGGTTGTATTAACCCCTGTGACTCTGGAACTCTATAATACAGAGCTGGCATAAATCTGAAAGTTAAAGGGCAGAGTATCTTTACCAAGGCAGAGCTTCTGCCCTGACAGTAGGAAACATACAGTCCTATATCTGCAGCTTACACTTCGTTCGTGCACATCTGAGAGTCAGAGCTTTGTGCCAGCTTGGTTTTCACTACTCGATAATATTGATGGATGTTTTCAGGAATTTCTGTTTATGCCATTTGACTTAGGTTTTTGAGGAAAAATTGCCTATTGATTCTAAACTTCCTCCCTTTGCATGTTTCTGATAGAATAGCCGAACCATCCCAATAACAAAAGTGTATAAAACGTGATAGGGTTGGATATGTGCTTCCCCAATCAACTCTGATTAACTTTGATCAATCTCAAGTTTGCTGTCTAATTCTAGACTTCTCAAATATAATTTGGCTAAAAACTCGGTATATTTATAATATTAACTTTTTTTCCTCATCTACTTTGGCAATTATGTAATACAGGGAACACAGTTTAGGCTTTGTTCTTATTTTTGTGGGAACATGCCATTCTTCAGCCTTCTCTTAAAATCAGTTCCAACTGTGTTTTCATGCCTGGGACTGATTTGGGAGTATTCTGAAGGTATGGCTAGTCATGAAAGCTCTGCTTTTGCAATTTCTATTATAGTCTTGCACAGTTGTTGACAGTTTCTTTTCTGTACTTAGTTGATATCATCTTATCTGAACAGCAGTTTGTTCTGCCAATAACACAAGCACACAGCAGTTTATGGGTATTCTGCTCATAGACCTATAAATCTTTGCAAAAATCTTAGAGTTATTCCTAGGTCATATAGAATCTGGATTCGCTGATAGCTGTGCATAAGTAAGCAAATTCTTTTGTACTTTTATTTTAAGCTTTCCTTTGGTGAGTGGCTTTTTTCTGAAATGGCTGTTCATTGAAACTTATGAAAAGTGTAAAGGCCTGTATTTTCAGCATATATACTGTAGGCTTCATATAATACACAGTGAAGTTCAGTGGATTTTCTGTTATTAAGGTATCATTATGATTTTCAAGTAACCTGGTAAGTTGAGGCCTCCAAATTATAAACATTTATGATTCTCCTTGTTTATTGAAGAATGATTTACTGTGATTTCTTCATTCTAATATCAGTCTGGATGATGTCTTTTCATAAAACCTTTCTCTTTATGTTATGGGATAGCCAGTCCCAGAAAGCAGATGTTTTATAGACAGAAGTGTTGATTGGAATGGTAACGGTTTACATGTACTGTGACTTGAAAAAAGAACAAATTGCATCATAGAATGGAAAATAAGGTTAAAACTGGTAAGTACCAAATCAAGCCTGGAAAATTGGAAGAAAAACATAATGGAAGAATTGAACACAATATTACGATGTATTAGTGGTTCCCTGGCAACATTTATTTTTATATTTGCATTAGAAATTAATGTGCATGGTATCAATTTCTTTGAGAGCAGAGGGGTGGAAGAAGATCATAATCTACTTGTGAGAAACTTTATTAACAGACTAGATTTTGTAGAATTTTCTCAGAAAGTATACTGAAATGTTAGGAAAGGTTCTTCTAATCGAATGTGCTAACAATCTGGCAAAACAGGAAACCTACAAGGGTTTAAGAGAGAAGGAGAAGAAAAACAAAAGTTACTACCAATTTTGAGGAATCAAATTTACCAGCACTCCTAAATAACTGAATTTTTATACATTAACATGTGTCCTATCAGGGAAACTTTGCACTACTAAGAAAAATGCTTAGTTCTTTGTCTTCCATGGAGCATCCTTTGTGCTTTATTATGCTCATCTGCCATTATTCCCAGAACCTTTCAATTCTGCACTTTCCTTTTTTTAATTATTATTATTACTGTTGTTTTTATTACTATTACATTGATACTTCTGCCTGTTTTCTCATCTGCATCTTATTTTTGTTCATTGCTTACATGTCTTGCATGCTGCTAATGCATTTCTTAAAAGGTAAAAAACCTGCCTCCCGCCTCCTCAGCTCTGCTTTTGGTCCTCTGGTACGCTCTACTTCTCTGCCAGCCTCTGCACTTTCACTGCTGTGTACTGCAGGCTCTGCTTTCAGCTCACGGTCTCCACCACTTCTTTAGTCTTGCATGACTTTCCAGTTCCTTCGGTTTTCTAAAACCCTCCATTACATCTTCCCTCATCACCTTTGATCCTTGACTCATTTTATCCTTCTTGTCTGAACTTGCTGAGTGAAACTGAAATAAGTGAGGGCATGGGTCCTTAGAGAGATCTGAATTAAGTCCTGGAGTTCAGCGGTGCCTGGAATTGGGGCCAGGCAGATGGAGTTGATCCTATTACACAACTTAGAAACAAGAAAAATCTTTTGAATCTCTAGCTCTGCCTCCTTAGAGTTTATCATTAAAACTGCAGCCAGCGGAGTAGAGAGGTCTGAATGTGGTTGCGTCAAGCAGTAATTTTATATTGACCCACCAGATGTGTTGCTGATGATCAGAGGGAACAGCCACAATGATCAGAGTTGTTTTCCATCCCTGTTGTTTAGAAGGAAAGAGGAAAAGCTTAATTTCCAGTTTTCTCTTCACCTTTGTGGCAACATTCAAACAACATGGCAACTGACCTTCCAAAACTGTGAAATGTGTAACACAAATAATTATGTGATTTAGTGATAAAGAGGAAATCTTAATGTGTGCTATTATTTTCCATGCAGTTCTTGGGCCAGAAAAGTAAAGTTTTCAATATGTAAGCAAATCCAAGCTTAAGGGACTGTATTAATTTCTCCTGTGACATTACCTAGTATTATTTACACTGTAAGTTTATCATACAGCTCTATTTTAAATTAGTTCAGATTAGTGAACTGTTCTCAGCTATGGCTGTAGCAGTTGACAAATCTCTACTAATTTTGTAAAAGACACAGTTTTTCATCCATACTACATATGCAATGCAGGAAAGGAAACACAGTCAAAATGCATAAATGGAAACCTGTTTTCCATTGGAAGAAAACATTGTGTTAGTCCCTCTTTAATCATCATTATTAGGCTTTTGTATTGGGCATGTATTTGTGAATTGTATTGTACCAACATTTTCATCATTAGACTTTTGTTTTACTATAGTCCCTGATGGAGTCATACATCATCTCACCTATAGCAAGGTAATTATCTGTAGAGGGAGAATAGCAAAATTTGGTCACATTATGCCTTGGTAACTCTTCGAAGTGTGCTACCATGATTTTTAAAGGAATTTGAATTACATGGTGCTCAGAAACTGGAGTCAAGCTGTGGGAGTTACGACACCAGGTATTCAGGTAGCTGTTAAACTGCTGGTGCATGTGAGAATAATATCTGTAGTTTGTTCCTTTACAGGTAATTTTTCCCCCATGTTTTGTAAACAACAGCTAAACAAAGTTAATCTCCTCTTTCCCTTGGTTATGTCCTGTAAGAGCCTTGTGGAGGGAAATTTCATACTTTTTTCCTTGAATGCTGGGAGACTCATAAGAATATTAAGTTCATCCAGTGTGAGCAATAAGCCATCTTTAAGGTTGTGGGATTTTTTTTTTTTTTTAATGTGAATCATGCTTACCTTTCCTTTCTTTTGCAACAGTGCTGATAGGGTTATATTAAGTTCTTAGGATTTGAGAACTTGTTTTTTGTGGACCCCAGGTAGACCTGAGGAAAAGTAGAAGAGGACAACATTTGAGATATGAACATCAGAAAGTGGCTTGATGCCAATCATAGATGTTTGGTATTTATCTATTTGTATGATTTAACATGTATTAAATGAATGCCATCTACTGTTCATGTTAAATTAAGAGTTACCTGGCATAAACTTGCTAGTCCTCATGGAGCTGTAGCAGGTATTTCAGTTCTGATGTCTTTGTTTCTTCTTCTGTTTAAACTAATGAGATTTTCAGAAAAAGAGAAAATAAATTTTGTAACACTTTTGTCTATCCATTTACTTTATTAATACTAATATTTACTATAATAAAAGGATGAATAAGGAAATCTCTGAGACTTAAAATGTGGAGAAAAAACATATTAATGGTAATTTATTGTTGTATATTCATAATTTTCTCCACTTTAGACAATTACATGTTATTAATAACAATGTAAAGAGTCAGCAATATAGATTGATGAAGCAAAAATAACCATAAGAGCTAAATAAATGTAATAAATTATAATCTTCTGCATTTAGAGCAAATGAAGTTACTGCTGTAAAGTACTTCATGCTTATTGATTATCATTATAAACCTGCTTCTAATAAACTATTACTTTTGAAAATATTCTCATTATTTTCTGTCTGTATTTAATAACTAGTCCATTAGCAAACTGGTCCATAAAATGATCTTCATAACAATTTTACACACTTAAACAGTAACTTTCTGACTAGGATGACATCTTTTTTTTTTTTTTTTAATAAGTAATACAGCAGTATTGCTAATTGGACAAAATTACTTCAAATGAAAATATCCTTCATATTTTTCCATGTATTGTTAATAAGACTGAAGGAGTTGGTTGGCTGAATCTCCCTGTGCTAAAATGCTGTCGAGTTTTTGTTTTCTATAGATACCTTTGAAGAAATCAGGTCAACTATTTGGTATTGTTATTACGACTACTTTACAAATGGAATACTTGGTTACCAAGCTATTTGGTAATGAAGAGGGATTAGATGCCAAGCCTGAGTTTGGAAAAGATTACAGCAAATAATTTTTTAATGCTAGCTTTCCCGAGTACTTCTTTAGCTGAAGCAGAGTGATTGTTTTAAACAAATAAAATCCCTCAAGTAATCATTTATTAAACAGCACTGAAGTCAAGTTGGTTTGTTGGTTGTTTTTTTTTTTTTTCTGTGAAAGTTTCTGTCAAAATGGTGGTATTGAATTATATGTTGAGCCACTCATTCCATATGATTAGTTAGTCTGTAAGCCTTTTTGGTTGGCTGGTGTTTCCCTTTTAAAATTGGAATAGCTATTAAAGCTTTGGAAGAAGCTTTATTCTGAAGAACTGGGGCAGCTGGGTTTCCCGTCTGTTTTTACTTGCTGCTTTGTATGAGTTTTCAGATACTAATATTGTTTTGGAATAAGTAAATATATGATAAATAGATTTTATAAATGTTTGTTTACACAGCTTCTCATTTTCTGCAGTCTGGACTGTCAATAAAAATACACATGACTGTCCTGGACCAGGCCAAACAGCCATGATGTATCCCGGTATCATGTCTCCAGATTAAAAGTTATTAAAGCAGGTGCCTAGAGTAACAGTGTGATATTTCCCACAAGGATCTTCTAGTCTCCACCGCAACTCAGTTGTAGTTCCTGTACATTCAGTTTACCAAAATGCTATGCTTTTCCACAGCCAGATCCAGTGCCCCTCCAGATCCCGTGCCAGTTCCCTGTATTTGGAGCATCCCATGGCAAGAAGTACCACAGCTCAACTGTGTTCTGGCAAGGAACCATCCCCATTTTGTTTATTTCTGAGATCCAGTCAGTGAGAGCAGACATGGTTATTGAACTTGGGAGAAAGGACCAGGTTCTGTCTTCAGTGGGGGAACTCATCTCTCTGCTTTTCTCTTATCATTAGTCACTGTCAGTGAGCTGAAAGGTAAGGGAGTGATAAAATTTAAAGAAGTATAATTCATTTATACTACTAATAGTATGCTTTTCTCTGTTTTCAACATTGTGTTTAACTTTGTAAACAGAGAGCAGTGATAAAGCTTTTTTTTAATAACAAAAATCATTACATTTAACTCAATCCATGGGGAAATGCTTTGGTCTTCTAGGAAAAATAAAATAAGCTCTACTCCTGCTTTTAACATTTTATATTAATGAAAAATGAATAAAAGTTTGAAGTCAGCTTTCTCATTGGTTGGCCTAGTTTTCTTGTGGCAGATTGATAGATTTTCCTGCTTCCCTCTGTATTCCTGAACAATAAGAGCATCTTCAATTTTCCTTATGTGTTGAGGCCAGTATTTTGTGCTTCATTTTTTTGTTGGCACTGTGGATAGTAGAGAGGGAGAGGGTTTGACCAAGAAAAAAACGTGCTAAATTGCAATAACAGCTTAGCAGTGAAAAAAGGTTTTGGAGGAGGTAAATGGCTCTAAAAGATACTGATCACCGGTCCTTTTTAATTTTTTTTCCAGCTGTTAACAATACTTTTGATTGATTTTTGAGTCTGGCAGTGTATTTGTTCAGGAAGACTACGGCATGGTTCTGCTGATTGGTACCATTTTGTTCAAGTTAAGCTTTACTTTTGTCTTTTGCTGTATTCTATATAACATGCTGATAGAAGCTGAGTAGATTTTGATATTTACTGGATATGGATCACCACTCTTCGTCTGAGACAGGAAGGAAATGAGTAAAAGAAACTAGAAGGGGAAAAATTCTCATTTTGAGTCTTAATTTTTTGATTTAGGGGGAGACAAAGGTAAAAACATTGGCAACGTTATTTTTAACTGGATTGCACTTTTTAGCCAATCTGGAAGTCTGTCTATAATGTTCCCTCCTGATATAGTCTCTCCCCATTATATTTTGTGTGATCAGCCTTGTGCTCATCCTCTCTGAATATGTAGCCATAAAACCTTGTGATTCATCCCTGTCTCTGGGCGTAAGGCAGGCTGCTATGCTTTCACCTTGTATTTGTTACTTTGTTCACCATTTTCCTGATTTTTGAGCCCTACTGCTGACTGCCATACTGTTTCTTTTCGATGTGCTTTTTTGGGGAAAGGGTGTTTTGATTTTTTTTTTTTTTTTTAAACCTGTAAATTATGGGAGCCACCTTCCAGGAACTAAGCAGTGGGAGAGTCTTGACCTGCTCTTCTTGAGCCTTTAGTAGGAAAGCCTTTGCACATTTTGACCATTCAGGGTGTGTAATGCGTGCTAGATTAACCCTGACAGAGACAGACTTAGACCCTATCAGCTGCATCAGTGCTTCCTACAGTAGGGAAAAATGCTTAAAATTCAGATCATTTCCTCTCTGTGTGCATGGTTTGAGGATTTACAGACCACACAGAAGAGATCCTGCCCAGTCATCAGACACAGATCTGTTCTGCCAGGTACTTTATATAGGTCTGGAGAAACGTGTCTGTTGCAGACAGTAAGTCAGAGTCGAAGGCTGTCCTGCAGCAGTGGAGGATACTGTGGGATCCTGATGGGTTCCCCAGCCCTCAGTGAGGATCTGGTTATAGGGAAGTGTCAGCTTACTTTGAGCTTGCAAGTGTTATGTTAAAATAGTATTTTTTTGGTCTGGTTTTGCATAGTATTGTAATGGAAGTTATTCTGAAGAGACATATAGATCACTGAACAAGTAATATTTTATTAAGGTTAAGTTTCCAGTGTTTAAAAGAATAATAAATAGGAGTGGGGATGAAAATATGAGTTGATGTCCTTTCCTCCTCTGCTTTTCTGTGATTTTCTGTAAGTTTAAGTGATTAAGAAGAAGATTCCTATAAAATCAGGATTGAATTCAGCATCAGTAAATTCTAAGTGAAAAAGAGTGTGTGGAACATCTTAACTTATGCTTTGATTGACTCTGAATGGCACTCTGGAGGTATGATACACCCTGTGAAAATGAAAACTCAGCAGTAGCCAATGTATAACAGAACGAAACATCTTGTTCCGACTGTGTAAACCCACAGTGGTGCACCTGCATCTTGGACACTGATTCTAACACAGTTCTTATTTTTCCTTGTCAAAAAGGGCATAACAGGACAAGGAAAGGTTTAGAAATCTGCAGAGTTGTGGGAAAGCTTGTGTGTGAGGAATCATGAATAGCTGAGGGGCTTTTATACTGAAAACCTCTAAAGTGTGTTAAAAGTGAATGGGGAATGTTATTCACTATTTTCCATATTATAGCGCTGAGGAGGCAACAAATTATTGGATTGGAATTTCATAAGAAAATGTAGGCTAGCTGCAGAGCTTCTTACTGTAGTTTTTGTATTCCTGTATCTTTTCTTGACCACTATCAAAGACAAGTGAGCTGAAAGGATTCCAGTCTGACCTGCTCCTGATGACTTCTTGTTATTCAGTATATTTGTTCATGATCCAGATGGAAAACACAAAGTTCTCAGAAGACAGTCTGGTGAAATGATTGCAGTCTGGGGCAGCTCTGTAGAGTAACACGGATCACTTGGTGAGCTGGACTCGATAGATCATGGCCAAGAATGTTGTCATATATCCAGAATAAAGAAAGTAGTTTGCAATTGCATGTTCCAGAAAACAGTTCCAAAATTGTGTCACTGAAAAGCAGTTAGTTATAATGGTGCATAATCAGTTAAACATCTTTTCCTGGTGTGATATTACTAAAAGTGTAGTGATAATATCATCTTGGATCCAAAAGCAGGGAATAAATCGCAGAATTAAGGAATGTTACTTTTGTTTGCTACTACTGAGAAAAAAAAATTACCAGAAAAAGTTATATTTTATAATTTCAAGCATGATTTAAGAATCTGTGCTGTATTCTTGAATGTGTTCTCATAGATCTCTTTTAGTTGTTTGAGGTTAAGAGGTTATTTGATCATGTCCCAGAGGTAGGTACACAGAAGAAAGATGTCTGATGTCAAAGATATTTTATTTGGGAAAATAATGAGATACAGTAATTGAGAACTCAGACCAAATGCGTTCAGAATAAGAATGTCAGTGAAAATCTAAGTGGGAGTAATTAACCTTTGGAAGACATAGGAACTGTAATGGATACTTCCTACCTTCTTAAATTAAATTGAACATTGTAAAAGTTCAACAAGTTAGTGGCTTGACATGGTTATTGCTCAGGGGGGTTCTTAGCAGTATGATCACTTTGGTCTCTTCTAGGCATTAAAATAAATTAATGGTGAAAAGCTACTACTAATATGTATTCACATGTACTTATATGAATACTAACAAAACCATGGTTTTGGGTATGGGCATAGAATATGCAATGTTTCTTTCCATACAGAAGAAGCTGCCAATCTAGTATAAAACTTTTAAATGTGTGACTCATGGTTTTTAATACAGAAGTAGAATCCTGCTAGTATCAAAATAGTGTTGTTGACTGTACAGTAGTACACTGTGTATTTGGAAATACTCAACACTGGATAGTTTCCAAGTGTCTTTTGGCTTGACACTGGCAAACATGTTCACCAGGTGTACTTCATCTGTGAATAGTTCTGCTTTGAATTCTGCCAAATACTCTGACTCTAATTTAACTCTTGAGATGTCAAATGCAGTGGTTTTAATGCCGTTTATTTATTATTTGATGGTATCCAACGAATTCAGTTTCTCCATCAGATTTAATCCTTGGCACTTTACCTAAAAACAGTTGACAATAAAAAAGTATTAGCATAAGAAATTGCAGTTTGAAAATAATCAGACTGTGTCTAACTTCTTCTATAATGAACTGTATTTCTGTTTTCCCTGTCTGTTGCTGCCAGTAGAATTTTTATTGGGTGGTGGGTGTTGGTAAAGGGGATGCTGCTAAAACCTGGTATAGCTCTTAAGTCAGTGTATAGCAGCTTTATTGCAGAGATGAAAGTCATGAAGAGCTTTGTGATTTGAATGTTACCATCTTTTGATCTTTAACTTATTCATTAAGTTTAATGTTTTAGAACCTACTGTTTTTAAGGTCTTCTTCTGTACCCTGTATTTTAAATAATAATAAAAAAAAAGTTATTTCTGTAATTTGGCACTGTTTCTTTCCTCTACTAGGAAATGTGACCTTTTAGCCATTTTTAAAAGATTTCCTCTTGGACTTTCTTAGTTATATTAAAAATAATTTATGCAATAATGTAAGTAGTTTGTTCTAATTTATAAACACAGGCTGAACCAGTTAGATGTTTGCTCTTTTCACATCACTTTCAGTCAGGTTTACAACTGGTTGGAGAACCTACAGCTACATCTTGTGTGTGTGAAATTAGTGTTTTTTCCTTACTGAGATGACAACTGTTAGAAAGACCGTATTAATCACACTGAGGATTCACTGGTAAATTCTTATGTAATCTAGGATTACTTTTGGATTATTGATGGATGATCTCTTGTATAATGGGTATGAGTATATACACTGTATTATACCAAAAGTCTAATGCCACAGGAGTAATCCAAGGTATTAGAGGAAAGGAGAAATCTTCATGCTGACAGGTCTTTAATCATGAATGTTTTCTAGACAATTAAATTACTGCTGCTTCAATTTGGAAAGTAAAGATATAGGGAGGGGGTTTCACAATGCAGCTAGCTCTCAGCTTTCTGCTGTGTAAAACCACTACTAATAATTTGGATTTAAATTGAGATACAATGCATATGCTGGGGGAGAAGTTATGTTTAAAACTAAAAAATAAAAAACCCACAAAACACTTAAAACACTTGAAGCCAGCAAGCTTCTTCCTCTTCTGTAACTTAAAACTGGCTTTCCTAGACAATGTGCAAACCATTATAAAAGTATTCAAGAGCAAAGTCCTTTGCCAGAATTCAGTAGCAGGATCTTGAAATGTTTTTATGGCATCCCTGCTGCAGGCATTAAAGAAAGCTGCTGTTCTCTTCCTCTGTTCAGACCTCTTCACTTCATCTGTAGTGTCTCCAGATGCTCTACTGATACTCTGGTGTTGGTAAAAATTATTGCTGCCCATTTCTGCAGACAGGTACCTTTTTCACAGAAAAAGCCTTTCGAAGTCACATCAGTTTAATGGCACCATTAACGAGGTCTGTATGGAAGGGGTTTATGGTACAGCATGTATGATCAAAGATCACAAGACTTAATACGCTATGTATTTACACAGCATTTTGATGGAGTATGTATCAAAATGTTATTGTCAATAAATCTTGACAACAGCCAAGCTGAGAAAATACAAACTGACAATAGTAGCTGGCACGTGAGTAGCAGAAGTTATACTCTGGGGATTTCTTAAAAAATAAGAGGATATTGAATGACTTAAACCAAACTTTTTCTGAATTTAATTCTTCCCAGGACACATAAATTGTATATTTAGGCACTTATATTATGAGCCTTGTGAGAGTGATAGCTGCAGTTTTTGGGACTTTTGTCAAGAACAGAGAGTGCATAACATGTTCTGTGATCTTTCAAGGTGACTAAGATCTTATTTTACTTCAATGAATACAGAAAGGGGAAACTTGCTCATATCAGTCTACAAAAATACATCAATAGATCCTTTAGTGGAGGATAATAGCATAGTATTTGATTCCTTTTAAACATGTTTATGAGAGAGGTAAATTCCCATTTTCTGTAGAGAAATCAGCTCCGTGTAATTGGTTCAGCATTAAAGTCAAGATCCGTTTTTTAAAAGAATGTTCATTACTTTGCTATTTTTAAAAATACTCAAAATACAAATTTTAACCATAGGAAATGTTTCCTGTAGTCTGTGGCAAAAATGTTATACTACAGTATTTGCTTTCTGATTTGAATACACTAGACAATGTGCATGTTGACCTAATTTTAGCATTTACCAGAGTCTGTAGTCTTGTTTAAAGCAAAATTTATACTTCTGTCTGTAATATTTGTTGTTCTCAGAATGTAGTTGAAAACAAGTTCAAGTTTTGTTTTATTTATGATACAAATGATTTGTGGAATCAAAGTTCATGTTGTATTTTGATAGCTAACACTCTCATTTTTGTGCTGGTAAGATATATGTTGATGTTCATAAATTACATTAAATATTTAGGAACAGTTAAAAACCCCCCACAAAAGCAAAGCACCTTACTGAGTCAGACTGTTGGTCCTCTAGACAAATATTATGTGTCTGAATTCTGTCATTTGAGAAGTATGAATTTTGGTTGCAGGATTATTATTTTTGAGATGATAGAAAAAAAATGAGAGGGAGCAGTGGTGACGCATAACTTGTAGGAAAGCAGTAAACTGCTAAATATCATACAGACTTAGGTGACCATTGTCAATACAGTGAACCACCATTGCTCTAGTAAACGATGGATACCTCTTTAGTTGCAGAGGTAAGGCTCAATGATTCATGTGCACTTCTTTCCAGTCCTGCTACATTTTTACATCTACCTACTGTGTTATTGCTCTTTTCTCCCATTGCAGTAATACAAAGAAGAAGAATTGTGCTGGATTTCTTGCACATGCTGTAAGGGCAAGGACCAAAGAATTTATTATTTTTTATGCATAAGAAGTCACAGATAATGTGATAAAATGGCAGTAACTCCTGATGATAAACAAAAGTGTCACTGCATCGCTTTGCCAGGCCTTGCAAATGACTTATTTGTAGGGCTTATGGCAGAGATGTAAGAGGGAGGGTTTTGGGGGAGGTCAGGTTTTCAGTGTTTCCAACAAGTTCCAGAAGCTCAAGCACAGAAGCTCAGTAATCTGTAAGTAAATTAATTGAGCATCTCATGTGTTTTTTGGCTGTACTTTCATCTGACATCCCCTGGGATGGGGATGATGGTGACCAGAAGGAAGTATCTCCCTCATCACGATGTAAAGTGTGTAAGCTGCTGTGATGACACTTGAGAACAAGAATGTACAGTGCCTTAATTTGCCTGAAAATTTTGTCTGAGGTAAAGCTGGCTGTTCAGTTGAAATTTCCAGGTACCTGTCAGCCAGCAGGAGGGCAGATGGTGAGCAGGTGCCTGGCAGCCCAGGGCATTTGTGCAGGGCTCCAACACAGGCAGGGCTGTGGATCCATGGGACAAAGGAGCTGATGATAGGGACTGAGGGTCCATCCTAGAGAGGTTTAGTTTGTAACTCTGGAGTTTTAAATGCTGCTGTAGAACTCCAGTTTACATACTCTGGGGATGAGGGGGAATGTGTGCTTGTATTTAATTTCAGACTAGCTCTAGTCTGGTCTCACAAGACTGAATGCTCCTCTCCTTCTGAAAGGCATTAGATGCATTCCTGGAGCAGAGCTTGAACTTGATTTCACCCACAAGAAATCCCATCAGCATGTTCAGAGGCAGCGTTGTGCCACAAACCAAAGCACAGAAGTGGGAACGACCAGGATTCCATTCAAAGCACGCTCATGTCCTGAACTCGACAAGCACCAGCACAGGGACACCATGGTGATTGCTGAAAGACCAATAGTGGTGGTGGAAATTTTGATACAAATCAAATGCAATGAGTTTTCAAAAAACAACTCTCAGACAAACAGAAAAAGGTACCCCCACCAAATTCCCCCACTAACTGTATGGCAGGGATGACATGGGGAGGTCTGTGTTAAAGCCCTTCTTATTTCTGATGTGTCTTCCACAGTAAAAAGACCTTTGAGTTCGCTTTGGGAGCAAAGGGAGTAGGCAAATCTTCAAAGCTTTGGCCAACTCTCAGCCCTGTTACACTTACTTGAAAATTACTTGACGTGGTTTTATATATTAGTTCAGAAATTCAGCGTGATTCTATGTTACCTGCTTTCCTCAGTGTTCTTGTGTATTGGGTCTGGCTGAGATGGAGTTCATTTTCCCCACAGCAGTCCTCTGAGTGTTGTGCTTTGCTTTGGTAGCTACAAAGGTGTTCATAACACACCAGTGTTTTGGCTTCTGCTGGGCAGTGCTGGCACAGCATCAACATTGTCTCTCAACATTCCCTCCATCAGTAGACTGATGGTGGACAAGATCCTGGGAAGGGACACAAGTAGGCCAGCTGACGCAAACTGACCAAAGGGATATTCCATACCATATGACATCAGCTCAGATAAAAAACCTAAGGCAAGAAGGAGGAAGGGGGGCATTTGTTGTTTACAATGTTTGCTTTCCAGGATAACTGCTATTCATGCTGAAGCCTTGCTCCCCCGGAAGTTACTGAACATCACTTGCTGATGGGAAGTAGAGAATAAACCTTTTTTTTTTTTTCCTCTTTGTTTAAGTGCACGCAGACTTGCTCTTTTGCTTTAGTAAACTGCCTTATTTCAACCTACCAGTCATTTTTCATCTTATTTTCTCTCCTCTGTCCAGCTGGGAAGGTTAGTGATAGAGTGGCGTGGTGGGCACCTGGCATCCAGCCAGGGTCAATCCACCATGGCTTGGTAGCCCATGTAGTATTTTCGTCCATCTCTGGCTTATGCTGTGGCACGACAGAGCTCATGAAGGTGAATTAATTATACACCTTGCAGTGCCTGGGATGAAATGATTTTGTATATACTGAGATCACTTGTGAAATACTCACTGAACATTTTATTAAATGTAATATGAAGTAGGGTGCATTCAGAAGCATTTTGAAAAATCAGCTAACCTATTTTGGTTTGCCAGTATTTTGGATAGTGCATTTTGGAATGATTAAGGTATTTAAAAAGGGAGGAACTATTTTCAAATTTCTTTGTTTTTTGTCTTGCAATATTATTATTTCCTATTACTTGAGCTGATGACCAGAACATAAATTAAAAAGCTGTGTGGGTAGAAAGGAACAGCAAAACAAGAAACAGGTTCCTCACAGCTATTATGTAAGATCTCTGAAAATCTTCTGACTTTGGTACTTAATAGATTTTTAGGACAGATTATTCATACTGTCTTGATTTACTACTGTGACTTTTAATTTTAACGCGTTATATCAGATAGATGATACATGGAGCTCTTGAATTTGCAAATACAGGTTAATAATCCTTCTACTGAAAAAAAGGAATTATTGTAAGCACCATTATGTCATCAGATAATTCAAGTCATATACTACGCCAAGTTAGAATTCAGAGGGTTAGGTTTGTCCTTGTTTGCTTAAGCCATGGGGACATGTGGCTCAGACTTGGGTTTTGAAAGTGAACTGTTGCAGTTCAGCTGTCCCTGTGGGGCACCTTTGATGTAGGCCCTTTACCTTTGGGGTTGAATGTGCTAAATGAATAACCTTTAAATAAATACATTAATTTTTATGTTGTTAAAGCTGCTTTTCTTGCAAAGTTTCATTAGCTCAGAACGGGAGCTGATGTATTTTTTTCTAAAAGAATTGTATATCATAGAAGATGGTAGGAAAGTAACTTTTATTAATTATTATTAATTTTCCCTCATGTTTTATTCTTTTCTGGTTTTATTTGTAGCTTATCTAACACTTCTCAATGGTTTTCTAGCTGTAGCTGGCACCAGCCAGTCTGGTGTACTAACTACAACAAGGTAATGCTAAAAGTAAACAAAGGAGCCATGAAGGTGCTTAGTAATGGTACATTAGAATATGTGTAATGCTTCAGAAAAATACTTGTGCACTGCTTTGCCTTCTGTGCAGTTCTTACCCAGTTCGTGTGCTTGCTGGCTAGTCATTCTCACCTTCTGAAGAATTTGGAATCACATCCCATTTTATTAAGGTTTTGGATCCTCCTTGGTCAGCTTTGATGTCCGTTCCTGCCTGTCTTAATCCAAATTGGAAAAAGTAGCTTTCTTCTCTGTGGCATTGAAGTGTTGCTCTGGCAGTAGAGGTTCTGATGAGAAAATAAGCATAAGGAGAGTAACAGGGATGTCTTCAGATGGTGAGTTATGAATTAAAAATAACAGGTGTAGTCCCCAATGTCACTTAAGGATAAGAATGTGATAGATGTGAACAAATATGCTCTGGTGATTCAACTGGTTTTGCATGAAAACTTGTCATTATTGTTTATTTATAAAGTACCATGAAGATGTGCTTGGTTTCATAAATAATCTGAGAAGTAGAAGGGGAGGCCAAAGATACTAAAACTATAAAGGATTTTTAAGTACTGCTTCAGTTCTGCAGTTCTTACTGAAGAATTAAAATCACAACTCTTTTATGTGGATTTATATGTGATAGCTGCTGAATTACTACATTGGATCAACATGGTTGTGTGTTTACCTCTGTCATTTTATTCCATGAATAAGTTGTTTGGTACAACGTATTCAGTAGACTCTGAAAGCAATGCAGTAATATCAAGTCTTCAAATCCATGTTAATTACAGCAATAATATTTTGAAAGTCTGGAGACCAGAAAAAATTATTCCCAGAAGGAATCCAGCAGTTCCAATATTCATTGGAACATTCAAAGAAAGATTTCAAGTATAAAGAAGTAAGAAACCTCTTCGATGCTGATAAATCAAAACTACCTGGAATTTTATTTTTATATAGTTGTAAGAACATGGATTTTAACTATATTAGAAGAGAATTAAATGAAGAATATATTTTAATACTTTAATGGCACAGTGTTTTTTTTACACACAAGTCATTATCATATATCTTTTTTTTGATACTTTTATTAGATGCTTACTCATTGAACCAAGAAAAAGTAAAATTTTTATTTTATTTCTCAGGATAGAAGAGGTAGGACCAAATGTTATCCTTGGCAAGCATAAGGATTGGCAGAATTTAGTTCACACTTGGTATTTTCAAACTGTTCACGTTTTGCACTTGTACTGTACTACAATAATATTTTTGAGTTTGAACAAAAAAACCTAATCTGATAAATTTTTACACTTGGACTGTATAAAGACTACTTATAGCCCTTCAGACCTCTTTTTGACACAAATGAACGTCGAAAAACTTAATACTCTGAACTTGGGTGAGTGACTAGAGACATCATTCCCAGTAAGCGAAGAGGGAATAACATGGATGCTTTGGCATAAAGAGCAAACAAATACATTGACAGAATATAATGAGCAGTAAACTTAAGAGGGAGCTTTTAGTGAAATTGGAAAGAAGGTGAAGGAAGTAAAATTTAAGTATGGCGCAAGAGCTACTTATGAAAAATACTATTTTCAAAAATGTTTACCGCTGCAGTATATAAAATGAAACCAAGTTAAATACTCTGAGACCAAGTTCTTTGATTGAAATAGAAGTACCTAAATGAAGCAGTGAATTTAGTTGATGTGAAAGACAAATTGCTATACTTAAAGTATATCTGAATACTGGGACTGACACTGTCAGAGCACATAATATAAAGCTTTAAAAGGAAATTTGGAAAAAGAAATGTACAATGAGAAAATATGTTTACCCTGGAGCAGATTAAAAGTGCTGCAGGCATACATTAATTGATGCTTTGGAATAATAAGCTTACTGGGGATGGGCATGAAATAATGTGGGACTTTTTTCTTTTCTTTAAAGTGTGCAGTACTTCACATGGTCAGAAACAGGTTTGTCAATGTACAAAAAAAAATATCAATCAGCAAGATAATTCCTGTATTTTACTACCAAAACCAATCAGAAATGTATTTTAAATGTAAGGAAAAAGCAAGAAAACCCTCATGAATGCTGATTGAAGTAGTTAGCTTATGCTGCTGGTTTTGTTTGTTAATTTGCTAAGTGTTGATATATTAAACAAAGTTCATACCCTTTTTATTTATTGGTGCATGTCAGCTGCTGTTTATAATGCAACATGTGCTCAGGACAATATATGCAGGGAAATATTTATTTTGATCTTTTTGGCAAGTTCAGGTCAGCTGCACATTTTGTTATTTTACTTTTTTCTTCCCTCCACTTCCTTTAAGTCAGGAACCATAGCTTCCTGTAATGTGGCTTTCGGATATTCTCTAAGGAAATTGAATTTTTGGATTCCAAAGCTGCCCATCTCAAGTTTAAGAGCTCATCTTTCTTCATGAAAACATATTTATGAAACTATATAGCTTAGGAAAAATTTAATCAGCTTTATGAAAGTTCTTTCTCTTTAAACCTAGTAGTAAAGGTGAAGAAATTTAATGATAAAGGCACATCATTGAAGTTCAGAAAAGTGTCTTGAATGTTCATAATAACACTGTAGGATTTAGGAATTTGTATTCCTTTTATTATAGAATCAAACCCACCCCTAAACATAGAAAATACTTTGCCTAGTTTACAGGCTTAACATTCCAAAGCACTATGGCCTAGAGCTCCACCTTTATTTTGAGCTTTTGGAACTGTTAGGAGCTTGATAGCCTTCACTGGGAACAGAGTGAATGTTGAAAAGAATTGTGTCCAGTTAGAATGCAAACTTATTGTATTTTTTTAAGTTATGCTGCATGTTAGAAAGTAAGATATTGGAATTTTCACTTCTTTAAGCTGTAATTCATTGGGGAATGAATGAGGGTAGTGGTGGTTTGCAGTTGATTTTTGCTGCTCATTCTTTCTGAACTATGCAGCTGCAAAATTATGCAATATAAACTATGCAGCTAGAAATTTTACATGTCTTATGAATATTATATGCCTTGGGCTAATACGGTTTATAAAATCTGGTGGCAAGCTTAAATAAATATAAATGAAATAGTATCAAGTGTACTGCATAAGCTTGTTGATACAGACAATGTAATTTAACTTATATTCAAGCTAAATAAGAACTCCGTTAATCTTATTCTTGCATGCCTTTTAAAGCTCAAAATAATTTTGTATATATTTTTTAAAACAATTATGTAATAAATTGCTACCTAAAATGTGTAACTGCTGACTAGTCAGTGGTTAGCTGATGATTTACAGATGGGAGTGAGATGATCCAGTTTGCAGGCCAAGGAGCTTTTTATAGTTCTGGTGTATCATTTGGATAAAATTGCAACCCTGGTTGCTTTAGAAGAAGAGTGATCAAGTAATTAAGTGAGGTACCTCTTGTTAGGTTACTAAATCTGTTCTTTATTTGACTGTGGTGAATATGCTGAAACTTTCTGGGACATTCATTAGAACATCTGTCTCTTGGGCATTTCTGAAGAGAATACTGAAATCTAAAAAGTGTGAGAAAGTGATAAAAAGTCAATTCACTTTTATAATTTAAGTCTAATCCTGTTGTTTGCCTCAGTGCCTCTGTCGTCGGTCTTCTTCCGTTGGCCTCTTCTGGCTGTTGCCTGTAGTCTCGGACCTCACTTTCACATTTCACTGCAGATGCTGAGCTAAGCTTGTTCTGATGAAGTTTTCTGAAGCATAGACATTGATATTCTGCATCAGTAAAATGGGTACTCTCTGAGAATATTTTAGCTCTGAGCAAGGAGTTTAATGTGGTGAGCAATTGCCTAGAAACATGAAAAAAGATTTCTGAACTGATCTCGATTTCAGTGAGACTCAAGTATTAAACCAGTATAATTTAACATGATTTTGAAAGTGTCAGGCTCAGATGTGAAGACAGTCTTGTTGTAGTTTTTAAACCTCTTTTAAAATTATTCTTTTCAATTTTTAAATGTACAAAAGCAGAAATAATACCTAAGGTAAAAGAGATATCTTAAACAAAAAACCAGCAAAGTACAATGTACAGAGCAGCCCCTGTGATTGTTGCTGTATAGTCACATGCAAGGGAATGTTGTAACCGGTATTACTTGCTCCTTATTAATGTCACAAGCTTTAAAAATATATAAAATAGAGATAAATTGAAGGAAAAAATAACTCAATCTGAAAAGCACTAATCTGTTATAGACAGAATCAGTGTCTGTGGTGAAATCTATAAAATCTTGAAGATACTTGTATTGCTGGGTCATGTGGTGTTAACTGCATCCTCAGTGGTTTTATGTTCTTTTGGCATTCTCCAAATGAGGTTGGTAGTTGACTCTTTTATTCAGTTCAACTCTAAGGTATTTCAGGAAGTTGTTAGGCATTAATTTTGCTATTTTATTCATATTATTCTCCTCCTCCCCTCTTTCTTGATAGTTGAGCAGATGTTATAGCTGTGCAAGTATCTGATTGCAGGCTCTAATGCTAGCAGTAGGTCCTTCAAATTCTGAAATCAACTTTAGAAACAGTCTTTAAAAGGTTTACAAGAGTAACCGTCTTATTTTGGAGTGTGAACCATAATTGAAAATGTGATTTCATCTACTTTAAGATAAATTTGCGGTCACACAAATTGTACTAACAGTGATTTATCACACTCTAAAAGATTGGTGCAAGCTCAAAGATTTACCCGAGAGTGAATGTTTTCATGAGAGTTACTGCCAAGAAAGGTATAGGGGAGGTTTTGTTTTTAATACCACAGATGATTTAGTTGATCAGAGTGAGAGCAGACTGGCAATTTATAATTGACAGACTAAGTTAAGTCTTTCTGTCAGGCAGTATTAGGTGTGGAGGAAATGTCAATGAATGCCACCACAGTTTTTCATTGCTTTTGGTAGCCAAGTATGTACATAAAAGTCAATGTAAAAATTTCACCAAATGGCAACTGACTTAACTCTTCCTGCACCAATTCCAAATGCAGCCACTGCTGTGAGCTGTTACACCCATTAAATGAAAGTACTCATCATTAGCTGAGTTCAGTTGTCATCCTAATCTACAAGAACGTCTGTAGATTTTCAAAACTTTGTGCCCTTCAAATATGTATAGAGATTATATGTAAAGAAATTTTGACAGTCAAAATCTTCATTTCAAACCCTGGTACTTAAAGTACTCTGTAAAGGTTTCATGGAGTCCAGCAATCCTTTTGATTTATTCTCTACACTGAAGAGAGAGCTTAGAATACAGTAGACATCTGGCACCTTGATGGAGTTCTGGAGATGCGTTCTGAGGCAGGATTTCTTTGCTGATGCCTTTAGGTTTATGGTGAATTCTGTGCATCAGCAGCCGGATTTTCTTTTGCTGGATTTTAAGTCTTTTGGCACACAGTGTCTGCTAAGTGGAAGTGATTTCAGGCTTTACAGTGTGAATTTGCAAAGTCAATACTCTGTACCATATTCCCATCCTTTTAATCTTGTCTGATCAAACCATGTCATGCTATTGCTGAATTTCTATCAAATGAAGATGAGATGGTAGGATTTTACTGAAATGTAACTGTTTTAATGGAATCTGTAAAATGAATATATGTATGTGTGTTGGCTTTCACACACAGTTATTTAATAAGAAGCTCGGTGTGAAATTAGCTTTGCCTAAACAATGCTAGAGTTGTCTTTAGCTTTCCTGAGTTGACTAATTAGCATCTCAGCTAATTCTTGCTCAGAGTTTTTGTTCTCATGGTAGTTCTCAGCTCTGCAATTCTCATTCATCCCAATGCTCAGGTTGAAATCAGTGAAGTGGGAGGGAAAGTTGTAGCCTGAAACTCCGGAAATTTGATTTTTTTGCCAACTCACCCAGAAGTCCAAAACCACATGAATAATTCTCTTTCTGGTACTTTGGTTGACTTTCTGTGGAATAATAATACTTAGAGAAATGGGTGCAATTTCAAGAGTAAAGAATACTTAGATGTGCTTTATAAAAAAATGAACAATAGAGCGCCCAGTGGTACGGACCTAATCAAGCTCATCTCATTTTTTGCTTCTACTGGATCACTCTGGATTTTGTCTTTGATCTTAAAGCCTGTGTGAAAGTTAAATATTTTTGTTTCTATTATTCCTTTGCTTCTGTTCTAACTATTTTATTTTGCAGTGGAAGCTAAGGGACCTTGAAATCCTGTGTTTATTCATGTTCTATGCTCTTATCCAGAAAGATTATTACAAAATAAATATAGTCTTAGTTCCATTCTGCTACAACCAGTGAGAGAAGGCTTTGCAATGAAAAATAACCCTTGACACTTAGCATAATTCTTAAGGCAGTTTGCCATTTTAAATGTCTGAAAATCTGTTCCCTTAAAGAAGGTTAAGAAAATTCTGTTGGCCAAGGAAAATGCCTTCAGAGTAAGAAATGATATATTTTTATATCCTCTAGTATGCATATTAGAGTAATAAAAAAGGACACAGCAGATACTGCCTTTTACGTTTCTACAGTTCCCTTTTGGTCCTGGCTGTATGAAGCTGGTTTAGTGTAGTACTTTAAGGTTTAAAAAAAATTTCAGTATACACAGCATGATAATAGTCTTCAGATGCACATGTGTCACAGTAGATGGCTCTTTTGTCATTCATTACTGTAGATGTAAGAAACATCAAAAGCAGTTCAAAATTCCAGTTGTCTTGGCTTTGCTGAATCCCAAGATAATGTCTAAGTATCTACATAGTAGTGTCTGAAAGGTAACACATCCCCTCTGTAGGAGTGATTAGTCTGATAAAGGAAACATTTCTGAGTGGTACATCTCCAACATCTATAACTCTGAAGTGACAGAAATTTACAAATAGTCTTTATAGACAGAAGTGTGAAAATAACATCCAGGAAACATACGTTTCTATTTATTTGGTAGAGAAATTTAAAGTCATGCTTGTATCTAGTATTGGATTATTCAGCAGCAGTTGTATAGCTTTTTGTTTAGAAGTGCTTCAGAGCTAACAGTCTGAATATTTTGCTGTGAAAAGAGCCCTCAGGGAGCCATGGACACTCAAAATGAAGCTGCTTGATGAGATTCCCAAATTCTTATTCTGCCTCTGACTTATTGCCACCTGAAGAAAGCTCTGGGTGAGTGTGAATGCCCTGTGGATGTGGGCTCAGCCATCAGCAGGTCCTGGCGTTTTCCCAATCCTAGATACGTGGGGGCTGTGTCGAGTCCTGCCACGCTGCTCGCGTGCTTGGGGAATCCTGACTTCTTTCCCTTCTCAAAAGTAGCTGACAATCCCAAAGGTTTGTTGTGAGCTCCAGAGGAAACAAATGGAGTGTACTGCAGGGGTAACTGCTGTGCCCTCCTGCAGCAGGGGAGTGTGGGGCTCCTTCCATGTCAGGCAAATTCTTATGTTCTGGGATTCCAAGGTCTGTTACAGCAGAGTACGTAGAGTTTCAGTGTTTGAGGGGGAGGGAAGGAAGCATTGCAGAAGTTATGAGTCAGGGTATTTTTTGAGGAAAAAAACAGCTGTTTTTCTAAGTGTTCCTCTGGTGAGCCTAGATGGCACATTTGGATCACAGGGTTTGTCTTTTTTTATCCACATGATCTGTGAACTTCTTGTTTTTAAGAAAATTGACAACCAGACTTCTCAGAGATGGAGATTTTAAAAAGTGCCAAATTCATCAAAAAGTAATTCTAGAGTTGTTATCTTGAAATAAGATGCATTTTATAGGTATAGAAACATTTTTTAAATGAATGGAAAAGCAAATCATAGCATGACACAGTAGGTAATATTGCTGTAGGTAGACAACTGATGTGCATGTGTTAAGCTTGGCTTCAGGTATATTGTTCTTATGGGAGTTCTTATTATTGTTCTTATGTTCTTATTGTTCTAATGTGCTTATCTTTCAGTGAAATGTTTTAAGGCAATGTTCTACTAGATAAATATTCAAATTGGTTAGACCAGAATCATACATAATTAAGATATTGAGCTATTCTTATTAATATTATCCCTAGTCTATACTGAATATAATTGGTTTTACTCAGGAGCAGTTAGTTCATGATTGCTTGTCTTATGTGAAGGATTTGGAATGAGAATGTTTTTAGTCTAAAAGTGCCTAAAAACCATACATTTGAAGTATATGTTGGTGCTTGTGTTACAATCCTGAAAGAGTTTATTTTTGGAAATGAGGACTTCTGATATCTTTTAACTATTCTGTGGCATTATTGAGGCTAATTTGTTGCATCAGTCTCTATATTTCTGTAAATGCCTTTCTGATGTACTCCAAGAACTCGGAGTCTGATGGAAGGTCAGTAAATAAATTTCAGAGAAAGGGGCCTAACAAGCAAGGAATACAAAGTTAGCTAAATTCAATAGAAAAAACACAGCAGAAATAGATATTTAAATGAAGCTTGAAGGAAAATTACCATATTTACTCTCTCTTTAGTCATTGTAATGACACAGAGGGGAAAACTGATTGAAACAGCACTGAAACATTCAAGTTTAATATTACAAACCTTATTTGATAATCCAGAGAGTGTATGTTACAGACCTTTTCTTGTTATCATCTGGCAGCCTTTAGGATATGTTACATGGTTTCAACCTAAATTCGATAATGGGACTGATTATTTGTACTAGCTACTTGCTGCCTTAAATGCTATACATTAGCTATCTCCTATGCTAACAGAGTAAGCACAAAATGATGATCTGATAAGTGTCACTTGTGCATATAAACGGTAAAGAAATAACAGCTATGTGTGTTTCATGTAGTACAGTTATAAATGAGAAAATAGCATTTTAATGGAAAACAAACAGATGGCTACCCATGCTGATTTTGGCTGTTACTAGAATTGTCTGTTGTGCTCTGTACTTTCTTGTACTTTCTTGTCTTTTGTGGATAATGCATCATCCATACTGGTACACGCCACTGTCCGTTACTCTTAATGGGCTTACCCACAGAGTGAGTGTCTAAGCTATTTATTTTAGGCATTATTTAAGGACGTGATCTCTTTTGGTTGTTCTACTTCAAACAGGTCATGCTGCTTTCCTAAAGGACAAAAGTTGTGTATCACTTGTGGACCAGTTTAGTAAATAGCTCATTAATTGTATGTGCATCAGAAAAAACAATCTTTAACTTACTTTAGTACTCATAGCTGTATTCTCTTCTCTGACCCTGCTTTTGTTTCTTTTGTGCCTTTTCTTTCTTCTTTCTGAAGACAGTGTCTGTTTTTAAAAATAAATAAGTGCAACTGGTCTGACTTATCCTTTCATGTAATTTCAGGCATCCCTGAAAGTTGTTATCACTCTTATTATTTATTCAAGGATCTGAAGACACTTCTGAAAAAACAATAAATTATTCTGTCAGCATTATTTTAGGAAAACTTTTAAAACCACTAAAAGAAATGAATTGGGAAACCACTAGGAATAACCGCGTTTCATTTAGCATAGCTGTGATTGCTTCAGGCCATGATTCCCTGCAAAGGCTTTAGAATTCCTTGTGAATATTGCTGCCAGAGTTTATTATTTTAAAAGCAATGCATTCAGCTACAGTTATTGTACAGCTAAATGTTTGCGGAGCAGTTTGGCAGAAATGCACACTGTGAGGTAAAGCTGAATATTCGCAATCAAGTATCAAACAAAAGGTGGTTGAATGAGCTGAACATTGACTAATGTGAAAGAAGCAGACACAAAGCCAGGTAGGAAAAAGTTATTTGTGTAATGGAAATGGAATCAAATGTTAGGTGTCTTTGTATTATTTATACCAGTGTTTTGAACAGTTGTGCTGAAAGCTGTATTTCAAAGATTGTGGCTATAGCTAAAATGGAAAGAACATAAAATATTGAACAACACAGCCTTGGTAAGACAGTTTTAAGTACCTGAGATGATAGATGGCATGTGAGACTGAGATTAAGAAAAGACAAATCACAAGTGAGACTGTCTTTGACCACTTTAGCTTGGAAGCTGAGAGGTAGATGGACTGAAATGATTGCTGTGTTACATTCATTACATGGGGTGAAAACTGCCTTCGCAAACATCTTAGGAGAATTTTGTCTTTTAGCCCGTTTTCTTAAGGTAACCAGATTGCCCTTCAGGAGTGCAAAATCTCTTTGAGATGTAAGACATGAGGACTTTGCTTACACTTAAAATTGGTATCTTTAGCTAAGTACATAGAGCTTTCTACTTATAATAGTTAATTCTGTGTACTGATTTGGCACACCTTAATATAATTTCAAATTGGAAATAAAAAGATGGCTGAAAGTTTAATAATTTCTAGAAGAAATCAGTAAATGCTTTTTCTGTATATATATATAGTAAAATTATATTAACATAGGGAATTTTTGAAGTAAACACTTTAATAATATTAATTAGTGCTGGAAACAATGGATAATCTATAAAGATTATTTATAATAAATGTTATTTTCCAGTAGTTTTCCAGTTTGACTTAGGTGGGCAGTATAGAACTGGGATTTGTTATGACAGAGGTTGCTTTTGTGGTCTCACTTGTGACATATGGATCCTGAAATAAACTGTTTTAAAGGAAGGCATTGTCACAGATGTAAAACACATTCAGCCTGTAGGCTACAAATTGGTGACTTTGATGTATAACCCCTAGTACAAATATTCTTGGTCCAGTTAGGTACCGATGTTGGGTAAAGCAGGAAATTCAGGAAAAGCTCAAGGTCTGCATCCTCATGTTTAGGGTTCCTCAGTCTGACACAAGGGATTGTTCTATCTATTAAAGTCCACTTTAGAAATAGTGCTCAAGGCCAAAATAATCCACGATGGCTAATGTCTCAGTTACAAAAAGAGTGTCATCTTTTCACCACTCTGAGCAGTTCTGTCATCAAATTGTGTCTGCTTTGGGCAGGAGGTGGGACTGGATGACCACTGGAGGTCCCTCCCAATTAGGTGACTCGTAGATATAAATCATCTGTGATCCTGCATTTTCTACTTCAACTGGACACTAACCCAAATCTGTTTTTTAATCCACTTTTCAGCCTTAAAGCACACCAAAAAGAACTGTAAACTGGTATAATGGACTGTATGCATTAACCCAGTTAATTCTATGATTCTATGTGGGGTTTACTTTCCTACCAACTGTGTAAAATTTTGGGCTCTCACTCTCCCAGAGCATGTATCAGAAATTGTCTGAAGTACTTTAGAAAAATTTTTTTGTTACTCCCTATTAGCAGGTAAAACTGTTCTCTCAGTCTTTGAAACCAAATGGAAGACTACGAGAAGCCTTCTGACATGCAGTCCTACTGGTTGAGGCAAAATAGAACCAACAATTTAGATTTCATAACCTAGCTCTTTAAAATATATCTTTATGAGAAAAGAGTTTCTTTTCAAATTCATCTAGGAATTACTTAATGTTATCAGACCAGTCTTTTTTTTTTCAGGATTTCAGTTTTCATTTATATTACCCAAAGGATCCAGAATGTGTTCTGTATTTTATTGAATTACCAGAAGATACACATCGTCATTTAAAAAAAAATACTACTGCAGATAGCTCTTTCCCAAAGCACAATTACAGTCCCAGCAGAACCTATGAGTTAAGCTATAACCATTATAAAAACAAATCAATTTGGGGGAAAATCAAAATAATTACTCCGATGGAAACTTCTCAGTATTTTTCTGGATTTATATTCAACAATTGTTACTTCTTAACTGTTGTAGTAACTGAGATACATGAGCATTTTGAAGACAATTCTGAACACAGTTTTCAGAAATAATATGGAGACTTTATAGTGCTGTTTTAAAAGTACATGCAAGATTAGCAAAACTGGGTGTTTCAGGGTTTAAAAGGAAGAGCAGTTGGCTAAATAAGAGTAGTGCTGAAAAGATCTTATGAAGGAAATAAAAGGTAATATAAGAACTGTAATAAACAAGGAATGGTGACTCAGGAAATATTACTCCTTTTCCAAAATTACTTAGAAGTAAGTTATAGTAAAATGCAAATTATGAAAAGTTATTTCTTATAAAATTTTTGAGTTTTAATAATTTGGCAATCTTGTTAAAATTCTTGAACATAAGAATTAAAAATTTGTTTGTAGAATAAAAACTCCTGACTGTATTGTAAGTAATGTAAATAATGGGTTTGGCCCACCTGTGAGAGCTGCAAGGCAATTTGGGATGCTGAGCAGTAGAGTATAAACTCAGGAGAGAGGAAGGGTTATGCTGACCTTGCTATGAATCACAGTGGCAAATCACTGCAGTAACCATTTTGAAATGAGGAAGCTAAATAAACTTCTTAATCCCACTGAAATGAGTGTAAAAATTCATGTCCTATAGGATAAAGATGTTGCTCAGCTCTTGTCTAATTGGTGCCGAGCATGCTGAAATGCTCAAATCTGCACACTCTTCTCTCAGCTGCTCCTCTCCTCCTGGTGTTTGCACCATTGCTGTTTGTGAATTGTATAAAAGTGTGAATGAGAAACCAACAAACATAAGCATGTAATTTCCGCACAGGATCAACTAAGTTGAATGAAAAGCACATCTAAAGCTAATTCTCCCATAAACAATCACTTCATTAAATCAATTTGCATATTACACAGTCTTACTCAGTGGGAAAGAACTTTGTATTTTTTTCATATTCTGTAGCAGTCTAATTTTTCCCACTAAAAATGGATTTTAAATATATATTCATTTTATGAAGGATGTGCAGTGAATCAAAGGCAAAACCAAGGCATGCAGACCCATGCTGTCACCAGTTGCCTACATATGCTTTTAGAAATGGTGTTTTATTGCAAGTTCAGACATAAGGATTTCCTTTTCATTTTAGAGGGAGCTTTGAACAATTCCTCCCTTTCTCCAAAGAAAATGCTGACAACAGAATCTTTGATCTTCAAAAACTAATGCACATGATGAATTTAATTCATGTAAATAATTTTGCTAGACCCAGTAGGACCCATTACAGAAAGTTAAACACACATAATTATCTCTTATGTAAAGACCATGCACATGGTAGGTATAGTGACATAGTCCAAAAACTCACTTAGATAAAATTATCTCTTCAAAAGAAAATGCTGTCTTATCAAAAGATCATTTGTTTGTGGTTTTTTTTAAATTACATTTGAAAAAGTTATCTGCTCTCAAGTTCAAAACTTATAAAAGCAGGATTAAAAAATTTAAAAATGATGTTATGAGTATGTGTACATGTTGTAATAAAATAGTAATGATTCATCACATTTTTATATACTCACATTCTTTGTTCAGTTCAATATTATGGGATTTTAGGAAATAGCACTGCATAATTCTAGTCTACGTACTGTTTATATTGTCAAGCCTATTTCTACAATCATCCACTAATGACATAAGTTTTCCAGCTACTGCCTTTATTGAATACAATTGATTAAACTCTGAGCACAGAATCCTGTATGACACTGGCTGTTCACTGATCTATAGAAATAACCTTTAGACCTTAAAGTTCTTGTGTAAAAAAAGTTTTAATAGGATCATCTAGCTCAGAAATTTGCTGGTGCTTGATAAAAGTCATAAAATAGACAAGTACATTTCTTTTCTGAAGTACTTACAGCCCTATTAGTAATGCTTTGATTCCTACTGCTTCTTGCCCTGTTCAGTTAATTAATATCATCCTGTAGTGGAGTGGGCTTGTTTCAAAAGCTGAAAACTCTTTAACTCGCCCACTGTTAAGAAATCATATTAAAATTTCTATTTGAAAATGACCTTGCTGCTTCCTTTTGTTAATACATTAATACCACTAAACCAGTATTAGGGAGAGAAAGAGTTGTATGTCCTGCAAGTGATGATAATATTTTGTTTTACTGTTTGAATTGTGATGTTGCTTACACAAAAAGGCTCTTGAATATGATTTTACTTAATTAAATCAGTTGGTGTGATAATTAATGCAAGAACTTTCTGGCTTTGGTATTTTGAATGTGACCTAGCAGTCTCTCATATCACCCAAGAGGACTATTGATGAAAAGCCACCAGTGTGAACAACAAAGCCACAAAAATAAGAATTTTGCCTTATACTTTGAATTACTGAAAGTGGGGCTGTTGAACTGTGATTTTCCACAAAAGCAGTATTGTGTTTCCATAATATGAGTGGTCAGCTACAGTTACTCATACATTCCATTAAATGTATGACAGGCTATTAGCATTTCTTTGCACTTTTGGAAGGATTTTCATTTAAATAAATAATTACCTAAATGGAAATTTCTTGATGCTTATGCTTTCATTGCTTCTTTTGCAGTCATCACATAGTGTCAAGGTCTGGAAATAGCACTTTGCTGGTACTGTGACAGTTAGAAGAATAATTAATAAGCTGTTATTGCCTTTTTGGATATAGCTGTTTGTGTTTTTTTCCCACATGAACTTGCTAGCTACAACAGAAGGCAATTTTTGAATATTTTTCTGTTTTCACTAATGCTTGGGATTGGTTATGCTGCAAGTGAATGGGTTTAACAAAAGCTGGTATATATTAAAGATAATGATAAAACCAGCTGGAATTAGAGGTGATGAAAGACTAGGTTTTATTGCTTCCTATGGGATTTTCGTCTGTTCCTTTTAAGAATGCTGACCATACACTTTGTTTAGTTTGAAATGCCAATACAATGGGCTACAATCCCACTCAGGGAGATGTCCCGTTAAATCATTATATTCATCTTTAGTATTCTGATAACTTATCTTTATACTTTTCAAAATTTTTATATTCTCAAAGTCAGTCAGAGAAGCAGGCACTCTGAATTACTGTACACAAATACTGATATATAATGAATTGATAAATACTTCTCATATCTTTACAACTTCTTCCTCCTTTCTGTTTGGGTATCAAACTATATAGATGTCCACCACACCCCATTCATCTCGTGAGCTGTCAGTACTGTTTTCAGTCCTTTTTCTCATTTCACTTGTTCAATCAGTTTTGTTATTGTTCTATGACTTCTCTCTCAGTTTATCTGTACAGTTCTAATATTAATCTGTTCAAGTCCTAGGGCACAGCTCAGCTGTGGTTTTCAGTTTGGAGTGGGAAAAGAAAAATGCTGGTACTACCTGCATTTTATGATAGCTCCATGTTTCTACATGTGTGGCACAAAAAGAAGGAATCCTTTTTTTCTTTTCTACTCCTGCCATGTTTGTGGTTCAGGCTACTTCTTAATTTGTTCCTGTGGTGCAGCTCTCAATGAATTATGGATGTTGTGGGAATAAATAATATTCTGGTTTACTGAGAAGGATTTTGAAATCTTAAAGGAAAGGCTTAAAAAAAGTTAAAGTTTTAATAAAACTTAGTTTTTATTTTACACTGTAGCATTACAATATAAATTATTCTGGTCTTATTCTGATAGCATAAAGAAATTAAATACATTTTTCCCTATCGTTGTGTCCAAGGATTTCACAGCATGTCTGCTCACACTCCCTTTGTATCTAACCACATGTAAAGAGAACAAATGGCTTAAACTGCAATATGTCAATTATTGTCAGGCTTCCATGAAAAATTATTAACTACTAGTCATACTTAAATTGGTATTTTAAAAGAAAAAATATTCTCATTTGCCTGATCTTAAGTTAGTATGTAAGAGAAACTGCAGAACTTGAAACAACAATTTCTGAACACAGCCCCAGCACAGTGGTCCCAGATACACAGTTTTAGTGGACCAAGTTTTCTATCTTTTGGCAGATTATCTTGCTTCTATCTAACACACCTTTTTACTTGAGAAGTGGAAAACCAATTCGGAATTAAGAGGAAATGCACAGCAAGGGCAGGTGTGGTTTGTCTTCTGGTTGGTGTTTCCTGGAGCACTTCAGTGTCTCTTTAGCTGAGTTCAGTGAGTAGGGCTTAAAGGAAGAGCTTTGGAGGGATTAATTTTCTAGACATGGTCTATCAGTTAGACACAGGACTGGGTCATGTCTGGTCTGTACCAGCTCCTGGGCTTCTCAGCAGAAAATCAAGGGAAAGTTGACATTTTACTGTTTTTTTCATGACGTTTGGAGGGGGGGGGTTGCTTGTGGTTTTTGTGTATTTTCCCATGTGAGTTTTATCAGAGGAAATACATATTTTCAGTAATGGATCACACTTCCTTCTATGTTTACTATGCATTTGGGAATCTAAATGCCTTGTCTTGGATTTGGTTAACTGAGCTGTACTTTCTCTGTGGATGCACTGCTGTGTGAGCTCACAGGCTTTAGGCTTTACTGGTGGATGCAGCACCATCCTACTGAAGAAGCTTCAGCTGTGGGATTTGTTTACTCTAATATCAAGTGAACCCAAGTCCATTGACTTTGGAGGCATGATAAAAAGATTCCTTCTCTCTTCTTGAGGGGTTGTAGGAAGTTGAAGTTTGTTTGCATTATGATTGAGAGCTTTTTATTTGATACTTTTAAAATACTACAGTAAATTCTCTTATGCTGGGCGTGTTTTATGCTTGAATGACACTTTGTTGCACCGGACTGCATAATTTTGTACTTTGAATGGTTACACAAAACCAAAAATTGTACCATCAATTTAAGCAAACTGTTATTTGTGACTTGTTTAATTCAAATGGAAGAAAGAAAATTAGAGAGATTACTTTTATCAGTTTAGAACAATTTATTCTTTTAGGTATGTCTGTGCTGCCACAGAAAGAGGTCCAGGAGACAGTGGAAGCAATGGCTTATTTACTGCCCATGCTTCTCCACTGGCATGATTTTGGTCCTTGTGTGTATGTGAGGTTTGTTGGTTTGTTCCCAGTGCAGGATGGATGAAATAGTGTGCAGCCTGTGTTGCAGCACACCAGAGTTGTACATTTGAATCATGAAACTACATGCATGGATTACATGCTTTAGGATGTCAGTGCATGTCAGGAGATGGTGTTTGAATGATATCCCTTCAAAGCATGAAGGAATAGTGCTGGAAGGCTCCACAGGGCCAGGAAAGGACAAACCTACTGCAGAGTTAATATCTTCTGAATAGACTCCCTGGGGTAAACTGTGCCCCTAAGTGTTTTGGGAGAAGGATCAGCAGAGACGTAAGATTGAAAGGGTCAAGTGAAGTGAGCAAATGGTTCATAATGTGTCTGATCAGCAGAGTGGTTCTGAGTAGTGAATTGCTCCCCAGCACTGTTTTAGTTGGATCCCATGAGAGCTGGGGCTGAAAGTACCTTGATTTGAATTTTCAGTTACTTGGGGTTGAATCATTAATATATTGTGCAATGACAGTTTGCAAACTGAACTTCAAAATAAATACTTATTAGAAAGCTTCTCTGGGAAACTTTTTTTCTTAACAACAAAAAAACCCACTCCCAAACAAAACCCCCAAACAAACAGAAACACCCCCTTCCCCCCAAAAAAAAATCCAACCCCAAAACAACCCCAAAAAACCTTTAGGTGGATTTATTTCGGGTTTGGAAAATAGCTTCGCTGAAATAAAGGGTGCTCATTTTCTCAGCGTTTTTTCTGCCAGAATAAAACGTCGAAAATGTGAGATTCTTAGCACACGGGTAGAAATTGATAATTATTTAAACCAGCTGCCTAGTTGTAATGTGTAGTGAGATTCATTACTGTGATTCACTAGCTCATCAGAAGACAAACAAACAAACAAAAACCAACCAAACGAAAATACTATAGATAAATAAAATGTGAGAACTGTTTAATTATAATGGGTGCATAGTGGTGGTTCATTTTTAAAATCCAGCCTATATTTAAACTTTTATTAAAATAAGCGAGTCAGTTTCTGTTACATCTGAAAGTTATCATTTTGTTATAAGCTATCCAAAATCAAATATGTGAATAGCACTTTTCTTCATGTGTTCATCCACCAAACCTTTGGATCAGAAAATAAAAGGGTGCTCTTCACTGCAAAATTTCTGCATGCCTTTATTTAGAAACATCTCTGTATAAGCAGGTGACTGTATTCAAGGGAAAAGAGAGACTTGTCTATTTCAGCCCTACTTCATCCAGTCTGTTACTTGTCTGAAGAAATAATGTATGAAATTATTTAGTGTAATTTCAGCATCTGTAAGAGCCACAATTTGTCCTAGCATTGTGCTTGAAAAGATTTTTCATCATCTCTAGTTAAATCTCATTTCCGAGTTAGTATACTGAACATTGTAACCAAAACTTTCTCCTCTTCTATCCTCATTCCCACAGCTAATGTCCTCAGAAGAGAAGAATGTTATGAGTTGCATCAAAAGTTTACTGATTCATTACTGTATGACAAATAATGTGATTTATGTTTGCCAGAGAACTTATTCATTGTATTCACAGAACTGATCTTCAGTGCAAACCAAATCCTTCTTGATAACAGCCTGTTGCAAGTTCCTGCACATCACTAAAGCTAATTAAAAGCAGGTGGATTCTTCCTATGTAGCAGTACCAACCAGCTGAATAAAATGTACATAACTTGTATTGTTACAGAGGATGTTCTTTTCCCCGCGGACCTTATTGGAATGCTAGGATTCTCTAAAGCTGTGATTGTGAACAGAAAAAGAATTGTATTTTAACTATGATATCCATATTACTTTGTTTATAAAACCTGAATTTTAGTTGGCACTGTAGAGAATAGGAGACCCTGAAGGAAACTTAATTTTTGAAACTTGATCTCTGTGAAAGTCTCTGTGAACGTCTGGTGTAAAAATTTGAAAGTTTTCATTTAAAAACTCAAATCTACATAGCTAAGTTTTGTTTTGTTTTTAATTTGTGGTGTCTTTTTCAAGACTCAATTTATCTTTCATAAAAATAAATGAGATAGCAGTATTGAAGAACATGAACTTTGTTTACTAATTTATGAACTGTGTTCCATTTGTGAACTAAATGTTCTGCTTAATCTTGTGATTTATTACTAGTTTGATAGTTCTCTTGAATTTCTAGGAGTTTTTTTTATGGGGGTTAATGATACTGATTTTAGTCTACACATGCAGGACTGTACAGAAGGAGACACAGAGGTAGAGTAGGAGACCATCTGACTTGTGCTGCATTTTGATGGAGTTGGCAGCAAAGTTCAGACTGCCATCTTTTTCTGGGCAGAATGAATAGAAGGCTGGAAAAACAAATTGGCACCATGAAAATTTTTCAAAGACAGAACTAGTTGTATCTAAGCCAGATGAGAGTTCTGAAGTGCATGTCTCTTTTCAAATCAGTCTATGCAGAGTGGTCCAAATATAATATTTGTATCTAATGTCGTTGTAACAGAGACCAAAGATGGTCCCTCTGTAACACAGCATATTATAAAAAATGACCCAGTATGAAGTGGAATTTATGATGTTAGTCTTTCTAAGCCCAGCAAATTTTAATTTTGGGTCTTCATTTTTTCTTGACTGGCTCAAGTTCTGTGCAGCCTCAAAAGAGATGATAAATTAAAAAAAAACAAAAACAAAACCAAAAACCAGAATAAAGTAATAGAACATTGAGAATAAATCAATGGAGCATTTCATGTATTTACATTTTCTAGTTTAGGTATTTTAAATCTTAAACCAGTCTTATGTCACTGCTGAAATGTATTCCTATGATGGTAAAAAAGAGTTGGTAGATTAGATAAATATTTATTGTCATACCTATGATTTTTAATCTGAGAAGTAGAAGGAGGATCTTGTGAGATATGGAGTTACTTAGTTGATGGAAATAGACTGTGTGTATATTGGAGCATATTTAATTTTTGTTGTTAACATAGGCTTCTGTGTGCTTTCAGATGTGTGGGTGTGTTGATCATGATGATCCCAAACTGCTGCTTGTAGGTTATACTGTCCAGTTCTGGGTGAGGAGCAGTGTTGCTGCACAAGTCTGTTCATTAGCAACACAGTGTGATAATGCACAGGTCAGGTCTGAGCTCCTCTGTTCTCCGTGTGGATGGCCCGCAGTGGGCCATCAAGTCACATCAAAATGCACATTTATACATGAATTTTAGAAATAACTTGCAAAAAATCTCTAAATCTTACCAACACTGCAGTATTTAACTTTCCTACACCAAGAATTATTTTCTCTTTCCCTATGAGTCAATGTACATGTTGTTCGGTTTGCACCTAGGCTCGATATTTTATGTATTAGATATAAGCTGGGGCAAAGCACTTACTCTTCATATACAATGGGAAATGCTAGCAGTGAGACAAGTTAAGATAGCCTTGTTTAACAGATTGTTTTAAAACTTTGCAAAAAATAAAAGATTAAAAAGGTCTCAACTTTGCTAGTTAAGAGCATAACATTTCTTTTGAATTTTTTTTGGTCTACTTACTATCTTACTGCAAGCTATGTATCTTATTTTGAAATAAGATTGAAATATTTTGTTCTCTAGAGAAGTATAATGTATTGTAAATGTTACATTAAAAGACTCATTTCTCAAGCAGTTGGAATTAAATTTTTTCAGAGACAAATATTTCTTTTGCACATTGCATTATCATTAGGTCTGTTTAAAAAACAATTTCTCAAGCGTCTAAAATGATTTGCATTTCTTTTGAATATTGAAAGGTTTTTAGAGTAACATCTTCAGAACGAGTGCATGTTTGCATTGTATTGCTTCTGAAATAGCTGGGAATATATAGTGGTGGAAAATGACTGAACTAGGAAGAACCACTTGTGAAATAAACAGTTGTTTAACATGAAGAGGAGGAATAGACAACTTTTTCAATGGCCTGGATGCAGGGCCAGTTTGCATGTGTATGTGATGATGATGGTGGTGCTTAATGGGTCAGGCATAGCTTAATTACTGAATTTCTACTATGCAGAGGTTGCAGCAGGAAAACACTTTTGGACTTGTCTGTTTTTGTTTGTCTCTCCTGTAGAAAATCAAATACTTCTCTGTGTATGTCAGCCACTGATGGTATGATTTCTTTTACCTCCCTGCTACCTCACTGGAAAGTGACTTTATCGTCCTCTAATTTTGAACAGTTTTAAACATGTCTTTTGCTTTATCTGCCTTTTTTCAGACTGGGAAGCCCAAGAAGTAACTTTGTGGTAATTTATAACCTACTAGTGTATTATGGGCATTTAGCAGTGTTAGAACTTTCAAGACGGAAGTCAAAATTCATTTGTTGACATATTTCTTGACTGTGCTTTTATTTAATAAAGAATAAACTATGCACTTTGGGAAATGGTAATCCTTATTTACTGCTATGATGAGAAAATGCAAATGAAGCAGTGAATTTTGTGAGTAGTATTTTACAGAGCAGTCATTTACTATAATTACATGTTTTAAATCAGTGGAATTATCATGTTCTATTAACCAGATTATGTCCTGACTTCTTGTAGGATTCTGAGTAACAACAAGATCTTGTGGTTGAAGAATGGCTCTTTCTTTGGGCTGAGATCCCTGGAGAGACTGTGAGTACCTGATCAGCCTCATTCCACCTTCAATTAAAAAGTCTTTGTACTTTAAATATAGAAACAACATCAGCTAATGAAGTTGAGATGTTCTGAACTGTATTGCACAGTAGAGTTTCTAGGCAGTCATCAGGTTAAGAAACAGTCTAAGAATGAGTGCGTGGGGATGGACGTGGAAAATACAGGAAAGCACTGCCATCAATTTGGAACTAAAATAAACATCCAGTCAAGGGCTTGTACTACACTATGTACACTATCAGAGTGAAGACTGGTATATGTAATGGTAACACTAATATACCTGACATGTAGTTTGGGTTATTTAACTCGTTGGTCTCCAGTACTTCCATTTTAATTCATACTAATTTTATTTTTTTTTCTGTATTTTAATTATAATCTCAAGAAATTGGACAGTACTTATCACTGAAGCAGATGATGACATTGATAAATCTCCATGACCTTGTATTTCTAGCCAGTATTTGGAGGGAGGAAGAGGAGCTCAGGAGCAGCTAATGAGTTAGGAAGAAAACGTTTAGAAACCTAAATGGAAATAAATAAGCAGTAACAGCTATATTATAATAACACTACTTTCTGTATATATGTCACTCGTTTGAGAATAATCATGTGAGCAAGGCTAAAAGGCTACTTTTTATATGTATAGACAGCTTGTGTTGCCAGTCCATCTAAAATAAGTAATTATGTCATGCCTATCTTAGAGTATGTCCTGCAACTTAAGCTAAATTACTTCTACACTGCTTTGCAAGAATACTTTTATGTTTAGCTGTTGATATAAAGTAGTTGCTGCATTCATGAATGCAGGAATATATTCTGTGTTGTACGAATATTTCCATATGCAAAGAAATGACATATCAAAATCAACTTTAGCCAGTATTTTTACTACAGATGTGTGTGATATGCATGCTGTTTATGGCTGTGTAATAAGATGGGTAAGTATACGATACTGAGATGTTTGGATATTCTGACTGTGATATCAAAATAAACAACTTTTTTCACGGTCTGGAGCAATCCCGTAAGCACCTTGAAGGGTTCAGATAAAGCCAGCCATCTGAACATTTATGTGAAGGAATGCTGCATTTTGTCTGCCTATGGTTATAGTTGTATCAAACACTTTTAAAATGTCAAATATTAATATATTAAATGGTAGGGAACATTAAATTGTATGAAATGAAGAGTGGTGTATTATTTACTAACTAGTTTAATCTTAGGTGAAACAGTGATATGAGGTTTGTAAAGAATTTGCAAGTATTTTAGACAAAATTATTTAGAACATAGGATAGGATTACAAATTTATTGAAATAAGAGAAATAAGTAAATTAAGTTCTAATGTACTGTAAGTAAATCATTAGTGTTTAGAACTACAGGAAAACATTTCCTTTGGGGATTTTTTTAAGGTTTAATTTACATTAGGGATAATACTCAGCATGCACTTTTAAGAACTTTATTAGTTAACTAGTGAAAGAAATACTTAAACCTGAAAAGACATTTCGAACAGTACTGAGAACAGGTTAAAACCAGAAAAACTGTCTTAGGTGTGTTGCCTCAAGTACCATGATGATCTAAACCTTTTTCATTTTCTTGTGCTGATTTTTCACAACATTACAGAATTGAGTATCATCTCCTCTGTATATAATTCTGTTTGGCTGTGGTGTGAATACAAAATCCATAAGTAGTCCATGAAGAAAAGAGTTCAAGTGATGACATTCTCATCAAGTTCAGCCACTGTTTTCTGTTTCATAGAGGGCCACTCTGGCCCCACACGTTTCTTATCAATATCTGTGAAGTCCCCATTTCAGCTGGAGAGTTGAGAACAGCTGGAATACTCTACTAGGAGGTGAGTGTGAGTGAACTACAGCTGGACAAGTGCTCCTAGCCCTTGACAAAGGTTTCCCCAGCTTTGCCTTTTCCACAGAAGCTTATTCAGAGCAGTACTTCAGGTGCTTAAAATAGAGAACTATGACAGCAACTGCTGTCAATGTTCATGGCTCCTCAAAATGGACCAAGAACTTTCATTCCCTGCCTGAAAGGGGAGGCAGAGAATCTTATGAAGTACAGTAGCAGGAAAATCCAGCTTCCTTTAAAATAATGTTAAATGGATAAGATTAGGTGCTTAGGAACACTGGTGTGCTGGAGTTAAGAATTACTCATTTAATTTGGCTTTGCAGTCCTTGCACTCCTGTTCAGAACAAAAAATAATGTGAATGCCATAGAGACAAGAATCATGTAAGTCAGTAATTCTTCTATGGATAACATGAGATCATGAGCTAGAAGACTGTTAGCTTAAGTGGAAAATTACATCATTCAATGTTAAACTTGAAAACTAGAGAATTAAAATTTCAGGTGGAACTGAATAACTTGTCTATTCTGGCTCTTCCCTATTAAACCCTCTTAAACCCTATTTTTTGATAGAGTGAAAACTTTCCCCTTATTATTTTGTTTTTCAATGCATATAACAACAGGAATTGGATTACAGAAGTGTCAGTCTTCATGGCAGTATATGGTATGGACGCTGCTCCAAAGACATCTCACCGTCTCCCAACACTGTGCAGCAAAGTAATAGTATTAGAAACAACTGGGACAAGTCTTTTTATGCTTGAGAATATTTGTCCAGCCATAGTCCACGTGCTGCTTCTTGGGACAGGGACTGAGGTTGTTGGGCCAGGTGCTCTAGCTGTGCTGGACCCAAAGTCAAGATCCAGACTAGGAAATTAAATCTGTCACCCTCATCCTGATGTTAGCTGGCACAAAACACTATGTGTCTCAGCTATTATCTACACTACTAATTTTCTAACTTTGCAGAGTGGCCACTGCGTTGCAACTGCCCGGACAGCCCGTGTTCTGAGCTACCTCCCCATGTTACCTGTAGCTGGGGCAGCCTGTTGTGGCTTCTCCGCTTCCTGGGCTTCCTGGTGCTTAATAGGATTGATTGTGTACTTGGTATTTTCTGAAGTGGATGTATGAAGTCTCTGTCTCTTTTATAACCAAATACACTTTTTCATTACGTTTATAGGAGCATAATTACCTCTGAGACTGTTGCTCCTTTGTCCCAGTGACTGAAACTCTTTGATGAGTTCAGAAGCTATTGGGAGGGAACCAGCACACAAAAATAAACATACACAAACAGACCGTGATTGCATAAGCAGTGTTTTCTTGGGAAATCGGGCTGAGAGATCACTAAGCAAGATTACACGTGTTTTTCACAGCTGACCCAGAAGAAAAGCATGCCAGGCACTAGTACTGCAGCAATGACTGTTTTACAGAAACTTGCTTTGTTACATTTTCCCAATATTTGTAGAAACGTTTCTAGACAAAGAAAAATAATACTGAAGTATCTGGAAGAATTTAGAATTGCATTTATTTTTTGTTTTTATTTTTTTAACTGTATAGGTCGGTCTTACTCAACCATGTCTCGCTTAGATTGTGTGTCTTTTTATGAAGTGTTGCTCTAGTGTGAAGTTACCCACCATGTGACAGTGCTATGCAGCCACGTTGTCCTCAGTTGCTATTAGACAAGTTTGCCTAAAAGCTACTTTCAGTAGATTTCAGTGTGACATTGTGCAACTCTATGTTGTGGTGTGTGACTGAAGTAATAACACATTAACTTGAGGGATGAAAAGGGCTGGAAAGATTAGCACAAAAAATTAGACCATATTAAAAACATGTCCTTATGCAGTTGGTATAAAAACTCATGTGGTGAAAGTGTAAAGTACATTTTTAAGCATGCAATTTACTTTCTCTAAATTGCTGGCCTCTTCATTTCTTTCCCTGCCCATACATTTGAAATGTGTGTGCACACATACATGATGAAACAGATGTTCTTCCTAGGTACTGTGAAAGATTGGAAATATGCTGAAAGAAATTGTTAAACAATTTTACTTTCAACACATGTGTATGACATCTTTGAAGTTAGAAACTTCATAAACTAGATTTAGAATTGTGTTCTTTTTTGGATTGTTGTAAAAATAGAGAAATAGTGGTTATTATTAACTAATAATACTTCAAAATGGCAGCCAGTATCTAGCTGTGCAACTATCCTATTTTTTTTCCCCCCTAAAGACCCTGCAGCTAAGGATTGTGCCCCTAACTTCATGCAAGCACTTTTAAGAGAAAATAGATTAAAAATCTTGTAGACCTCAAATGCCATTTAGCTGTGTTTAGGGAAATGCTATGATGTTATTCAGGGAAAGGCAATTTACAAATCTGTTTCATAGAGTTGTTTGTTATATAAATAGTTGTGGTATGAATAAAACTGTTTGGTTTAATCTAGTTTTTGTATTTGGAGAAATATGAAGAAAGGAAAATAAATGCAAATTCCTTTCAAGCATCTGAAGTTTTCTGATCACTTCTTCTTGTATTTCAAATCCTGCATGGATTTAGTAAATTCTCTAGATCTAGTTCATGATGATAACAAACAGGTTCTGTGTTTAAATTTGACTTAAATATTCTCAAAGAACAAAAGTACAGATGCTGCCACCACTGTTTTTCCTTGTCTAGTAATATTCTAGGAGTCCTGGGGAGTTATAAGCAGTTTTCCTTGTAAAATTTCTTTTTGTCTTGGCTTGTTGTAATAGTTTACAAAAAACCTTATTACGATTTGAAGTGATTGATCATCTTCTGGTAGGTGAGGAAGGATGGGGAATGATTGTGGGGAATGATTTTTCTCCTGGAGCGAGGCTGTGCTTTGTGCACTTGCTCTAAACTAGACTGAAAATAATTCATGATCCTCTTGGCAGTCGTTGAACTTTGAGTTACCCTTTTGGTTTCAGTGTCAGATGAAGAGATTGTCTTTTTAATTATGTTGAAATAGTGTTTACATGAGACAGGATTGTTCCCTTTGTCAGTGCTTGATGAAGATAATGTAGATAGCAGTTTTTTAATAGGTGTGTTTGCCTGCAATGTAATCAGTACAAAGGCAATTATAATTGAGCTCAAAAAGCAAAGTTCTGAAAATTAATGAATTACTGAAGTTAAGGTACCTGTTCATTCAGAATAAAAATGCTTTACAAATAACAGGAAGGGAAAAAGCCCAAACAAACAATGAATGTAGGCAGTGTACAGATCAGAAATAGGTAAGAAAATATTTGAGCACATAATAATTATCACCTAAAATTAGAATAGCTTTTTGTGAAATAAATGGTTTTTGAGGCTCATTCTGGAACATGAAAGAATCAATTTCTATCAAGAAAATGAGTGTTAAGCTAGTAAATGGGGCTGTATTTTTCAGAGCTTAGTACACACATCTGCTTAGCCATTTCTTTTTTTTCTATGGTAATAAATGCCATGGTCAGTTGCTGCAAAATATTTTTTCTGGGGCTTGTACCATATCCCTGGGTTAGAACCAGATTCCTTACTTGTCCAGGAGGTCCTTCTGCATCTTCTAAGACCAGTCTTTCTTTGTGGTGGCTGCAGCCCAGGGATTTTGCCTCTCTTTGGTGCTTGGTCCACTGTAATTGTGATAATTTTGTTCATGTTATTCAATAATGCCAACATCATATTTATTCTGGTACGGACAGAAGATAGAGATGTTCATTTAAATAAATGTGTTCTTTAAATATCCAACTTCATATATCTGTCAATGAAGCTGGTAACATTTAATTGAACTATTGCAAAATAATTAAATGCATGTTTAGAAAAAAAGTATTTTTCCATAAAATTAATTTAGTTCTATAAAACACAATTTCTATGAAGTCATTTTAATATTTTAAAATTATAATGGCATGGATTGGTGAGACTGGTATGAGTCTGATACCAGACTGAAAGGAGATATGAAAATGACCTTCATAGCACCCGAATTTCTTCAGTTCCTCATTGTGAAGGCTTTTTTTTTAGTATCAAATATGAGTTCCTCATTAACATTTACAAAATTTGAATTCTATCTCGTAAATCATGCAGAAATTACAAATATATTTATTTGTTGCAAATAAAATTTAATGTTATAATGAGAAGTTTCCCCTATCACTTACATATGATTACTTAGCTGGAATTATCTTACTATTTCTAACTGACTGTTTAAGTTGAACAAATTTGTTGCTTGACAGTATTTATTAATTTCTTTTGTCATCATCTGATCCTGGAAAATGTTACATTTCAGGCATTGTATTCAATGAAAATATAGTTCTTTAGCTTCTACATCTTTTATTTGAAAGTAATTATTCCTTCTTAATCATAAAGGCATTTTGTAAATAGGGAATTTTTATGCATGCTGTAGCAAATGCGTAACAGTCATGTAATGTTTACATGTTGATGTCAAACAAGAGAATCTTTTGAAAGAAGAAAATCTATGGAAGAAGAGGCTTTTATTTGAGACAAAAGATTTGAAATCAGGGATTGTCTTATTTTAAATTTTGTCATTAATTTTCTTTCAGTTTTTGTCACATCATTTTATCTCTCTCTACCTCTCTATGTTTTTC
This sequence comes from Platyrinchus mystaceus, assembly GCA_035041135.1. NCBI lineage: Eukaryota > Metazoa > Chordata > Aves > Passeriformes > Tyrannidae > Platyrinchus > Platyrinchus mystaceus. The sequence continues at coordinate 21,060,244 of JAWWLV010000180.1, read as the reverse complement.
ATCTGTATTGTTTATCTAATATCTCCAAATCTAGTAACACTGAGAGATCTCAGCATATCTAGAGAGAGAAAACATAAGAAAAAGTGCATTGATATTTGTGTAATACCAATTATTTTGCATTTCTACCGTATGCAGGGTCATTTGTATGCACTCCTACCCTGACTGGGAAGCAGTCTTATTGGGCACAAATACACGAGTGCAGATAGAGGATACTGATGCTCTCTTGATGTATTTCGTGCAGCTCCACACATCACCAAAAACTCAGTTATTCACTAAGTTTAGTAGTAAATGTAAGCCCCAATTTTTGCAAACAGTGAGAAGGCAGGTTCTACAGCAAAAAATTGTCTTCTATCAGAAAACATTTTAGCTTTGACTACAACTACTGAAGTAGCTCTCACCAAGTCTCACATAGGGTAGAGATAGCATAGGGTAGGCTGAATAGCACAGGGTGTGCATGAGTTTAAGACAGGGAGGGAGATGACTCTCGACTTGTTGTCTTAGGTGACAAGGCTGGTTTAGTGAGAGGACTGAGGCAGTTCTGGCTCACCTTTGTGCCTGAGGCAATGCAGGGGATGTGGCTGTCATCCTGTTGATATCTATTTGATGGGCTCCATTTTAGTCCAGACATAAATTTTGCCTATACTTCCAGTAATGTAACCTGGTGTAATCAGATATCACAGGGAAAAATACAAAGATGGATCCATATATAAAACACTTGTATTAACATATTGTCATTAAAAATTGATAGAATGCTGCTAGCAAATAGGTCTACTTGTATAAATTTGTATTTTACTTTTTTTTTTTAATGGATGGAAGTCAGCTGTAGCTGCTCTGTTGGATGCTGGGAGTTCTTTCAGTGAACAATATGAAATTAGAAATATACCAAGCAAAAGTTAATGTAATGAACCAAATCCTGACCCTGCACTAGGAATTTGAGTTTGCAGAACTGATGCTCCCTTGTTTATCATCACAACCGGTACACACAAGTACGTTTTCTGGGTTCAGTGTTTTACGTATAAAATGAGAGAGATCCATGGATGCCCTGACTGGTGTAGCTTGATGAAAATATCTATCTGGCTACATAAGTATCAAGGAGCAACAGCAGAACTAAGGAACCTTTGAAAATACCATGGAACAAAAAACTGGACTTGGAAAAACCACTGTTGGTCCTCACTGTTGGTAAAGGAATGTGGGGTGAAATGTTTTTCAAAGTAAATATCATTCAGCTGCAGGCAGTGTTTTAATGAATTGCACAGAAGAAGGATATCTAATTTGCAATTGTTGCACAGAAATTTTGCAGAGAAACCAGGGAAGGAGAAAGAGAGGCAAGATCAACCTCGCAAGTCAGAATAGGCAAACTGAATTAAAAAACATCTTTTCATTTTAATTTTGTGGTCCTTTATGGATCTCTTTATTCCATTCTATGACTAACAATAAGTTACTTATTAATGCAAAAGGTGGGTATCTGCATTCTTTGACATGTCCCCTCCAAAACCAAGTAAAAGAAAAAAATCCTCTCCAAAATCTCTTAACTCCAGAACACATTATGTCCGAGTGTGCATTATCAAAAAGAGATTTAGCATTCTATCAGGAATTATTAAACTCTTCCTATTCTTAATATGGCTGTCAGATACAGGAGAGCTAGAAATTCAAAGGAAAATTACATTACCCTCTTTCTAATGTGCTGTGAGTCTTACAACCATGAAGTAACTATCAAAGCACTTGTAATGTAGTTTGATAGAAAGATAATGTATTTTTTTCCTGTAGTGGTTTGGTTTTTACCAGTACAAAGTCACAATACAGACTGTTAGGCATCACATATGTTATATTTTAGAGGATGAGACAACAGGAAAACACACTCTATGTCTACTGCTGTAGGGCTGCTACGCTGTAATGTGCAAAAAATCAGTAATTCTAAAAAGAGAGGATGTTACCTTTGGGGTGTTACCACGCTCTTTAAGGTAGCAGTAATCAACACTGAAAAATAGGTTAGTAAAATCAATCCCCTAGTTTTAGTGCAAGGGTCCAGAACCAAGTGTGTTTCCCATGGTTTTTTTAATACCTTAAACCTGTTTTTTGTTTGCCTCCTAAAATGCAGTATTCATTTCTCTGCTTCTGTGGTATTTTTTTTTTCCCTCTGATAGAAACAACATTGGCTACCGGGCCATGTCTTAGCTCTTAATTCCGTGCTTTATAATGAGATCTAAGACTTGGTCAGCTCTGCTTTCCCTCGCAGGAGCAGCTCATTGGCATGATGGGCGTTTATGTCGTTCTGAATGTATGGCTGAGATTACATTCCTCCAGTTCTGGCATGAAACTGTGGTTTCATCTTGGGCATGAAATTGCCAACTGCTGGCATGTACGTGGTACTTAAGATGTCAGAGGTTTGCCAGGCTGCATTGCTAGACTTTTGAGTGTAACTATTTGCATTTTTTTCCCCGATGAAACCAATTTCCGTTGGAAATGCTAGCATGGCAAAATAAAAATGTTCTGTGGGGGACACAGCAGTTTCAGGAGCATCTTTGTCACAGATACCAACTGTTTTATAGTCAGAATCTTTTTGGATTGATAAAGCTGAATTATACAATTTAGGACTGATGAAACCTATGTACCTTTTCTATAAAGAAAGGCAGAGTGGTTGGAGAAGTAGGAAAAACAGAAATAGGGTTTAAGAGCAGTTTATGTGAAGTCAGAGAGAAGCATTTTCGGAAGGCAAGCTGATAAAAATTAGTATTAGCTTGTCAGCAACTGTCCTAATCTTGTGATTTGAACTGTGGTGTAAGTTGATAGCTGAATCCTTTTGTTCATTATGTGGTTTTGATCCCTCAGGCTCAAAACATGGGCTATTGGTGGAATAATGTTTTCAAACTCCAGAAAATGCTATAATATTACTTGTATTCGGATGCCATGTGGTCTTTAACATGTTTATTGTCAAAAAGACAGAAAAGTTTGGTGCCTCATCTGGTAGTATCCATTTGTAAAATTTGAGAGACCTCAAGTTCTGACTAGGAATATCTCAACATCATGGTCTTGTTTGGTAAAAGTCATTATTAAAAGAAAAGCTCCAAACTCTATCCTTCCCTCCCAGAGAGTTTTCCGGGCCCTACTGATAACTTTCTTTTTTTTTTTTTTTGTGTCACCATCTCTGACTTGATATTAATTGACATATATTTCTCATTTGCTCTCTTATTAGAAAAATCCCCACCCCTATGTATGTAAGTTAATGTCTGCAAGAAGTGCATGTCTCTAGACTAGCCTGTGAGACCTCTGATAAAAACATGCTATTACTGATTCGTATCATGCTAGTCTATAAATGCTCCAAGCGTACCCAATGACCCTGGGAGTGTGCTGCCCTCAAAATTTCTGGGGCTGTCTGCAGAAAGCATAGCTTGTTCTCTGACACTTGTACTTCACCAGTAATCTCTGAGAAGGCAAAATAAAAAACATAGAATTGAATTGAAAGGAAATAGAAAGAAGTGCTATGTTTTATGCCAATTTAGTTTAAAGGGAAAAAAAATCTTCAAAATGAGTTGTCTGAAGTAGTTAGGAAAGCTGATGTAATATAACAGCTGTGGGCAGTTTTTCTCCCCTCTTCTTAATATAGACAGAATTGATTAGTTGGGTGTAGTGTAGTGCTGCGTGTGTCAAGTAGGTACAAAATGGTTGTTCTCACGAGAAAATTGCATGCAGACTTAGCACATGATAAGCTGTCTTGTGTTAACACAAATTGCCTCGTTCTTGAAATGGCAAGTGACTGGGAGAGCTATAGAGGATGTTTGTATAGTCTGAGCTATGCATATATTCTGTGAAAAAAAAAGAATTACAAAATTCCTCTATGTGCTACTTTAGAAAGTGTTTTGCTGAGGAGAATACAGAGAGAAACACTGTGCTGGAACAAAATGTGTATTTTTATTTGCTTGTGAACTTGAAAGAATGGAATAAATTTTTTTCTATGCAATGATAGTGAGCTTCATTTGGTAAAAATAAGCAGTTTAAGTTAAAAATAAGCCACTTGAGTTAGCATAATACAAGAAACTTGTTGAAGCATAAGTAAAATGTTTTTATCATGCTTTTATAAGCCAGAAAACTGCCAAAGGGGCAACTTGAATCTCTTAAAGTCAATTAATCTCTTTCTATGAAACAATATCAAAGATGTTTAACCAGGAAAAAATATTTTAGCTGTAGGTGCCTGAAAAAGCCAAATTTATTAAAAAGCACACCCTCTTGGCCATAACTGTAACACTTTTCTTATGGTGTTACAATTAATGGCCAATGAAAGAAAGATTTAAAGCTAATGGATATACCCCAGACACATGGTGCATTTGTTACTTTCACCAACTGTGGTTTTTTCATTTTTTTATGTTCAATATTCACATTTGTTCGTTAATGCAAAGTAAGTTAATACTTTTTAGAAGACCTTAAAGACATGCTTTTCAGCTGAAAGGGTAGTTTAAAGTACATTGTGTTCAGAACAAAACAGTGTTTTCTGTACTGTGTCAGCAGCTAAGTTGAGAATTTGATGCTTTTTTCCCCTTTGTACTGTTAATCGCTTTTAGGTATTTCTGAGAAGTGCAAGTGCCTCACAAGGGACAATTCTCCCATCTGAGTGAGGTTTAAATACTGTATTAAGCTTTCTTACTGTACAGAGGTATGTGAACTTACAAAAATATTTAGGTATGTAAGACCAGAATGGGTCACAGCCAAACGGAATTTTCAGGAATAAAATAAAATTAATTCAACTCTCCCTCTCAGCATATACACCATAAAGAGCCACTCCATTAATTGGTTTCCAGCACTCCATTAAGAACACTGAAACTTCAGTTCAAAATAATGTCCCTAAAAATTATAATGTGTCCAAGGAGAAGAAATTGTAATGTGCCACAGGTTGGTTTTTTTAAATTTTTCTTTTTATGCATCTTTGCCACTGTAACCAATAAATCCTGATAAGTCCAAATCTGACAGTTTCTTTAACCATGACTGTGCTAGCAAGGTGTACCAATGCAGGCACTACTTTTTCAGAACTGGCTCTGATCAGGTTGCCAGCTTAAAATATCCCATACGCCCTCTCTTAGCCTTTTTTAGCAAAAGGGGAGGAGCAGGGGAAGCTCCTGAAGCCATGTTCTGTATCAAGCAATAAATAAATAAATGTTGATGGTCCCTGCAGATGCCTGGGGAAGATTCATCTCTGGATATACAAAAATTCATGTCATAAGCTGCGAGTTCTAACTCTAGTGAACCCTGTCCATGCATAAACAGTATAAAACTGAACAAATATTTTGAAGGCTGCTTCAAATCTTTATTTCTGCTTTTTCTTATCTGTGATCTAAATGTACTCATAGCCTGTTTTTATCAATATGATTTTATAGTACTGTCATTCTTTGACTTAAACTACTCCTTTTCTCTTTGTAGGGTTCACCACTTATAAACAGTAAAGTAATACTCACTTTTCTTGTCTAAGCAAGCCAAAAATATGATAATCTCTTAATGACATCATGAAAATAACCATGAAATGTATATATCCTAAAAAAAAATACGGGCACAAAGCCTGAAATGTATCTTAAACTAAGATTATTATCCGCAAAGATTTATTTTGTATATAATGACAATGTACTCTCTTTATAGTCTGAAAAATGAATTTTAATCCAGTTAGTTGAATACTTAGACAAGTACAATTTCAGCTTAGTTTAACAAAATTCAGAAGTCATGTTTACATTGTAAAACTGTTATACAGCTGAATATAGAAAAAACCCCTCTGGACCATCTACATACAGTAAATAAATATCCTTGGGAAATTCACTGTGACTTTAGAGTTTAGGAGGTCGGTACAAAGCTGCTTTCTCTGGTCTTGTGTAACAAGCCAGTGATGACAAAATGGTCACTTAAAGAAGCTCAGGGAAAATTTAAAGCTTTCTGCTGGTGACATTGAATTAATTCCTACTTTTCATCCTATTTTTATTTCTCTCGTCCCTGTTTTTAGGTTGAGTGCTGAGATTGCTGAATGGGTGCGGGCAGTTCTTTTCTTTTTGCCCTCTTTAGAATTTTTTTTTTAAATTCTGTCATCTGCACAGAGGGTAAGATACAGACTTTTTTTTACAGGTCATCTCTCCTGATCTCCTTGCATTCAGGTGTTTGAGTAGTGATCTGTGATGATTGCTTTGTAGTTTATTTGTGTAAATCAAATTAAATGCCTTTTCTTCAGAACCAAATGAGACATTTCACTTATTTTTCCCAATTGACTATGTTATTGCACAACAGCTGCTCCCTGGTTTCATATAGCTGTCTGCTCTTGTATTCAGATTCTGTCTTATTGTAAGATGAGAAAATTCATCTTAGCTAATAGCTCTGACATAATTTCTCCTTCATTCATTCATTTCCTACTTTTCTACTGGCCTTGTTCTAATTTATGTTAAGCAGTGACAATGAATGAAAACCATTTAACAAAAGTAGGAAGATGGTATAAAATAGAAAGTATTAGCAGTGGTGAAGGACACATATGGAACATGGGAAAGCACCAAATGTTTGTAAGGGGTCACCAGCAGCACATGTTGGAAATGGTCTTTATGCAGAACTTCTTCTTTTGTTCATACTGACATAAGGAAATGTCTGGTCTTCCCTCCTCTGTGTTAAGTTGCATGTTCTAGTCTTGTTTTCTCATTTCAGATCTCTTCTCTTTGAAAAGTCCCAAAAAACCTCTCTGCTTTTTGGTGAAATACTCATTTCCTTGGCAAGTGGTTCCTATAGCATCATAAAAAATATATTTCCAGCCCTTTTCAATGTATTTGTGTTCTTACATCATTCAGTGTGTTTATTCTTGTGTTGAAATATTGTACCAAGACACTTTATGTCTAGTATTCTATACCTGTATAATTATTTTAAAAATTCCATAGGTGTGCATGAAGTCCTTTATTTTTACATACTTTTGGCCCGTATCCCTCATAAATCCAGAAAAACATTTTCATGTGACAATTCCTCAATAAAAGAATTAGAGTTTAATGCTCACAAAAGGAGCTAAACCAGGTTTCATTCCTTCAGCCCACCTAATGCCTCTTATAGAGATGCTGTTCCCTAATGCTCAGCTCTTTTTCTCATGAGAGCCAATGTTTCATGAGACAACATAGTTGGCATGCCACTGAGCAGCTATTTCGTTAGCAAGCATTTTAGGAAAAAAGGTAGTTGCAGGCTGGGAAGTATCCACTCTAGTTGATACCTACAAAGAACATAGAACCATAATTTATGAAGGGTGTATAATAGACACATGAAATTGAGTATATGCCAGCAACAGGCATGAACTCTTCAGGACTCTGGGCTCATGCCAATGTAAGCAAAAGCTGAAATAGGTATATCATTGTTGCTGTTGTTGCTTCAACTCACGTAATGTGCTAACTCATGGTGTGCCACACTTTCTTTTGCTAAATAAACCTTGCAAATTCATTTCTTTAAATACTTGACGTGTCTTAGAGAGGTTGAAGTTCAATTGACTCAAACTCTAGCATTTTTAATGAACTGTAAAGCATTAGATGTGGGATTTTTATTTGGTTATTTAAATGCTTGCATGTTTCAGAGGTTGCATGTATCTTTCTGTAGTGTGCTATTTAAGTCACTGGTGGTATGGTATGAAGAAGTCCCATTGATTGCCCCATTTATGTTAGTTGCATCTAAGAGCAGATTATTGTTTTCAATAACTGGGTTTACATAAAACTTACAACTTGCAATATTGCTAGGAAGAGTAAACAGCATTTACACTGTTTTGTGACCCACAGTCAGATTTCCATGAAATTAACGTTTTCTAAAACCAAAGCTTTTCTGATGACCTTTTTAAATCGTTGTGTAGTTCAACAACATTTAAAAGTTGATATATGAATAACAAACCCTAATGAAGTGTGGTGAGCCAGCAAAAAGCAGACGGGATCATGCATGGTGTTATTGGTCTTGCTGAATGACTGAAAGAACCTTTTATACGAGTTACAGATTTTACTGTCAGACTTAGTAATGGGCTAATGTAAAAAGACTAAACTGTGAGAGCAGCTGCTGCTGACTTTTGTACATCAATCAGGCTGAACTAAAACTAGAAATGGTACTTCTGTTTTTTTCAGTATTGAGATAGTAGTAGATATGGGTAACTTGTATTGGTCTTTGAGAAAATCCTTTTATATGCAATGCTATTTAGGTATTATTACCTCTAGCTCATAAGTCTATGTTCTGACACTACAAATAGCACGAATCATCATATATTTCTAACTTAGCTATACTAGTGCCCTGTTTATATCAGTTGCTAGTATAAATTCAGGTTAGATAAGTATGAACTGATAGATCAGAACAATACTGGCAGTTTGGCAATATTTGTTCCAAGTGCAATTACCTTTTATTTCCCATTGAAGTTTCAAGCTCCTGTGTGAGACAGAAGGAACATGGATTCAGAGAAATGAAGAAAGAGAATACATGTGCACATATGTATAATATCAGTGCCAATTTGCCAGCAGTGAGCCTGCAGAAAGGCAGCCTGCCTGCTCCACCACTCACCCAGAAAGTTGGCAGAACAGTCAATCAGCCAATTACCTAGCAAGCTATCTACATCCCCCAATGCTAAAAGGCAAAGCAATTTGGTTTTGTTCTTTACTGACATTTTGCCTTTTGCTTGTCAGCTGTTTTGTGCATTTTCTGTGTGTTAAATTTGGGATTGTATAAGCTTCATTTTCTGGCTTATTCGATTGTATTTTCCTGATCATATATTTATTTTATTTTATTGTACTGCTGAAAACAAGGAATTTCTAGGTGTTATCACTATTATATTTAAGTGTACCCATTTGGTTTTATCCTACCTAACTTTATGGAAGACTTTGTAGAATTAAATTGAACATGACAGTCTTGCTTCATTTTTTTTCCATCCTAACCACATCACAGAAAAGACTTAGGGGAACAATGCAAGAAAGGACTGATAGAACAGAATATGAGGCACTGCTGCAGGTCTGTATCCTCTGTCCCCTCTAGCTCTCTCCTCCTCTTCTCTCAGAGATGGAGGCAATGGAAGTGATTAAAGCTTTGCACAGAAAGGTTACAGTTCTGGTAAGGAAAATATCCCTATACATGCATACACCACCCCTTGATGATTTGATTTGCCAGTTTCCATGTTCTTTTGCCTGTTATTTGCAGGTAAACTTTATCAGAATATTTTTTTAAAAAGCTAATTAGTGATTGTCATCACAAAATTGATTGACTATTACCAGAGCCAAAGAAGTATCATTTATTTTACCCTAAACAAACCTGTCTGAAGTGACTAAGTCTATTCTTCATTTAACACAATTTTCATCAGCAACACTACATCAGGAATCATTTGATCTGCATGATTTTTACTTTGAATAATTCTCAGTGGTTCAGTTTCTTCTGGATTGCTTTGTCTTTTTTTTTTTTTTTTAGATAATTTGAACCATTATAAATTTGAGTATCCATTCCTAATTTGATTGGTTGAAACATATAAAACCTGAATATGAGTTGTAAATTACTTTTTTGAGAAAAAAGATCCAATTTACTGTACCATGGAATTCTTTCTAAACATATTTTATACACTATTGTTATGGCTGTTTGATAGAATTGTTTATTGTATTTTCCTGCAATGGAATAGAGATTGTCATTAAGATAGTGTTGACATCCTTCAGATGAATGTAATATTATAGATTAATTGTACAAAACTTTCCTTCAAAAATCTTCTAAAATGTGGACTTATTTCTCCAATTAAACACTTAGAAGGTTAAAACTTAAATTCTGAGATCATTTTTTTCTTTCCATAAACAGAAGTCTTTTCTGAAAGCTTAGTACAGATTTGTTCTAATTCTCTGGTTTTAATCTCTAGTGTGAATAATTTCATCAGATCTTTTGGTTGTTGTTTGGTTCATTTTAGGTTAAGCCAGGGGTTAACTTCTTACAGAGATTCATGAAAAAGCAGCTGGGCTCTTTCTGAGGACAAATGGAAAAGTGCTTTGGTCAAGATTTAAAGAAATTGAGATTCTTATCCAGTTGCAAAATTGAGATTCTTATCCACTCCCCTCTCCTCCCTCAACACTTATGTTAAGATTTGAAATATTCAGACTTGAAATCTGGCAGAGATTTGTCCCTCTATTTCAGATGTTGTACAGTCCAGTAATCTGTTTCCATTTGGCTGTAATGCAAGGTTTTAAGCAGTATACATTACATTTGCGCAAAGATTATATTAAACAGTGCAATCAATGATCTAATAACATTCACTTGGTGCATTAGATGTGTGTATATCATATATAAACAGTGTGGAAATTCCCAATAAAAGTCATTCTCCCAGTAGCTTGCTGCTGCATAAAAAAATAAGAGAAAGGAGTTCAAAGATATGTACAGGGCTTGGGACTATAATTAACATAGTCTAAGTGAATGAAATGCATGGATGGAAAATTTGTAGCCTCATTAACTGGACACTGGATTTTGAGAATTCTGATTACCAAGTTATTGTACATGCTGATGGAGTTACAATATCAGTGGCTTAGTGTGCCTATAAATGAATGTCTAAAAGTTATACAATGAACTAAATATAAAACACTTAATGTAAAAAAAATTCTCACCTGAAATGCTAAAATCATAGTGTCACTTAAAAGAAAGCATAATTTTTGCAAATGTAGTAAAAATTTAAACTAGCCAATCAGACCAAAAATAATTATTTTTAAAATTTATAAAAATGAGGGAAAAAACGCTAAAGAAAGAAAAATTAAAAAATAGCATATGTCAGATTTTGGTCTTGTGGAATGACAAAAGCTTTGGTTTCAGAGTTCTGAATGGCCTACTAAAGCTTAGCAATGCAACCATTAATTGCCAAAATAATTATTTAGCTACGAGCAAGTCAGATTAGGTTATTTTAGCAGAATGAATTAAAAACTACTAAGCATAAGGTGATAGAAAAAATTGGCAATTGGACTGTAGAATTATATGCTTTTTCTTGTTGATTTTACTTGTTAGAAGATTGTTAAGAAGTAATGTTTTAAGGGTCACCATGGCTGTGGGCCATAGAATGTCATCTTTAGGAGTCAAGACATTTTCCTTATGGTGATGTATCAAATCCCTGATACTGAAAAGTATCAAATATTCTTTTTTCTTTTTCTCAGAAATCCTGTCATAATGAGAATTGCTCTTACTGTTTACAGTATCCTTCAGTATAGTTGTCAACTTTATTATCTTTGCCCATGTTAAATGTGGGCATAAGCATATGAGTAAATTTTGTATAATCCTATGGAATAATTAATAATAGAATAGAATATGTAGTAAAGTAAGCTTGTACCGAGTCAAAGTTTGAGGTGTTTACTGAACAAACTTAAGTTGATGAAATTTATATTTTGCCTGTCTTGCCTGTTGCTGCAGTGAGCTAAGTTGCATGCTTTTAAGACTGACTTTATTGCATATGGTCTAATCTGTCAATCTTAATGTAGCTGTAAGATACTGTGAGCATGAAAATTTGTAGGCAGATTAGTAGTACCCATTAGTAATCTCTAACTAAGCCTGACATGTACAGATTTGGTCATTTGCTAAAAAAAATATCCTGTCTTCCTGAGGCCAATAGTGAGATAATTATCTGGGGATATAGAGAATTTTCTTGCCAAGTAATTCTAGGGAATGAAAGTCAAACAGAGAACATTAAGTATTTTACTAACCTAGGGACACTAGCATTGGATTTATTATAACAAGAAGCTTGACACAATTAGAAATTAGTGTATAGGAAGGCTGCCTATTTTATCAGGGGTTTTAGACATCGTCGACAGTGCAGATCAATACCTTTTGAGCTTCTCAGCTGCATTTAAGTGTTACAGCACTGAGCCAAACAGCACATTAACCAATATGAGGGAACCATGTGTGCTCAACCAAACTGGAGATGAATGTGATCTATGTATGTGGTGATATTGACACTTAAAGCATCTAACTTAGGCCTCTGCTTTTAAAAAAATTAGTGGAAAGGATAAAAAATAAGTTAAAAATAGGAGCAGGAGAAACAGAGTATGGGATTAAATAAAAATCAAGATGGAGAAAGCATGGTTGGAAAATATGTGTTGGTACCGCAGTGGACATGGCTTGGGAAGATGCAGATACTGGACATCTGTGAGTGAGTGCTGGGATGCTGGTGCTGTGAATGGAGAGAACCAGTGAGCTGCTGAAAAACGAGGAAAATTCTTTGTTCTGAATCTGCTCAAACCACAGGCATGTGGTGTTACTTGAGCAGGGCTGGCTGGGCCTGGCCTGGGACATTGATGGAGACCTGCACTTAGATGTGTGATTTGTGTTCCTCATCACTAGAATAAGAGGCGGATACTGCTGAGGGAGTCACACACTCCTCACAGAGGAGGAGAAGTAATTCACGTTGCTTAAAAATTATATGCTTCAGATATACATTGCAGGAGACTGTAGGGAGAAACTGGCAATGAGTGAATCGTCTGTGTTATATTGGAAAAATTATTTAGAAGTGTCTTGGGGGCAAAAAATCAAGCTAAAAACTGTAATCCCTCTTCAGGGCAATCATTACACAATTTGCTGCTTCATTGCAAAACATTTCTTTTGCACAACTATGCCAGAGGTTCTAATATATGTAACTCAGTCCTCCCTCAGTCTCATACATGCTTGCATAGTTTTTCTGAGAGTTTGCTGATGCCTGCTTGTCTTCTGTCTAAAGTCTGTGCTTTTTGGCAGGCAAAGAGGAAAATAAAGGAACCCCTGGAAAACCAAATGGGTCTTTTTGACCATGGAAGAAAATGACAAGGAAAAGAGAAGCAGAAAGCCCTTCACCTTTCCAGTGAAAATAAAGTAATAGGATGGGAAACACCAACATTACCCAGCTTCTGAGACATATCCCAATTATGTCTGCTCTTAAAGAGATATCTCTACCTTTGAAATACAACAGCCTGTAGCAAGTCAGGAGTATAACCTGCACCAGAAAAACTGATCATAAAGAAAATAATCAATGCAGTAGTAGTACTAGTAGTAGTGCTGAAGTAGTAATTATCCTGTACTGGCCTACAGAAATCCAGAGCTGAGCCTTCTGTGTTCAAGCCTTCAACTTAATGCAGGGAAGGCTTTTCTTTTCCCTTCCTAATACTTTTCTAAATTTTTTGCCTTATTATCCTTTGCAGCTAAGGAGCCATTCATGGTGCTCCTTACCAACAGCTTGCTGACTGTGAAAAAGGTTTGTGGCTAGGGATGTGATTTCATTCTTTGTTGGGGCAAGAAAATGTAGAAATTCAGAATTAGGAAAAGGGCAGTGGTGGTGAATATGAATTACAACAGAAATAGTGATTTGGTTTTCATCTGCTCAGACCTTTCTTAGAATGGCAGGCTTTTGCAGCAACTGTGCTTTGGTGTTTAAAAAAAGGAGGTTTCTATCTCCCTTGAAAAGGAAGTCAGTTAAAAAAAATAAAGTATCTTTTTTTTTTTTTTTGTTTCCTTTTTAAGAGTTCTGGCTATTGAACTGTAACACTGGCCACATGTGCATTAAAACTATAAAGTTCTTATGAATCTTTAATGAGGAAACATTCATGTGCGTACAAAGTAGATGGTTTTAACAGAGGCACCTCAGTCACTCTTAATTTTGTTCTCTCACCATCCCCCAAATACCTCAAGGGCTCCGTTCTGCATTCCTTACACATTTTGCTTTCTCCGGAAAGACTCACGTTCACATTAATTGAAAGACATCACCCCCTTCCTCCCCGCAAAAACCCAACATAACAAAACCAAAACTCAATTTAAAACTCATTTTGATCTCAGAAAAGCATATAAGGATGGGTTTTTCTTGATTATTCTCTGAGCTTTTTAATATGGATTGAGAAATAGGATTATTGTTAACTGCAAAGAGGGAGGGAGACCTTTTAGAAGTGCTCACGTGCTATGTAGTGGTGGAGCTGGTTAGTAATGTTATAATGTTTCATTATAATTGCTGCTGTAATTTTTTGGGGGGGGAAGTGTGGTCAGTCTCAGGGCAGGCAAAAGCAGCTCGTGTGGTCACATCCTTGGAATTCAGTGAAATGACAGATGAGGATCCTACCTGTTGACTCTACATGGGACACCACGTAGCAGCCACCTTGTTTTGAAGCAGTATTGGAAATAAAGGTCAATGTCATTAGAAGTAGCATGTAAGTAAAAAGCTTATCTTGCAGGACACTATCAAAACTTACTCAATGTGGCTTAGTTGTGAGTTTAGTATAAAGTTGATGAAGGAGTTATCCTTCTTGATTTCAGAATTATGTGGTGACTGTCATCAACAACCATAGAACTGTACAAAGTCCTTTCCCTTTTATTAATTTGCTTTCTCAGGAAGGTTGTCCCTGCTTCCTTGTCTACATCTTGAAAAATTATTCACCTTAAAATACGATTCTGTTTTTAAGAAAAAGAAGCTGAATAGAGAAATTAATGTTTTGAAATGGAACAAGAAACCTGTTTCAGTTTGTGGGGGTTTTTTGTTCTAAATAAGGCTTCCCATTAATAAACATACTAATGTTCATGAAGATGGATATATAATACAATGGAATGTAAAAAAACCCAACCAACCAAACAAAACACTTAAAGTTTCTTTTACTGCCAGAGAGGGCAAGAAATAGTTTTTTCACAAGTGAGTTCCATGTCAGAGTACCACTGTGTAGTATTCCCAGTGTCTCAAAATGAGCTTTGACAATGGAATTGCTTTTCTATCACTATACTTAAAACCAGATTCTGAAAGCTGTTTGAAGCCAGCTGTATACAGTTTCAAACTTAGTGCTTTAAAGGTAAATACAATATGAGGAGCAATATAGCTCATGAACGCACCGAGTTTACAGTTCTCACGTGTCTGGTACAGCAGATATATATTAAAAGATAATGGGAGGAAAGAGACCAGTTTTGTTATTGTGACTATTGCGATGAGATCTTCGGTCTGACCCATCTGCAGGTACCCCCTCAACAGTCAGGACACCAGGGGTGGATTGCTTGTGCCTGTGGACAGTAAGTTGGGTGCCTTTGCTTTATGGGGGTGGGCATTAGCAAAGTAACAACCTTTGTTACTTTATATATATGCAAATTATATAAATTACATTCTTTTTGATCAAATTACATTCTTTTTGGTATTCTACAAAGGCATCGTTGACTAACAGTTAGAATCCAGGATGCAGGGAGGCTCAGTGTGGGACAGGATTGTATGTCTTTGCAGAATTAAGATTAGGTGCCATCCAAAAATTGTTTGCAGAAGGTTACCCTGGGCTTCTGCTGATCTTCCAGGAACTATTTCACTTACAGCAATCTGAAAACCAGGAAATACAAAGATGTGAAACTTTATTTACTCCCAGATTGCCATTTAGCTGCATCTTTGGACCATCCTTTTCCCAAATCTTTTCATGTACAGTACCACAGTGTGGAGAGATGAGAGAATTTAATTTGCTTATAAGTTTATTTTAACTAAATTTATGTAAAACTGAAAGTGATAAGGCTTGGATTGGCTATGACTTAAAGAAATCAGTACTTTGCATGAAGTTCCAGGATTTAAGCTTTATCTGTAGGAAGAAGATAAACATGGAGCTCAGCATGTCACAACACTGACCATGGATAAACAGCATGACACCACAAAGTAATGTATCATGCCAGCTGGAACTGCTGGCAGATAACTTAATTCAGTCATCAAATTGTAACTGAGGCTAATTGTGGCAAAAGCACCAGGCTATGCAGCTGCTGCTGTCTGTGGAAATTTGTCATATGTCTGTAGGTTGCCTTTTAAATATTTTGAAATTCCAAAGATTTTGGTGTGTCACAAACCTTCTCAGCTGTGTGTTGTATCAGTTTGTATGCAGTGCTTTACAAGATACTTAAATATAACCCAGATTTCAGGAAAGACAGTATTCCAACACAAAGGTCTGAGAAAGTTTTTTTTACAAAACTTTTTTTTTTTTCCTAGTGCATATTTGACCACCCAGAAAATAAAGTCCTTACTATATAAGTAATAAAAGTAGCCTCACAGGTTTAAGGGGTTTTGAGGGAAATATTTATTTTTGTTGCTATGCTAGACAGAGGGTTTTCGCACAGACAGTGTCCTGTCTTTCTCACACCATCAAATGTTTGATGTGCAAGCTCTCTGCAATAAGAATATAAAGCTTGTGAAACCCTTCATTAGCATGCTAGGATTGTAACGATAAATATTTTCAGCTTAGTGGGTGGCTTTATATCCGATTTGGGCTTTTTGTTCATTATGAGCCACACAGCTATGTTGGTATTAATTGGTGTGATATTTAACACTTTTGTCATTGTCTTTGCAAATAGGAATTTAAACAGTTAAATGACCTAAATAATTTCTCATCTCTATATATGACCATATTACAATGCAGTTTTATAAGGTGGAAATTTAAAATAACACCCTGTCTTAAAAACTGATTAGCTTTGGATTTTTTTTTTTAAAGTGTAGTGGTGGTGCTCTGAATTCAAGACAACAGAATCAGGAATTTGTGAACAAAAATGCACCACTGTAACAGGAAGTTACATGTTTTCCCATTCAAGCAGATGTTTAACTGTTCAAAACATTAGAAGCAAATATATTTTTTAAAAGTTAATTGTGTAACTTTTGATTATATGAATACTAAGAACACCTGGCTACATCTTTCAGGTGTGCATCTGTTAAAGTAATACACATAATACTATTTATAGAATGCCTTATATAAGTGATAGATAATGTAATATGTAAATCCCAATACATTAATATTATCTAACAATGTCTGTAAATACCTGTGAGACTGTGGTTTTATAGATAAAACACATCCACCTACCATTTCCCTTTTGCCTACCATTTCCCTTTCCCTGGTTTCCTGACAGAAGCAAGATTTCCATTGACAAAGACTGCTGGTCATTATTAAACTTGCAAATACAATTCCCAGAAATACATACATTCAAAATGTTATGATTGCTGGGCTAATTTTCCTTTTTTTTCTGTAGAACATTTTCTCTCAAGGAAATTCACCAATCACGGTGCAATAAAACTCCCTCTATTTGCACTCATAGGTTAATTTATAGCAGACATCAGGGGAAATGTACACTTAAAAGCAAAACCAACCTCCTCCAAAATATTCTGAATGACTGAAGCAGCTGTGTGCCACTCAGGCAAGAATGCATTGTTCAAGTGAGGAATTTTAAATTAGTCCTAGCTAGCTGTACATACAGACTCACGAAAAAATGTAGTTGGGAAAGCACATGGAAACAGAGGGTATGGAAGTGTGTGAGTACCACCTTTGTGCTCCCAACCACCCTCTTTTTTCCCTCCCTTCACTCACCTTCTTATTGAAGTCCCAGGGGAGGAAAAGTCAAAGGTTTTGTAGTTTGAAAATGAGGAAAATCTGCTGGTATTACTTCACATATTTTTGAAGTTACCACTTTGGATAGATTTTACACTTCATGATCTTTTGCCCAGTATTCTGTTGTTTTACTGGTCAAATTTAATTTAGACGTAATGGAAAAGAATCTGTCCTAAATTAGGAAAGAGAAAGAAGGAAAAGTCTCTAGACAGAACCTCAGACCTGAACAAGTGTGTTTTTCTATAGGCGTTAACAGAGTGATGAATGTGATGCAGATTCAATTTTAGTTAAAGTTGCTGAAAGATTGTTCTTCTCCAGCCATACTCAGACCACAGGAAAGCATTATTTACTGAAGCACTGTATATCATCTGTTCTTTTTCTGATTGTGTTTTGGTTGTAGCCAATTTTCCTAGCATCATGTGTTCCTGATCAGATGTATAGTTACCATGTTAACAATTAAAAATTTTCTTTACTTTTCTTCTGCTAGATCTTCGAAGAAAACTGAACTTCAAGCATTAATAAGGGCTTCTGTAATACTAGATTTATTCTAAGTATTTTCTTTTATGTTGCTGCTAAATATAGGTACTACTTAATAATTCCCTTGGGGAGTGTACCTCTGTTGATGTGCTGAAGAACATTGTCGTATTCACATTAATTTTCATTGGTATTAATGATGTCAATCTCAAAGAATACTTCCTGCATATAATTGGAAAGTTTATTGAGATGGTCTTGGTTATGTAAGTTAATATATCATTAATAGTATTTTCTATGTGAAAAAAGATTGAATTTTATGCTCATTTCCTCAATTTATGAAATCTGTCATATTACCTTGCAACTGGAGGGGGGAACCCCCCACCTTCTATTCCCTAAAGAAATAACCCTTTTTCTGTGTCAGTTGAAATATTGTATGTATTCCATCCCTTGAGAGAGCTGTCTGTAAGAAAAAAAAAAAAAAAAGTAATTTTAGGGAAAATGATTAGTGTTTTTCAAAAACCTACATAGAAAAAAAAGGCACCAAGCACTGCTTTTAAGCAGTGCTTTTAAGGTAGGTTTCCCTTTACTGTAATGAACAGGGTAACAATCACCCTGTTCACTGGACTGGCCTCTTATGTATAATGGAAATTGTTGCTTTTAACATAAAAGATATTCTGTTTCCTGGATTTCCAGAAAGTACTATTTCAAATGCATACTATGAATGTTTAAGTAGATGGAAAATGGTTGTTCCTGTCTTTCAACCTTTCCTATTTTAACTATTTTCATGAGATTTTTGTGAACTGAACTCCTTTTTCCTTCTTTGGGACTCCTGTAGAATATTTTGTTCATCCCTGAAAATACTTCTCCTTTAAATATGGACAGCTTTTGTTTATCCATGAGTAGGCAGTCTGAGTTGCAGATCCTTTCTGCAGTACATAATAGTTTGATCAGAGCAGTGTATGTATGTATGGCTTTGACAGCTGTGAATTCAGAAGGAGCATCACAGTTTTGTGCAGCACAAAGCAGAAGTTTAAAATGTGTGCTGGACCTGTGCTTGACTTGGGAGCACTCAGAAATGTGATTCAGAGGTAATAAATTTTTAGGTGAGTGACAACAAAGTAAGTACACATAGGGATGAATACTGTACTGCACATAGGCTCCTCTGAAAACCAATGTCCTGGGAAGGACATTGCAGGGACAGTCCAATCCAAGTTGATGGAATTGGATTTCTTTGTATGAACTACACATTATCTCACTTATTAAGCAGAATTTCCTATCATGTAGACTCTGCTGTTCTGTTTGCCCTGGATTACAGACTGTATTGAATTCAATGAGCTGTGGGGGTGAGATGGATATTTACAGGAAAGAGGAAAGGATGTGGGAACCTATTCAAGCTCATCCTTTCTTAGAGATGATTTTGCTTCATAGCAAGTCTTTTTGTGCTAATGAATGTTTGCCCAGGAAATCTCCCAGTGAGATTTTAACATTTTTGTCTCTCTTTCATATGGAATTTTATATGGAATGGAATTTTTGGTGTTTTCCAATAATTTATGTAAAATTTGCTGCTCTTGCAGCCTGTGAGCTGTCACACAGGAGTGGAACTGTGAAAAATATAGGAATATACTGTATTAAAAGTATTTCAGCTGATGTAGGCAAGGTCATAGTTAGTCTTGAATACTCATGATGGTTTCACTATTTTTTTTTTTTCAGTTGACCCAAATGGGACAAAAGCATGTAGGTTACTAGGTAAGGTATATAGCTGTTTTCTCTGTATGTGCATGCACACTGTAGTAAAGCAGTGGAGATGCATATTTAAGTACTCCCTTAAAAAGCTTGTGTTGGAACATGCTCTTGAGAACAGTTAACAAGATTATTTTTAAAAAAAATAATTGCATTTATATAAAATTAGTCTTTTAAAACTCTAAAAGATGTAATAGGGGAAGACAGTGTAGATTATATGGTATGCTTTATGATCATTTAAAAGTTAAAACAATGTCAACAAAAAAAGCTAAGAAGTGATTTGTGACTTTTTTCCCCAATATGTAAAATTCATGTTGGTATTTTGTTTTATGCAGGTTGATATATAGTATAGTTTTACTGCATTTATTATAGTTTTACCTGTTGTATGTCAAATACCATTGCCACAGATGTTGTAACTGGGGCTTGGACAGCTGCTGTGGGAAACTTCAGAAGTGACCAAAACCTCACTGAGCATTTTGGGAAAGATGCAGTATTACAGCAACATTGTATGGCTCTGTATCTGTTTTCTGGTAAACCTCAGGCAAAAATATGGATCCTTGAACCTGATGGGCATGTGCTCTGTTTTGGGTCTGTGTATGTGTGTAAATCCAGCGGGTCGGGTTTCAGGACACAGACTGACCTCTGTGCAAGCCAAACACTACTGAGTTCAGTGTGTCCCTGAAGTGTCAGCTCTGTTAGGAGCACTCTTAGATATTGGAGAATTTGGGACAAATTAATGTTCTTGATAGTGACATTGTCAGGCTAATATAACTGGCGTGTTTCTTTTTTGCCTTCTGTTCTTCTCTTCTTCCTGCTTTATGAAGTATGAAGATTATTTTTATTCCCTGAGTAGCCAGGGGAAAAAAAAATTGTAGACGTAGACCTTACATACGGTACTTAGTGTAACAACACACCTCATCTATGTGCATTGAGGGCAGCTATCATTGAGCCTAAAACAAAGTTGTAAATTTATTCTGGAGCTAAACTCTATTTACAATAGCTCTAAGAGATTGAAACTTTTTTTTTTTTTTTTGCCATTCACTAACACTGATCTTATTGAGGTGTTGTAGATGCCAGGTTTTCCATTGTGTCAGGAAGTTGTGTATACATGGATTGTTAAAGTAAAGAAGAAAAGCTGTGTGGAAAATAATTCTTGATAGTATGTAATATGGAAAATATTACAACAGTGCTGTTAGACTGATTTGTGCTTCCTGACCTTTATGCAGCTTTTTATTCCATTTCCTGGTAGTGACAGATATAAATTCATTATGCTCTATGGTAATATAGAATATTTCAGGCTTTTGAATTTTCGTCTTTTGACTGTGGTTCAGATTTCTTGCATCTTGCTGATTTAACTCATTTAAAGTAGACAACCTGATGTTACCTGGCTAATGCTTATTTGTCTTCTCCTCCTACATCATTTTCTACTTAGCAAACTCCTCCTTCACTTCCAGCTCACTCCTCTTTTTGGAAATTTGGATTTAACTCCTTTCAAATTTCATAATGATTTTATGCCTGCACATTTTCAGACAAACTGAAGGGCAGCTGCTGTTTTCCCTATATGGACTCAGCCTTCCAAATGAGATTGTTATGTTTGCTGCATCTTGGCTTTAATAACCTTCAGCACTTTGATTTTCAGATAATATGAAGAACTACACAGTCCAGCAGCTCATGTTTCTTTCTTTTTAAAAACTTGACTAAATATTAGTTTTTCTGCCACCACAGAGTTTCATCCGTACCACGTATTTTAGACTTATGATTTAAAATTTGCCTTTGGTTTTTCTAAACTAAAAAATAAGTTGTATTTAAAATTTTTTCCTTCTGTAAATACAGTAGAGATATAAAAGGTCAAGATGAGGGACAGTGAGGCTCTCTGCACTGACTGCCACAGATGTCTTGTCTTTGTGTAAGTCATGTTCAGCCATAGCTGAACAGCAGTTAATGGAGAATCCTTCACCAGTATTTTATTTTGATTAATAGTTGTAGTACAATTCTAGACGTTAATGCTGTGCATGGTGGCTTTTCAGAGAGCTAATGAAATATTAACTGTCTACTGTCTAAAATGATAAAAACTTTTTAATGAGAAAATGGCATACAAGAATCATTTCACTATGTAAATGTACACTAATACAGAAAATTCTTAAGTCCACATACAAACTGAGAAACACCATGGAGTTAGGAAATAGCAGTAACACATGTAAATATCTGTGAATAAGGTGATAAATTTGTGTCACAATATCTGTGACAACAGTAGACATTTTAGATGTGCTATATCTCCACTTTTCATTGCCTATTGAGTTTTGTACTGGTTTAAATGAATTTATAAAAATTATTCAGCATAAGTGCTTTATATATTATTAATTATTTATAAATTATAGTAATAAACTAATATTTTTATACATGTGATTGGATCATGTTAAAAAAGAAAGAAAGAAAATCCAAGTAAAGTGTGTTGCCTGTGACTAAAAGTAATGCCTAAAGGTAGCAATTAATTCGGAACTCAGCTAATGTGATTAAGGCATGAAAATACTTTCTCTCAAATTATCTTTTCTGCTAAGTAATAGGCATGGCCTGATTAAATAGGAAGAAGTAAGAACATCTGTACAAATTTCAGAGGTCTGTGGGGTGTAACCCTCTCTATTATGTGAGTCTGCAAAAATGCCTGGAACCACAATACTTTGAATACTTTCAGTACTTTTTAGTAGTTTTGCTGTGAAAACATCCAATAACTATTCAGTAGATGTATGTCAAGCTTGCTGTGTAAATTTTCAGTTTTACATTGTAGAATAGCCTGGTTGGTTCTTTCAAATTAAGTAAAATTGAGAAGATGTGCATAAATAAAACTGTTCTATTCATTTGATAGTGTAAACTTTTGTTTTAGACAGTTGGTTCTTGAAAATGATGTGCAGCACTCAGATGTACTCTGTTGTGGAACACTCTAGAAAAGAAGACCAAGCCTTAAATTTTGCTTCCTTAGGCAGAGCCACTAAAGGGACCAGCTGGGTAAATCATTTTCTGGTCCTGATACTATTCTACTCTGCAGCTTGCTAAGGTTTCAGAGACAGCAGAATTACCGTTTATTGGTGCGCGACTTCAGATTGCTGAGCCCATAGAGATGAGATGTTGTCAATGAAAACATTTCAATTTAAGAGTTTCTTTTCAATCAGTATTTAACCTTTAGTCTCTCCTAACTAGCTGAAGTTTAAAATCTGTTTTGATATTACTGGTATGTTTGACCAGAACAATTCTACTACTTTCACTATATACACAAACCTTGGAGGTGTATAAGTATTTATCTGGTTAATGCTCATGGTGGTGAGGTCTAAGCGGATGGTTCAAAGAAAAGGCATACAGCTCTGTGTGATAAAACAAAAGTACTGACTTCCTTTTGGTCTCATGTTGAGTAAAACTGTAGAATGGTTCTTTAGAGGGCAGCATCAGTGAGGAACACAGAGGATGACACACAGAGATTATTGATTAAAGTAGAAATATGTTGAGCCCTCTTTCCCTTTCTCTCATGACTGGCTGGAAAGAAACAGTGAATGTTGCCTTTTGTGCTGGTAGGTTTATTTTAATAGGATCAATTTTATCAATATGAAATTGAATTCAGTTAATGATGATGGTCTCTCACTCTCAGTTGAAAGCACATAATTGGCTATGAGAGACAGCAATAGAAAATGTAGATAATTTCTACTGCTCTTCTATTATGATAAAGTATGTATAATTGTATGTATAATTGATCATATTTGTATATAATTAGGTTATTATTCAGTCTTTTAAAAATAATTATAAATAGGAAATATAAGGTCATGTTGTCCCTTCGTAACTGTTTAATTAGTTGGCCTCTAGCAGTTTATTCCCTAAATGCTGCTGTTGCATGACTGAGGCACCGAAGCTACTCCTTCCAATAAAACATCTGAATTAAACAAAGATCATTTGCTGCCCTTTAATGACTGTGATGAATCTATTTGCTTCTGTTTCTAGGTCACAGTGATAACTGTTACAGGGCTGGTGTTTAGATACTTCATATTACAGATTTTTAAAATAGATGAACAAGCCTCTGTACAAAAATAATGAACATGAGTTTAGGAAGAAAGAGAAAAGTACTGTGCAAGAGAAATCATGAAGGCAGAGTTGCTGTCCTGGGGACTCGGGTTGCTTTTGTTTCCTCATCATGTGTTGTATTAGGTAAGGGTATGTTCTCCCAAACATTGTGCAAGTTTGATAGGTACAAGCGTCAAAACCAAGACGTTAATTCAAAGAATTTTCTATCCTACCTCTGCATCTGTCTATTAGAAGTGACTTGCAAGAACTTTTTGATTTTGTGAGATTTGTTTGAACAGATATTTTAAACAGATTCTTGTGGGGAGAAAGGGAAAAAAAATTGAAACTCTTGTTTTAAGAATGTGTAAAGTGGATTAATGTCAGCCACATCACATCTCATTGCGTCTAAAAGCTTGTATTTTCACCTATGTCTTATATAAATGCACAGCTTAGTTGAGAATATCCGTTAAATGTTTGTAATAGTGTCTTAACTGATGGGTAAGGTGAATTACCTCCTTGCTGAACTGTTAGGCTAGTTAACCATTTCTCATTAAAAAAGTATTTGCAAGGCTAAACAATTTTAATTTATTTTCCATTTTAATAGTTATATGTAGATTCAATAGCAGCTCAAATTGTGTGTATATATATATATATATGCATATATTGATGGTACTTCCATTTTCATGTTGTATATGGCTTGGAGCTATCTAGCAACTTTCTGCTTATATTTTCAATTTTGTATTAACCAGCAGAACAGAGCTAGTTTCAACTCTCTGCAATGAAATCTTTTCAGATTACAAAAAAAAAAAAATACAAATTACAGGAGAGTAGATTATTTATAAGGAAGAAATTCTTCAGTATGCAGGTGGTAAGGCACTGAAACAGGTTGCCACAGAGAACTGTGAAGGCAGTGTTGAAGGATGGTTGGATTGGGTTTTGAGGAACTTGGTCGAGTGATGGATGTCCCTGCCCGTGGCAGAGGGGTTGGAACTAGATGATCTTTAACATCCTTTCCAACCCAAACCATTCTGTGATCCTATGATTCTATGAAATATGGATCTCTTCTAATGAAATACAGAGTTGTTCAGCCAATTGGTGGAGAATCTGCTGTGAGGTTAACATGCTTGTCACATACTATGCAAAAAAAAAAAAAAGAAAAAAAAGGGCAATTAAACATTAAACAGTTATTTCTGAGCCTTTTTTCTGTTTTATAGATACTCTTTTGCACAACAGAGGCCATTTATAACCTTAAGACTTCAGTTTGTGCTTGTGTGCAAGTCAGGAAATGCTGTTGAATCTGTCACAAATATAGGTATGACTCATTTATTTTTTAATTTGATGGAGAGTTGCTTTATTCTGGGGTGGAAAACTTCAGTGTCAGGGATTAAGGAACTCTATAAGGAGGATACCAAATACCTGGTTGAGGAGGACATTTGGAAGGCTGATAACAAGCGAGATCTTACATATTGGAAATAGGTGTGGGTTTCTTAGAGTGAAAGAGTATCATTGTCACTGTCTTTCCTTTGGGAAAAGCTGTACATTAAAGACCACAAAAGGAGGAAGTGCCTTTCCCATATGAAGGGAGGTTGGCATAATAATGAGTGGCAGTATTTCTAAATAAAGTGTTTATGCTCTGTGCAAGCAGACTTTTGAAGAATCTTGCACAGATTGTGAGTGCCAGCCAATTCTAATATTTCCTCACTCTTCACTATGATTGAAATTCAGAAGTCTGTCACCCAAATATCTATCAACACAACACCCAGTGTTTGATTTCTAGTCTCAAAATACTGGGTCGAATTTATGTCACTGTTTTTGGTAGCCCATGCCAGTAGGTTGCAAAAAAATGCCTTCTTCAAAAATGGTACAGCCTCTCTTACTGATGAACCTGGTGCCCAAGAGCTGGAGAAGCTCCTTCTGCAGCATGATGCTTATGGGAGGTCTGAAGTGCTGATGACTATTTAGATGGGACAATGTAGCTCCCACCTGCTTTGCTTGCTGTCATGGTTCTGACCTCCCAGTAAGCCTGACAGAAGTCATAGCAACCTCCCATTGCATCACCCAGCTCAGTTTATTTGTGTCAGCGTGCTGTCTGTGTAGTGCCTGTATCAGGCCATGCCGCTGTCTCCTCTCAGTGACTCGATGATGATGAAATACGTGTGGCACGTCGGACTCGGACTGGGAGAGTACATGAGGGAGATGTCACTCTGTTCCTCATAAGCATTTATTATGAGTTACCACTGCTGGCCACAGTTGGATACAGGACTCTTGGCAGGATGGACTTGTAGTCTTGTCCTGTCTAATAGTTCTTGTGCTTCTAATGTGTAGGAAGCCAGAGTCTTGCTTGAGACTCTGGCTGCAGCCAGGCACTTAAAGCCTCAGCAGTTGCCTTCGTCATTCAAACCCTTTAGAGTCTTGAAAAAGCAGCAGGACACTTACTGGCAAATCTAATAATATCTTTCAGAAAACTGTGTCCAACATGCCAAATGCTATATATATGCTGTAAATATGAGGCTCCAACTCCTCTGTCCTTTTCTTTTGGTTTTTCAAATGTCACTGTTGTTCATGAAGAGAATGAAAATGAATGAAAACACAATGAAACAAATTGCAGTTCTAGAGGAACACGTTCATCTGGGACCAGCAGGCTTGAATATTCAAAATAGAAACACAAGCAAATGATCTCTAATGAAAAATTATGTAAAAACAATAAAGTCACTTTAGACCTTTTTTGTTTTCTGTGGGGGGCTGTTTTTTTGTTTGTTTGTTTGTTTTGTTTTTGATGTGTGTTTTTTGGTGGTTTTTTTTTTTTTTTTTTTTTTAATTTTGAAGTTAGCAGTTATCAGGTTTATTTCAATTTTTTAAATGCAGTTTACAGTTTATGCCTGGCCCAGTTCATAGAAAACTCATGCATCAATAATATGGAATTTTCATGCACTTGGAAGAATGCATTCTATGCTCTTCCAACAGAAAGCAGCCTCTTTAGTATGTACAATATGTTCATTAAATACTTTTCCTTGTTTATACAAGTGCTCATGTCTCCATTATTCATTCAAGCAAAAACTAATACAAAATGTGGTACATCTGCTGTAGCACATAAAAGTAACTAAAGAAAAGAAAAAGACTCTTTTACATAGGAGGTGGTAATTCTGCTCACTTAAGAGGGATTCTGCTGCATGTTTTTTTCCACAGTTGGAACGTCATCTAATTTCTGATGGATATCAGGTGACATTAGAGTCCTACAGTTGTTTTAGAAACAGTGGGAGGGGTATTTTCTCTAATTCAAAGCTGAAAATTTTTGTATTAATGCATTGGGGATACTTTCAGCAGGAGGGGTGGCTGGAACTGCAGGGGCTTGCTAGGGCTCACTGCTATACAAAAAGTGAGGCATTTAGCAACGTTTCTTTTGAACCAGTCCAATGCAGGTAGCACTTATTTTATAATTGCAAAAAGGAACAATTTTGAGAATTAAAACTGACCAAGGTATTTGCCTAGGATCAGGGAAGTGCTAGATTCAAATGTTTGCTCCATACTGGGCAACGCTGGCCCTTCCCTGTAATAAGACATCTGCTAGCTGGGCTCTCAGCTGTTCTCCATCTCCCCTATTTCCTTCAAAAACACTAAGAAACTGATTTCTTTTACTAGTGTTGAATGAGAAAATAATACCAAGCCTCCAGTTTTCATGAAATAAAAATGTTTTCTGGCCCTCTCTGTTATTACCATATTGGTTATCACTACTGAGAACACTTTCCCTAATACAGTGTCCACTCAGATATGCTTTTTATTAAAGTAGTGACAGCTGTTTTCATGCTCACAGAAACAGTGGAATATATTTTTGCAGATATTCTTTTAGGGTTTAAGAATTAGGATTTTGATCTTTCTGCACAGCTGTAGAAAGATGGATTTTTTTATTTTAGAGGAATACTTCTTCATCCTGGTTTTAACAATGTAGTATCTTGGCCTCTGTGTGCAGGCTGTGTGCCGGAAAGATCTGAAAAGATCTTAGTGATTTGGAAATTGGAGCTGACTTCTTGATACTGGGGAAAGCATTGTCATTCCCAGGGAGTTAATCTGTGAGGGCATTGGACACCACAGGTTGCAGGGAACATGTGCAACTAGGTACATGTCCAACCTCCCACCAAAAGACTCCTGTGCTTGTTAAAGACTATTTGCTGCAGGTATAGGAGCCCTCCTGAGGGAGCAGACAGTTCCTTGTGTTAACTCATGCTGCAGCAATTGCTACGGGCATTTAGAGAAACCATTACATTCTTGCAGTATCTTTAAGCCGTGGTTTATTTTTTTCTTTTTAGGGGATATAATCAGGTAAATTGAGAAACTCGTTGTGTAAATGCAGCTTTAAAATAACACTTCACTTTGCCATTCCTTTATGTATATCTGCTGTCAACAGTTTATTTTTTTTAATGGGAGTTTCTGAAAAGTTTGGAAGTTTTCTAAATCCTGATACTTTAATGGAGACTGTAGATGAAATATAATCCTCATCTATTCATAACCAGTCAAAAATAAACAATTTTTTCAAGCCATTAGAGCATACGGAGGAAAAGTTCATGAACCAATCATTTGGAGCTTTTGGCAGACCATACGGAACTTTTCTAACAGCTATTTATAAGGTCCTAATGTGTTTATTTTCACAATAAATCTGACTTATTGCTGAATGTGTTGGTTTCATAGTAAAATAAACACTGAAGATTACAAATATATCCTTTTGTGAAGTCTTCTGAAAGTCCAAGGCTTAATTTAATAAATGTGATATTCTCTATATGGGCTGGGAAATGCGTGCCAACTCTGAGAAAAGGAAGAAAGATAAAAAAGAACAACAGCCTGAACCTTTGCTTTAAATTACAAAATCAGTTGTCATCAAATTTACATTATATCTGAGCCATATGGCCTGTGAAAGTATTAATAATTGATAAATTGACAGATACAAGAACTAAGAAGGGATAAAAGAAGGAAGAGTTGTACCTCAGTGCTGTTGTAGAAGGGCTGTGTGGAAACATACTGATAAATACACAAACTTAATTTCATTTAGAGATTGTTTAAATTTGCTTAGCTTAATTCTATAAATTAATAACAAAGTTAAATGTAGTTAGGCTGCTTTAAAGTGTTCCGAAAGCATTTGCGTTATGGCTCTTACTCCTTTAATTAGAAGAATTTAAATCATCATGCTGTCAATCAGAGAATTTGTGCAATTTTTCCAATATTTTGCCCCTTTCCAGTGCCAGAGGTGAGCATCCTACTCTACTAAAGTTAGCGGCTCTGTTACCCACATTGTTGAGTCCTATTTCAGTTCAGTTATATTAAAAAATCACAAAATCTTCAGAAAAGTGAATTAAAGAATAATCAATCATAAAAGAAACTTTCTTTTTTTTATAATATGTCCTCAGCAATCATATCTGATATATATGTGAATATCCTCATTAGGCATATGATTCCCAGTTCTTTTAGTGAATCCAACTAAGCTCTTGACCTCAGTGATATGTTTCAGTAATGAGACTGTAGGTTAATTACATATTGTGATAGAGTATTTCCTTCTGTCAGCTTTAAATGTATTGCTTTTGTACTTCATTAGATATTTCCATGTTCTTGTAATATTAAAATGTATCACTGCTAAACTATCAAATAGTCATTTGTGTTGGTTTCATTATTTTATTTGTTCATCACTAAATGAACTTCATCTTTTCTTCTTCATGGTAAAGTCCCTTCATACTTCAACCAAATGCTTTAGGTTCCACATAATGTTGCTTTATATAAGTTTTATTGTACTTCTAGTATGTCCAGTTGCAAGGGTGGGAAATGACTTGGCTATGATTTGGTGTAATGCTGAGCATTCAGTGTCAGATAGACAGCTTTATATAACATAGCATTGTTGCAATATATCATTTATTTTCAAAAGAACTTGAATCGTGGCCATAGAATGTGCTTTATATGCATGCTTTGTTCTCAGAAGCCTGCAGGATCTCAAACAATTAAAAAGAAGTTGTCATTCCAGTTGCTGAAATGCTAGTGCTTTGGGGATAGTTTGGGAACAGCTCCAAGGGACATGCCTGGGAGGGTGGACCTGGATAGCAGATTGTTTTTAAGAAAACATCCTTCTTCGGAGTGTTTTTATGTAAAAAAAGAAAGAGACCATTGACATCCATTAAAAATGCTTTGTATTTTTTGAAATGGTTTTTAAAGGTTGGGAAAAAAAATGGACCAGCTGGACTAAGGATCTTAATACACTGTACAGTAGTTATCTGTTTTCTGGGTGACACTGAAGACATTTATAAATGCCAGAAATGTTGGTCTATGCCAGGTTTTGGGCTGTTGAGTTTTTGTTTTGGTGTTTTTTTTTCAGCAGTGGGACAGGCGTTTTCTGCTACTGGGAAAGCTGAAAATTTCTGATACTTCCATCAGTGATTACTGTCTTGTAGAGCTGTTATGAATATTTTGTCTTCCCAGTGAATTATTTAAGCTGTGTTTGATTAGTTCAAAAGAAAAAAGCTTATAACAATAAACATGATCATCACATTTCCCATTTTTCTGAAAGTATTAAAGACTTTACTGGCAAAAGTTCATGCTGTGTTAGCCTATAAATCTTGTGCAGATCCTTAACACTGGTGTCACGAATACATTAGCTGAGTCAGAACAAACAGATTAGTTAGGAAGGAGCTTTTTAGTAGAATCAGTATCATGAAGAGTCTGCACCCAGACAAATGCTTACAGTTTATAGAATTAACTTAAAATGAACTCCAACATTAGAACAATCTGGGCCATTTTCATTTATTTAAGGCATGTTTTGTTTAAGTTTTGTTTCAACTTCTGCTTTGTATTTCTGTTGTGTTTGAAATAGTTGTAAGACAAGAATTTCTTCGGCTTCATTCTGGTCCCTCAGAGGTCAGTGACAAAACTCCAGTGAATTTTATTCTGATCTCATTAGGGCAGGGAACATAACATCTGTGGCTGATCCTGCAAATGACTGTATATGGCTGAGCTTATGACCTGTCATTCTATATATATCCAGAATGGGAAAAAATGTGTTTGCACAGCACAAAAGAGCTCCAGCATTGACTGAGACCTTCTGGAGACTTCTGTAAGATAAATATAGAATATTTTCTTATTTGTTGTTGTTGTTCCTGAAAACAAGTTATTGAGACAAAAATATATAAAATACAAGAATACTTCTACTTCAGATCTTATTGATGCAGCTCTGGAAATCATCTTCTGTATATTATTTAATACGTAAATAGCCAGCTTATCAGCTTAGTGGAACGTAGTAATACTTAGTCATGGCTAGCTCTGTGGTTTTAGATAGTTACAATTACAAGAGTAGTACTACCCCAGCCTGTTAGTAGATCAAGAATAACAATCCAAATGTTGACAAAATTTCTAGATGAATTACAAGATTACTACTTCTGAAAAACTCCAACATTGAAGATATAATCAAATTACAAAAGTGGCAAATTAATCACAGATAGAAATGTGTTAATTCTAATATCTCACTGTGAAACAATTAAAGGCCTGTACTGAAATGTGTTCCCAGTTCAGTCCATACTCTCTCAGAATCTACTGGCATATGGAAATTGTTTTTTTGAATTATGTAATTCTCTCATGTTCCATGCACTTGTAGGTATCAGGGAATAATTTTCATTTATGCCACCTATACAATGTTGCTTTGGAGCAGTCACCCATAGATTGTATAGATTCAAAGTTAGAGTGACTGTCTATATTCATCTCTACATGAGAGGAGTCTTCATTCAAAACAAAACAGAAATGAACTGCCTTACTGTCAACTGTCAACATTTTCAACACTCACATTTTTTAATAGCAGCATTCACCAACTGAGCACTTAAAAGCAATAAAATGAATAGTTAAATACATGATAAATTTTCTATTTCATACATAATAAATATGTTGTCATCATTAATTACGGAGAAATACATACATGGTTGCAACTAAAACTGCTAAATATGGCGGATGATGATGGACTTTGCTGGATTTTTGACTTGCAGATTTTGAACTTATCTGTGAAATGCTTTTGAAGCCTGCATTAAAAAAAAATTCATTAGCATTTCCATTGTTGACAGTACATGTTTTGATGAATAATTTACATTTTAATTTCTTGAAAAAAATATGGTATATTGTAAATTATCAGAAATGGTGCCAAATACTATCAATATAATGTTACAATAATATGGTGCTTGCATTTGAGGTCATTGTTGTTAACACACATTATAAGTATACTTTTTTTTTTTTTGATTTTCAGAATATGTGGGGGATTTTTTTTGAGGCTTCCAGTTAGAGAAAGAGATAACTTTCTAATTTTGTGATCCTGTTTGTTCAATAAAAGATACCTGCATGCGCTTTTTTTTCACATGCGGACAATTTTAGAATCAAGGTATTTTTAACATACTTTTCTTGAACTGAAAACCTTATTTTTGAAGTAAGTGAACAGTCTTAACTGCTGTTTTCTATTTTTGTTATTATATGTTTCATTTCTCTTGAATTTAGAATAGTTGAAATAATGTGTAATGTTTATCTTATTTCATACACTATTTGGCAGGAATGCGTTGGTCTAGTTACTTTCACAAAGTCAAGATCAGCCTCTTACCTTCTCTCCCTCATGCACGTACGTACTCAAAACAGAGACAAGTCTGTGACAAAATCCAGGCTTATATGCTTGCCTGCATATAGCTCTATTCAAATCAAGAGACTGCTGAACAAATTTTACAGCAACATTGTTCTCATTTTAGGACAGTCTCCCCGTTAATGAGTCTATGTCCAAACAATAGCAACATTTCTTTTTTTGTATGTTTTTAATTAGATTGCATAGGTAGAAGCATAATTACTTAAGCATTGTATTTGATTTTCACACAATTCTTTCTGACATTTTAAAAAGAAATTATCTTTATTTTCTTGATGTGAAAAATATTATATATTGATGGATGAGCATGTAATCTGTGTGAAAAATGTTTTGTTAAATCATTAACACTAGATTGTTTGTCTCTTTAATCAACGACTTTTTGATGGCAACAGAGATTTCACTGTAATATTTTTTAATATTCTTCTTTTCCCATTAGGACAAGGAGTACCAGTTTTAAAGCAGCCTCTCTTTCACTTTGATATGAATAGATAAATTGTCAAAGCTGCCAAAAAGAATGCTCCATACTACAGGGTATGTTGTAAGCAACACTGAATACAGTGTTCTTGCTGGTAAACACAAACTGTGCACAGTGAGTGGTGCAGCTTCATTCTCATCCTTCAGCTGAATTTAATGAACTGAACACTGATGAGGTTTTTGAGAATTGGGTTAGTGTGTGCTGAGTGGGAGACAGATATGGGATGACATTTTTTCTGAGTTGCCCTTTCCCACCACTTATCAGCAGAGCGGAAGGGATAAGGGTGGAATATGTTCACAGTGTATATTGTTCTACAGGAAAATGCTGTTCTTCAGAATTAACCCTTTTAAAAGTGCTCTATATGGAAAACGAAATGCAAAATTATATTTAGCCTCATGTTCCATATCTTTTTGAAATTAAAAGAATTATTGGTTTTCAAAGTATTGCCTGCAGTTTCTTATGGTTATTGCACTGTTCTGTTACTTAGGA
Organism: Platyrinchus mystaceus; assembly: GCA_035041135.1. Lineage (NCBI taxonomy): Eukaryota > Metazoa > Chordata > Aves > Passeriformes > Tyrannidae > Platyrinchus > Platyrinchus mystaceus. The sequence goes on along the minus strand of JAWWLV010000180.1, from coordinate 21,027,090 downwards.
ATTTGAGTTGCAATCCCAAACATGTACTTCAGCTCTCTGCATTGGAAGGGAGCATGTGTCACATTAATTATGCTCTCTGCTCTGCTTTGCCACTACTGGCTTGTTTGGGTTTTGTTTGCTGGATTGAAGAGAAAGTTGATTCTTGCCTTGGCCTATTTCAAAGGCATCTGAAAACAGCTAAAAACAGACTAAACCCCAGCCAAATGGGTAGTAAATAATACATACAGCCCTTAAACAGAAAATTTAGCAGCTTGCTAGCTGAGGAAGTCACTAAGGCTCCCATCAGCAAGCAGATATAGTGGACTTAGTAATTCTCAGCACTCTCATGCATAGAACAGATACTTAGCTTTCAAAATGTAATTCTCATCTATTCTTTGGAGGCCTAAGCTCTTTATACAGTGAATGAGGAGATTTAGGTCTGTAAGAAGAGGATCCAAACTAGCCATGATGGCGGAGGGACTAAACAGGCAAGTGACTTGAAGAAATGCTGAAGCCTGACATGCTGTTTTTTTAACTGGGACTGGGATTTGCAACCTAGTAGTACTGAAGCCATTCCTCTTTATAGACATAACTGACTCCATATTTCATTTGAAAAGTGGTCATAAAAGAAATTAATTTTTCTTTTCGTCTTTCTATACTGGCCTGCTGGCTGGAGTATCTGGTTGGGAAGAGAAGGACTCAGGTTCAGCTTGAACACATCACACATTTGCTGCTTCTGTGGGAAAGGCCTTAACCAGGATGTAGGTCTTGCTGAAGTGGAGCTGTGCCAATCTGTAGTCAAGTGTTCAAGATTTATGGAGCCAGAAAGAAAAAATCCAGAAGTGGTCAAGTGTCAAGGCTATTTCTTCAACAAGGAGAAAAAGGGGTTTGCTATAAACAATCATTTGATAAAATATTAAAATACTGTTCTAGGGGACAGAGACCCCTGCCAGTTTCTTCAGCTCCTTTGTGTGTTTCAACTGTAGGTATCCATCGCTTCTGGGCAAGGATGGTACTGAAACAGTATCTTTCAGTTCTCCAACTCTAATCAGTTCTCATAGGAAAAATGGATGACAACCCTTTGCCCTTCTCTTGGATGCTGTGCTGTGCTTTGCTTTTGTGGCTTTGCTAACTACATCCTCTTAGCCTACTTGGCCCCGCAGAAAGCCGTGGTGTCGGCAGTTCTTGGCTACAAATCCTGAAAAGGCTATTATGCGTCACCAAGCTCTGACATGTTGGGCATGCCCAGCACCCTTTCTGCTCTTTGGGAACTTGGAAAGTGAAGACTAAGGTAGCTGCAGCCATTTGGACATATAGGAGGTGAAGAGGGGGCTGTGAATTGTACTGTGGGATTTAGTACCAATGTTCCACTGAAGTTCTACTTCAGTTGGTTTAAGTGCTTTTTTGGATCTTGGCCAACACTTTTCCTGTCATGCTTTGGGTGGCCAGTGTATATTGCTGAGGCTCTGCTAGACATTAAGTCTGAGTTTGATATGCTTTGAAAATTATTTCTGCCATTCAGGTCAATTGATTAGAAGAAGAGATTATCCAGTCTTGCCTTTGTTTCAGAAGTGTGCAATTCTGTGAATGCTTTACATGATTTGACTAGCTCTGTCCCAGCATTCTTTACTGATTCTTCTTGTTGAAATATAACAGATTTTTTTCATTTCTCATTATTGGGTAAATGAACATAATCTACAAAAGGAAGAATCTCCAAACAACATGAGCATTATTTATTGAGCTCTATGCCAGCTTTTGCTGATCTATTGAGATAAGTTATTGTCACAGTTCTCAGAAAAGGGATGAATTCAAAGTTTCAAAGTAGAAATTCAGTTAAAAATAGAAAAGTTAGCCCAATTAACCGGTTTCACATCAGGCCATCTGTTAGGGAGATCTGCAGTCATCTTTTAGTAAAGAGGTCAGCTTCTGCTGGTGAACAAATAGTTATAATGAACTTTAATTCACGATTACCTAGAGTTGAAATCAGCATAAATCACAGAGTTGTTGAGTTTCAGCTGAGAAGGTTTGAGATCACTGGAAAAAAACTACAACTTAGAAGGGAAATGCTGCTTTGAAACAGCATTGTTTCCCCATAAATAAATCTCTCCTAAAGGAAGAAATTTTTTAGTGGTTTTGAATAAGGAGACATGGCAGGATCCAGGGTCAAGTCTCAGTTTCTCGACAAGTGAAATAACCATGAGGAGAGATGCTTTTGCAGAAGACCATTTGAGAGGCTTATGTACCACATCACAAACTGCACACTAAGCATAAATATTGTCTCAAAGAAACGAACATCATTTTGTAATTAAATCAGCAGACAGTACTAAATACTACAGTGCTTTCTAAATTTTCAGGTGATGGATGTTGTTCTGTTGGTCATCTTATCTGAGACTTTGAAAAAATAAGAAGTGTCATCCTATTGATGTACATTAATATAAAGCTTAGTTTATGAAAGACTAGTAAAGCCTCATCTTTGAAAGTTTCATAAAGAGATGCAGGAGACATTTGGAATAAAAGATCTAATTTGACTTGATCATTACTTACTTTATTGTTTATTTGTTGTTTACTATTGTATCAAATTATTATAATTGTATGTATTATGTCATTGAATTATTCTGTGCCATTGCATTTTACTGGTACGATGTTCATTATCTTTGTGCTCCTTATGTCTTCCACATAGTCAAGATATTTTTGCCTTTATATACATGAAATACATTATGACTTAATAATATATATCACATTAATTATCCTAGTATTTAAAAAGTTCATAAGAAGGCTATACAGAAATTAGGATAATTAGAATTTTTTAGTAAGAATGATGTTCACAAGTGATGGTCATAAATCATAATTCAATAATTCATTTTACTGGAAAAAAATATTAAGCTGTTTTTATTTTTGTCTAAAAAGCATTTAGATGGCAGTCTAGTGCTGTGATGTGTTTTATGAGTAGATACTGGATCCATCATCTTTTAAAAGAGCAAAATATTGTATATATCTTTTCAGGTGTAAAAAAGTAAAATGTTTCCAAGTGAGGGGAATGAATATAAGACATATTTTTTGTTAAATATAAACCCAGTGAAATTGTTTAATGGAAAAACTTCTTCAAAATCATTACTGTTGTTACATGAATAGAAAAAGTGCAGAACATGACAAAAGCCAGGAATTCTGCTTTAAGTTGAGAGCATAGCAATGTAAGCAAAGGGAATGAAATACAGGGAAAATGGCAAGTGGTTACAAGTGAGGGAATTGATTAGAAACAGAGTGAAAGAAAATTGTATTAGACAACTGCAGGCAGGAATGAAAGGTCATAATTTTCAGATCACTTTTGCTGTCAATTCAGAATTCAAAGCATCTTTCCTGTTGTTAGTGCAAAGCACTTGTACAATTAAATATAATACCAATTCCTCAGGGTCAACTGTAGCTGCATTCCTGACCCAGAGTAGTCTAGTAGTCTACTACATTTATTAGATGGAAGAGTTGTTATTATAAGGAATTATTTTTATAAACCTCTTAAAATGCAGGTGTGTGAGAACACTTTGCATGTTTCTTAAGAGTTTTGCCTGAACACTTGTTGTTAATTCATCATTTTCCTGCAGTGTAAATTTTTACTTGTATAGTCAAACCTGTTGATTAGACACCAAGATTGTTGTTGCCTTAATACAATCATCGATTGTTTTATCAGGGCATTGAACATTAGAAAAATTATAAAATGTGTTCTATAGAAAAGTAAATATTAATAATCATAAATGACAGGAATATAAAATTAACTCACTTGTAAAGTTGGTTTATAGAGCTGTTTAAATCATGAACAGTATTTTTCTTTTTAGTTGTTGGGGTTTGTTTGTTTTGTTTTTAAATTTATGTAACATGAAGTTTAGCTGCATTTCAGGATGTCACCTTACTGAATTTATGAGCATCTAGGCTTGTGTTTCCCATTAGGACCACAAATAGTTCTGTTAGTCTGATGTGCAGTCAGCCAAGGTCAACCCACCACAATGATATATTCATCTGATGTATTATAGTGATGTCATTAAGATAACACATGATTTGTGTCAGATGCTGTCATCCTTTAAGACGATGTAGCAAGTGCAGATTTATAAATACATGTGTTAAAGTAGCCACTGCAAAGCCTCTTTGCTGCCACCAACCTTTCTTCCTTAGTAATCCAGCTCTTCCAGAGCTCTAACAGCACTGGGAGGTATTAACAGGGCTGTTAATACCTAACCACTTGGCTTTTCTGTCCCCTTCATACCTGAATGAGGTTTTGAGGAATAAACTGAATTATTTGTGGAAGAGAATACCTGGGTCCCTGGACTTAGGAAGACTGTGGAAACTAAACAGTGTTACTGAGGGCCTGAGGGAGAGGCAATGTGATGAAAGTAGGATAAGAGATTCCATGAAGTAAGGTATGAGTAAATAAGCTGGGAAAAGAGGTTTTATTACTTTATGCGGTGAGAAGGATAGATAAGGAAATGATACCTAACTGAACAAAACATGCTAACAGCATCCAGCAGTAATGGTCTCCAACAATAACATACTTCTTTTTTCCCTGCATCCTTTTTTTGTGTTTCCTTTCCTGTTTCCTCCATTTTTTGGGCTTCTTTCAGGGCTTGAAGACCTGTGGGTGTTCCTGTGGCCTCAGCTATTATTGTATGTTATTATGTCTGTGTTGATTTTTTGTTGGTTTTTTTTTCAATAATCTTTGAATATTCTAAGACTGGATAGCTGATACTTTTATATAAACAAAAAAATTATTTAAAGAAACTGTAATTTTGTCTGAAACACTAGTGAACAAACAACAAAGCATGGAAATTATTGAATAAGAACATTCAAGTCGGACCAACAGGGACAGGTCATAAAGTATGTGCCAATTTCTTGTTATTTATAGTAGAATAGATTTTGTCTTGAAATTAACGTTGGCACTTCTGAGATAGAAGAAAAAAAATTTTAGTTTCTTTAAAATAATTTTTACTTGAAAATCTCAACATATGCATTGTATAGCATCTATAGTATATGGCAATAAGATTAAAGAATGGGTAGAAATTGTACATTCACATAGAACCTTCGGTCTTACTTTTCAGCCTTGAAGTTTTCTCTATGAATCATCTGTATTTTATATGAAATTTTAGCAAAAAGTATTTTAAAATTTCTGACAAGTACCTGCAGAAAAGTGCAAATTTAAAAACTCTACACTGAAAATACTCAAGGAAATCTGCAGAGAGCTGAAGAGATCACACATTAACCCTCATTTCTGCAGAAGACTATTCTGCATGCCTTCTTATTAGCACACTTGGTAGGTTTTTAAAATACTTAAATTTGTCTAAGTTATTACCAAAGACCCAGTTTATATAAAACAGAGGCTTCTGGGCAAGGATTGTCAGACCAGTCTTCCAACAAGATTTAATTCCTTTGAGCTAAACTGCTTATGGGCAATTCTTCCCTGTCATCCTTAAACTACTTCTTATTGGCAATTTAAAGTGACAGGATATCTATGCAATTAATGTTCCCTTTAACACGGGCTGAATTAAATGTTCAAATGGTTTTCATTTTTTATTTTTTTCTCTCCCTCCTTTTCTGGAAAGGCTTATAAGCAGGCTTCCTGCTCTGTGTGATGCTGGAAAGTATTGGCATTGCCATATTCCCAGGTAAATAGGAAAAACACGTTTGAATATGCTCGTCCCTGGAGATGGGTGAAACTTACTACAGTGTTGCCCTGTCCATCTCCCATCATGAGTTAAATAATCACTGCAGGTCCCTCACAATTCAGTATATAATCAGTAACTATGTTCTTCGTGATATCATCAATGAAGATTCTTGCTCTTTTAACACTGACATTTTTTAATTGAGTCACCTTGGGTATAGAAGTGTTCTGCTTTGGTATTATGAAAACAGTGCAATGAAATAAATGTTATAGGAAAGATGATTCATATTTTCTTCATCTACACTGAATAATAAACTTAGTTTTGACTCAAAAATTAATCTGTGTGCCATCTGCAAGTACTTATCTTTCCTTTAGAGCTCAGGGTAGAATTATTTCCTCTTTTCTTTGGATGTTTTAAGTCATGGAAGAAAATATTTTTCTGAAGTTCAAATTGAAATTCAATAATGAATCACTTGTAGTTTTACAAGTTAATATTGATATAGTAACAGAAAAGGAATTAAACATTTCCTTAAAAAAAAACCCCATCCAAAACTCCATTGTATGATGGTTTGTATAATTGAAGGTTCTCATAGCTAACAAACCACATTTTTGTTACCCTGATACCTCTTATAAATTGGTATAAAAATGCAAATCTCTGTATTTTATTCTGAAAAATTAATTCCGATGCACTTCTGAAAATTCTGGATAAATTTTCAGTATTTCAGTTTCAAAATTGTAATTCTACTCTTATACTGTAATTCCAGGATTTTAAATTTGACCTATGAATGTTGAGTCCACATTACTGGAAATCTGTAACAGGCAAATAAGTCAAGTCTTAGAATATGAAATAACAACTTCACACTGGAGTTTAAACCTTTCTCTGTAGAAAGTATGTTTTATCCACTTTCTAAGTGTCTGGTTCATATTTTGTTTGGTCTATGTGTTTCATTTAAAAATTAAACAAAAAAAAGTTGAGGGTAATTTTTCCCTATTTTTTCACTTTTTTTTACATGTTTCTCCCAGGCTGTAATTAAGCTCTGAACTGATTTTTTTTTCTTTTTTATTTCCTTCCCCCAACAGTTAGCCTTTTTTCAAGAGAAGTGGAGCACATGTCAAGAAGCCTAACCCATGCTAAACTGCTTTCTAGGCATAAATACAGAGAAGTCCCAATAGGTGTAGAAATTAAGGAAGCCTCTGGCTCTTTTCAGCCACCAAAGGTTTCTGTGTTTCTCGTGTCTTTACATAGTTATGGATAGACACAAGCTCTGCTATTGTAATCCATGTAATGCCAAATCTATCAGTGTACACCAAGGCATGATTGCCAACACTTGAGGTATTTTCTGCTGGCACTGCAGAGCTGCCTGCTAAGCTGTGAACACTGAAATCCACTTTATCTGCTTCTCTCAGCATTTATTTCTTCCAGCCTTTCAGTCTTGCTTTGGGGCTTTAGGCCCATGCAGCTGATCCAAGGGACTCCTCCTGCTGGGTGACACAGCCACTCCATCTTGACTCCCCAAGTTACAACTTCCAAGCATTTTGCACCTACATAGCCAAGACCTAATTTGATCCTACCATATATCTCTGGATCTGTGGCATTTTCCAGGAAAAGAAAACATATAGGAACAGTTGTGTATGTTTGGATTTGGAATATTTTGCTCAATTTTTGTTTCTTAAAAATACGGCAAAGTAAAAGAATGTGGAAAGTGTAGATGATTTTTCTTTATTAGAAAATGCATTTAATTGTGAGCGATGAGTAACAAGATACTGAAGTAGAGGCAGGTACCAAACATCTTGGCATCCTCTTTCCATGTTCTGATTGGTCAGTGCTATATTTAGGATGAAACTTGAGTTTATACTGCATGCATTAATCCTTCAACATATTACTTTCTATTATATACATGTATAAAAATGCATCAACAAAAAATTTGCAATGCAAGTTTATCCTGCTTTACTAAGCTTTTTACTCACTTTTTCTTATTTGACGTACTGCTTCTTCCATTCAAATACCCTGAGCCTTACGTTCTTGCTCTGTGACTACTACCATTAAAATGAAGTCACTTGTAACATTTTATGCATTCTATGGGATACTTTGAGCAAGCAAACTGCCATAAAGCCTCTCTCTGTTTTGTTTCAGCTGCCATTATTGGCACTTTGTTTAACATTTTTAAGCATGTTCCTAAATAATTAATAACTGCCAAATTACCACAGCACTTTTGATGTGAATGAATCATCATCCTTAAATTAAAAACCAAAAATGTGATGACCTTTCAGTTGTTCTGTGTGTCATTATTTCTGTCAACTGACTGGTTTGAAACTTCAGATCATTCATTAGTACCTTGAATAGACAGCAGTTATTTTTTTCTCTAGTCCTTAGGGTCTTTTGTTTTAGGTAATCCAGTCAGTAATGGCTTGGATTAAAAAAGGGAAATTAAAGGAAAATGCATCATCAACATGCTTAACAAACAAAAGACCTGTAGCCTCTGTGTCTGCAAAGGCAGACCGTTATTGAACAATTATTGTCCATGTTTGTGTGCATGTTTATGTTTATTATCTTATTATCTAAAAAGAGTTTTATCTTTGCCTCTTGAAGCTTAACTGTGATGCAACCGTAATTTTCCTGATTCTGGAAAGTAGGTTAAATATCCACTCTCATCATTAACAAAAAAAAGCCAAGATAACAGATGAGCTCTTGAGTTCCATGGGAGCGCTTTAGTTACTGATGATGATGCCAGGTAGTTTTTATTACTTAACTTACCTGCTTCATGATCCATGGTGTTTGACCAGCAATGCATTCACTAATAATGGAGATGAAAATGAGTTTTGATAATATCCATTCTACCAAAGGACAATGAGTTACTGGCTCCTATACAGATGGGTACATTAGAAATATCTTCAAAACACATTTTACCAATATCACCTTAATTCTTGGTTCCTATATCCAGGAGTGCCAGCCATGACAATCACTATTCTGATGGCAGAATAGGTGCTAACTGTCGTCTTTTATCACTGGCCACGCCTCTTTCCTATTGCAGTGTTTATAGTCTTCAAATGTCTCAAGTCTGCATTCATTTCTTGGGCAAAGATGACCTGTAGTTGTTTATCTGTAATATTTCATGTGAGAAAGAAGTGAAAGACATGACCTTATTTTTCTTCTCTTTTTTTCCTTCTTTTTTTTTCTCTATTTTTTTTTTGTCCGTTGTTGTTTAATAGTAGTATGCAAAATGTGGAAAGTCAGTCATATTTCATTGGGATTTGGCATCTGCTCAACAACTGATTGCTCTTCTTGGAGCTTTTTTGGAAAGTTTGCAGCACCATAATGACAGCTTTCTAAACACAGATGTCCTCTTGGTACAACCTATAATTTTTTATGAAAGATGTATCGATGTCAGGAATTTGAACGAAGTACTGGAATTAGTTGAACATTCTTGTTATGAATATGTGTTCAAAATATCTACAGTATGTATATTGTAAGTTGGAGGAAGAATATGCAGTGCCTGAAGGCCAAGATGTTAGTACAAAACATCAGAATGTAGTTTAAGATAAATTGATTCTTTTGTTAATGGACTGTCTATATATATTAGTGATTTTTTTTCCCCTGTTATGTTTTATATTGTGTAAGTGCATATTGTGAACTTGAAGCATCAAGAATCTCAAGAACACATTTATATAATCAGGGATTTGGCCACAGAAGATTTCTAATAGCGGAGAGGCTTGGAGTAGTTATTAAATGTTCTTGTAATGTCATATTAGTAGCCTCTTCCTCTTGTTTCATTTACCTCTCAGCTAAGGCATCAGGAAGTGAACACTTCAAACACAGATTTCCCCTCCTTAAGTCTGCTATTTTTGTTAAGGTTTCTCCTAAATGATTGTGATACTTAGATTCCTCGAGTATTTTTACCTGTAGGCCTATTATTTGCATATACATACAAATTGTCTACATACATGTAAGAAGACAGTGCTTAATGACTATTGTATGTAATTTTCGTAAGTTTAGACTTGCAGGTGAAAAGGAAAGCCTCCTCTCTTAACTGACTGTAAATTATTTGAGATTGCTTTTTAATAATAATGTGGTCCATTCTACGTTGTTCTTCTACCTATTTAGGGCAAGTTAAGATCAGAATATCGTGCAGCAAATTTATCTAGCAACTGTAATGAAATTAGGGGAAATATATTTCAATAAATATTGTCCCATTTTATTTCTTTGCAGCTGTGCAGCCTGGATATAAGTGCTGCAGTTACTATGAATATAGCTAACTTCATGTAGCTTCCATCTATCTGTACTTGTACATGGCACTTGGTTTTGATTTATTTTCAGGTCACACCACTAGATATATACACCCACGCCACTAATGACACGTCATTCAGATTCAGAACAGATACTTTAAAGTTAGAATGTTGCATCAGAAATGATGCAAAACCATAACTGTTAGTTAGAAAATGTTTTCTTTTTGGACTTCAGCTGGGTTGTGCTGTGGTCATTCAATATTATGGTAATGGGGTTCTTTTTCTCTCTTACTTCTGGTTGATGATAAAATCTCTTGTATGGTATATATGCATGTGTGTGGCCCAGGCTGGGCTGCTGTTTGGCATGCCTTGAATCATGACCTTTTGCCAAACCTCAGCAGTAGCTCTTGGGGAAAAGATGTAAACATACAACCAAATTTACTCTGGTTTCTTTATTTAGCTCAGTGCAAGTTAATGCTCATTGCTATAAGGCTTCAATATGACAAACTCTTTCCTAAGTCAGAAAACGGGAGAAGCTAATTCAATATCTTAATTATAGTAATTTTGTAAAATATACAAATGGAAGAGAAGCAAATGGATTCCCCTAATGTAGAGGTAAGAATTTCAAGTGTTTAACAGTTGTGATAATTTTATTTATTAATTTTAATCACATTAAAGGATGTGTTCAAGGATGACAAGAAAACACCTGTTTTGTTAAACCAGAATTATGTGGAAACATTATGGAATAATACTAATTACTAAGAAAGTGCCAGAATTGTGGATGGTATAATCATCTACAATTTTCTGAGAATATCTGTACTAAAATGACCTATCTAATTTAAGTGTAGTTTCCAAAATAAGGAGACCAGATGTCTTGTTTGTGAAAGTGTAAGTGATGGACACTTTTCCTTGTAATGGTCTGTCTTCTACTAACATTAAACTGGCCTTTTTACTTCCTGTAGATGTAAGTTTAGGATTATGCTGCTTTTTCCTATGTGGTTATGAGTTATGGAGAAACAGAGCAGAGTTTCCATAAACTAGAACATAGAGGATTTCAGTAAATAGAAGGCCTTTTGTCTACTTGGTTATTTTGAGTGGCATTAAAACTCACCTGTCAACAGTTTGCCACTCATACTGACTATTCTGTATTTGTTCTGAGCTGTTACCACTGTTGGCTGTAAGAGGTGATCACTTTGCCTGATTTTAACTTGCAGAGAGTTTAGACGAGTTGTCAGTTAACACAGAATGTATGTAATTGATATAAAGATTAATTATTAAAACTGTCAGTTTCCTCTGCCTAAAATGTGGATATTTGCATATGAACTGTGCTTCTGAAGTGGTTTTCAAATGTGTCCCAATGTAAAGCTTGAGATAAATCAGCAGAGATCCAAAGGATTTATAGTATTAGGTTGGGATTTATGCTTTTTTTGTCTTTTAAGAATACAGCTGGCTGTTGCCATGACAAGATCAGTATCCTTCCAATCTTTTTCATGTGAACTCAGTTCTGAAAGTCAAAGAACTTCTTTCAACCTGAGTAGTTACATATTTAACACACTATACAAGCAAAAGGAGTAGACCCAAATGTTTAGTATTGAATATTCTAGTGTTAAAAAACCCCAAAGTTTTGACTCACCCACAGAGTAAAAATCCTAAATTATCAAATCAAAAAATACTCATGTAGATCAACTTTTGCCAAACAAGGACTTGTCCTTGTCATTTGATGTGACTCTGGATAAAAGGATGCATAAGTTTTGTATTAGCAGTTTTGTTTATGATAAGGTGTGTAAAATTCACAATTAAAGAAATTGTCACAACTTCTTGAGTAGATGAAGACAGAGGAAAGATGAATCTAGTAGCTGCTGGTGGTACTGGGGAACTAAGATGAAAATGTTTGACCACAAAATAAAAAAACCGTAAAGCTTCTTCCAATTCTTAGAGTGTTTTCATAATAACAAACGCCAAACATTAAATCATACTGTCACTTTCATCCAAATTCAGTAGAAGGGAAGGGGTCAAATCAAGGAAGAAAACTGCTTTGTCTGCATTAGAGAACAGGGAGAAGAGCAGAATGCCTTCAGAATGATGGCTGGAGGCCCTAATTCCTTTGTCTGTTAAGTGGTTTTGTGCTTTGCCAGGTAAGAATCAGTGCAAGCACCAACCTTGATGTCTGTGTTTCTGCCACTGTTTTGCTTAGACATATGCCTAAAATTAGTCATAGCCTGTGCAGCTTTCTTATGAATGCTCAAACTACCATCAAGTTCCTTGTCCCAGCTCTGTCCCTTTCCAGCACTTGTAACTGTCTCCCGAACTTTACATTTTTCCTTCCCTCCTGTGTTGCACCTTTCCTCCACTTGCCTCTGCCTCATATAGCAGGTTTCTTGAGACTATGGGGAATTTCATGGGCTCTGACTTCCTCCCTCTCCCAGGCAGTACAGGCATATTTATCCCTGTACTGCATAGCAGCAGGGAAAATGAAACATTTCAGGGGTTTGTTTTTTACTAGCTTGGCAACAAGTGAGGAATGGACATTGTGGCTCCAGGAGATAGGAATGATCTATGCCATGTAATTAATATGCTTTTATTGCTGATGTATGCATACTGTCATGCATGACTGTTTAAAAGTTGCATTAGTACTGGGCAACTGTAATAGTTGGTGCATTTTTAATATGTACTTTTAGTATCTATTGTATTTGTGTTGGACTGAGATTAGCATATTTTATTGAGTTCATTTGCATAATGAACATATTTTGTCTATTAGTGAAAAAAGCAACTAAAAAAAGGAACTTTGAAATATGTAGAACAAACTAAGCTAAAAACAGTAAGAAACTAAACCACTGATTTTGAGGCATGCATGGCTAAAATATTTCTACTATATTTCATAGCTTTATGAATGCCAGTACCTTTAGTTAAGTTACTTAATCACAGGGACTCTCAATAAGTAAACCTACATGCTTTGCAATACTTACATTTTATAAAGCCTCCAAACTTAGCCTATTGTTGGATTTTAATTTTTCTACCTTCATCCTAGTCCTTTGCTTTTTTCAATAATGTCACAAGATCAATTGCAACAAGCAGTGAGACAAGTCGCAGTGAGAGCACTATGTAGAGCAAGCAGGAACATAGAAATTATAATCTATAATTATTGAACAGATGATGTTGCCATGTACCATACCTGTGTATCATACCTTGCTGATTATGCAGCATAAAGTTTGAGCTGAGTAAATGTTAACTGATTACCTTAGCTCTAGTTTGAAGTTAGGATTTTAGAGCTTAGGCAACAAAATATATTTTGTAAACTGAGCAGATATTCCATTTTTTTCCCCATCAAAATTTCAGTCTTGATATGTTATGCATTTGATAGGTCTGCATTTACTATATATAGATAATTATTTTATTATTATATTTGTTATTAAGACGTAAGTAGTCAGAATGAATTAACACCTTAAAGTCTCTTAATGTTGCAATTGCAAGCTGAAAGCTGAACTTGATCATTAAAAAGTCTGTCTCAGGTCTTCCTTAGGGACAAATCACTCATCATCATCACTGAAATGAAATGGGTGTGAGACACAACTTTTTGGAACTGTATTCAACAGATCTGTAAAAATGACTAGTAAAGGACAGAGGTATTTATTTATGACTTTGCCTTTGAAATTAGAATATATCCTACTCTGTACTAAACATTTGGGATTAAATCTTTCCCTTTTTGGGGCAATCACAGCTAGTGGAATCAATGTTTCACCTAGTATTGCGTTTTATCTGCAGTAAAGTAAAAAGTCGTAAATAAGCTGACTCATGCACCTTTTGATGCATCTATACTCTGCTGGAGTTGAGCAGTGTATGTGCTGTAATTCCTGGAAGTGGCCAGTCTGAGAAACAACATCGATGTTGGTGTGCACCAGTTTTTCCCTATGAATTGCAAATTGTCAGATGATGAACACTGACTCTACAAGAATTTACAGCATTTGTCTCCTCGGCCTGCTAATCCAGTTGCACTGAAGGCATTTCCTTAGGGTTCACATCATGAAAGTCTTGAGACAATTCGGTAGTAAATCTCTGTGGGGACTGAGCTGAGAGCATGTCATGGCCCCAAGCACCGTGTCAAGAGCACATGAGATTACTAATGCCAGTGAAATATTCTTTATCTGTGAATCAGCAAGTACAAAATGAAGCCACTATCTGCCAAAAAAAAGAAACTGCTTGTATTTCAGAACAGAAATCTGACCTGTTTGTCTAATATGACAACTGCTTTGCCTACATTAGGTGGAAACGAGAAATTTATTAAATGCAAAGTTCACAGCACAGTGAATAAGCAAACTAAAAGGTTCTTACTTTGCTGGCTATTTCATTCACTCATTGATTAAAACATTTCTCCTTTGGCAAGAATGGCTGGTAAGTTTATTTTAAAAAATATAAATAGGAGAAGAATTAAGACAAAATTTTTTTTAAACATCTAATCTTAACCATCTTACGTGGAAAAATACATTTTTATAAACTGCAAGTTTTGATGCTACTATTTAAAAGAAATTAATTCCTAGTTTTAGCTAAGATAAAGGTTAGAATTGCATCGCATTTCACACTCATCATGTATAACAGGGGTAAAATAGGTGAAGTGATAATTAACTGCTTCTCCTATTATGTCTCTCTAGAGATCTGAAGAATAATTTGATCAGCACAATTGAGCCAGGGGCCTTCTATGGACTTTCAGAACTGAAGCGCCTGTAAGTATTAATTCCATTTGAATTATTCTGAAAATTGTGTTTGTATCGACATTTCTATCTTTGGGCAACTCAAATGTGCCACCAAACAATAATCTCATAAAGACACTGGCTGTAAAATAGAAAATCACACAGTCTACTTTTTGCATTTATCATACCTTTTTCTTCTTCTTTCCCTTCTTTTTTCCATTTCCTCCTCTCTCTTACCTTTTCCCACTTAAAATCACTGGTTTGCTCTCCAATAAATGTCCTGGCAAGTACATCTCTGGAAGTGAAAAACACACCTAATTATTGATTTAGCAGGCAATATGTCACTATAGACCTTAATCAGAAATAACACTAAGCAGTTTAGATGTGTGTAAACAATGGTTTGTGCTACATTAAATTTTTTCATTATGTAGGGTCTACTTTACTATTATCACAGATCAGGTCTACAAAATAAATTACTAGAGGGGCAACTTTGTCATACTTTAGAATTTGTCTACCATTTTCCATACCTCTTACCTTGACTCTGCTTGATATTTTTTATTTTTATCATGGTTTTCTAAGGAAACAAGAACTTAAGTAGTATATTCCCTATTCATCATTTTTGCATTTCTCTCTTTGAAAATGTTCTCATAGTACTTTTGGAAGCACTGGCTAATTTTTAAACTACATTTTAAAGGGTAAAAATATCTAAGTTATTAAGATTCTACAACTGGTCTTTTTTTTTTTTATTAAAAAGGACTGCAGACCCTCCTTAGTTCTACTCAGCCTAGGGAAAAGTGAGATGAATCCTTTTTTACTTACAATTTTCCAAGTGACAGAATCCAAATATCTGTACACTGGCTAACTAGGCCATCAGCACATGCCAGACATTTTCCTAGCCATCATGTCTGCCGTTTGAATGTTTGATGAGGAAACCTATGAGAAAACAGGGATTATTTTAGTGGACTGGGAAGATTTAGAGGAGAAGGAGAAGGAATGCAAATCCACAAAAAAAGAAATTTACAAATCCTTCTGATTTTTCACTGTGCAGTTAAATTCCCTAACTGCTGTGTGCTGGGAGCACTTCACATCCTAACTAAAAGTTTCCACCTCTGATCATAACAGTAGAAGTGTTTTCTATCAGCCTCTCAGCTGTAGTGTGTCCAGGTAGAAAGCCAGTTGTATAATAATGATGAAGTCAGAGTAGCATGTAGATTTTTAATACAAAGAAAAACATTTGTACTGAAGCTTTCTTGCTCACTCTGTGTACAGGAATAACGATGCAATGGAATGATCAAAGTGAGTGCTAATTGTTGCTTTTACCGCGCATTCTAATAACACAACCCTGACCTCTTGTGGGAAAACCAGGAAACCTGTGCAAGTTGTGGACTGCACATCCACAGACTGCACAAGGGGCAGCTTTGGGTCAGCCAGGAGAGATGAGTCAAGGGAGACAAAGTCATCAGGCATTGGAAAGGAGAGAAGAATAGACTCTTCAGTGCAGTAGGAATGGCGACATTGAGTTTTATCACATTAGATATCTGTGTGGAACTGTTGGGTAGGAGACAGTTGAGCAAAAGGAATAATTAGTGTAAACTCCTGTTGAATGTGAATACAGCAGTGACTTTAAGACTGTACTTTACATTCACATCTTCTTATTTCCCATGTAAAAAGTAAGTGATGCTGAGGAAAGCAGAAGCTGATGTAACATGGGCAACTGCAACAGACAGGGCTATGGCAAGTCATAGAAGGCTGTCAAAATGTTCTGTAAATGATTTGGAGAACTGTTATAATTTGTATTTGAATGACAAACTGAATTATGTCCAGGGTTTGTTCAAAAAGGTACACAGAAAATTGATGAAAACTGAAAACTTATGAAGCTCTAAAATTTTGGCACTTGGTTATTCAGCACAGGAGAGTTTTCTCTAACATCAATCTTACAAGTCAGCATTAGTAAGTTAAATGTCTTACTCCTGAAAATGAACACCAGTTTTGTACATTATGAATTGAATTATGTCTAGTGTAACATGTATTAGTCTGGAGGAATGTGTAGTAAGCTACCTTTTTGTTTTGCTAATGTGTTTTTTAGAAAACATGTTTTACAATACAGAGATACCAGCTGCTGCCATATAACTTGTTGTGAAAAATAACACTCATTGAAGTAAACATTGGGAAAAGGGTGTTTATCCTTTCACTTTGTTAAAAATACCGTATTCATTAGTTCAGATAAAATCTACTTTTGCTACTCAAATTATGCCCCACATCATGGTGAAATTCTTACATGCATGTTCAGGCTTTGCTTAGGCAGAAGAAAAGCATTACCCAATCAAGAATTCTGGGTAGGTTCTTTTCTACATCTTCTAATAGAAAGATATATAGATACATACTTATATATAGGTTTGTATGTTTGTCTTAACTTTGCATTTTTAGATTTCCTGTGTAGCTTTTATTAGGAGAACTTAATAATGCTAATATGCAATTATTGCACTATATTGTATCCTCGCTATTTTTTCAGCTGTTCCCTATTTAGTATCCTTGGCAGGCATTTAAGAAATATTTTCATTCTAATGTGATGTTTCATCATATAATTGTACAACAATATGTTCTTTGTCTGATAGAAGAAGAATTTGTAGTGAACTCTAAAGAGGTTGCCTCTACATTCCAGCTAATTGGATATGTCTCCATGAAGGAAGTAACTGGATTTGTCAAACTGCAACTTTATTCTCCTATTTTATTAATTTAGTGTTCTCATGTATCAATAGAAAAATATAGAATCCACACAATGTAATAAAGGAATTGGAAGACTACCACTGATTCTAAAAGAAAAAATATATTCAGATCAATTTTAAATTTTTTTTGGCTGTACAATCACTTAAAATTCTTACATTACTGAAATTATTTGAAAAGACCTCTGCACTTCCTAAGAAGGAAACTTTGGGTCAAAGTTGAAAACCAAATACATAAAAATCAAACACTAGTTCAGAATGCACCAAGGGGCATTATTCATGTTGCTACAATATAATTGTTCATACCTGTCTTTGTCTCTTTCCTATAAGCATCCTGTACACTGTGTTGTATGTATGGCTTATACAGAAAACATTCCTTCACTTTCTGCAGATGAAAGTTATGGAATGTAATGCCTTTTACTATTTGTGGTCTCATAAAGCCACAGTATTGCTCTTAAAAGAGCTTGCCAAGTGCTTATCAAAACTGACCTTCTTGGTAGTTCAAATATTAATTGCGCTCTGGTTTCTGTGATTTCTTCAGCAAGAGAGGATGCTGTTAATGAGATGAAACATTAGTAAACATTAAAAATACATCAATTTTGGCTGAATATCACATGTAACAAGATGCATAGTATTTTTCCTAAGTAAAAAACAGGTGCTAGTAACTTTGAGAAAGAAAATTTGGTGTATTTGTAATAGTTTTCTGCATTTATTTGCTACATATATAAAATGCCATTTTAATGCAATTAGATGTTGCAGTATGTGGAATATTGTTCAGTAATGCTAATATAAATGTTGTTAAATTTTTTTAATTATGTTACATTATGGGAAAAGGTTTTATTTCTCATTTGTCTCTAACTCATTAAATATTAAAAATAAAGATCCTGTGATTGATTATGTAGGTGCCTATATGAATAAGACAGTCTTAATATTTCATGGTCTTTTTGTTTGTTTCAGGGATCTTTCAAATAACAGAATTGGTTGCCTAACACCAGAAATGTTTGTTGGACTTAACAATCTTCACAAACTGTGAGTATAATACCACTTTTGTTTTAAACAGAAGAAATCTAAACTGTCACATGACTGACCTGAGTATAGTTGGCAATAAAAATTTCATCATAAGGAAGTTATAGGTTTTGTACTAAAAAGCCCCTCTCCTGAGCCTTTGATTGTGATGAATTGATATTTAAAGAGATTTGCTCTATATCAGTTGTAAAATCTATTGGCACTCCAAAGAATTAAGTTTCAATTTCACATTGAAAAGAGGCTGAACATGATGTTTCTGTTTGAATGTATTTCTGTTTGCGTGTCTTGGAAACACAAGTAGATAAATGAGACTTGTACTGGTTAAAAAGTATATATTGCTTGTTCTATCCATTACAGATCAATTGGCTTTTAAAAACTTTTTTTCCCCCTGAAGTGTATTACATAAAAAAATAAACATTTACTCAGAAAAAAAAAAAAGAAGTACCAAATAAACTTGGAATATCAGGGTAGTTCAAATTGCATTAGAAATATCCATCTTAGACTGGCTGCTTAAGGTGTTGTGTTGTAAATTTCATTTTTTATAGTACATTTTGAGTCATTTATCTGTCAAGTGATGCAAGGGAGAAAACCCAAAGATGTTTTGAGATTATAGTGCATAATGCCATGAAGAAATCTGCTCAGTAGCATTTAAAAAAATTTTAAAAGAGTGTTATTAAAGGCAGAGAGAGCAAATTGGAAAACACCTGTCATACTACCAGAAAAAAGTAAGGACCTGCATTTTTAATACCGTGGGCAGTTTCAGTCTGCTCGTCTTAAAAAGATGACCAAAACTAGAAAGGGTTCAGAGGTCAAAAGGAATGGTCAAAGGTCTGATATAGCATAGGCAAGTACTAGAAATAATTAAGTTGGCTGCAAATTTCTTGGCTGGGAAAGAGAAGATTCATTGGAAGGATCCTGTTTTAAATGGACATTAGGCCTGGCCCAGGAGGGCTCTGTATCTTCATTCAGATCTATCTTCATTCCTGAATGAGAAATAAATTCCTATATGCATCATAGTGTGTGACAAATCTCATACTTTATTTTCTTCTTCTCCAGCCAGTTCTGGCTTTTCCTTGACAAACAGGGAAATCTTTATAGAAAGATATGCCATGAGGTCAAGATGACACCAGGTAAAAGTCTGAAATCTGGCATGCTTACTGATCACATTAATAAGAGTAACTATGCCAAGTCTCCTCTGAGGAAAACAAATGAGAACAGATGATGGGAAGAGCCTTTGATAGCATGTGATGAGCAGGTGCAGACTGGCCCTTTTTTTACTCATCTGTTGAGGGTTTCTGTGCCTCCTTTTGTTGTGCACAGTGAACATGACTGACTATATAGCTAGATTGCCTTAAAAGGTATGTTTAATTCAAAATGGTGAGGTCACATTATTAAAGGAAAGGTGTTTCTAGATAGTAGGAACAAACTGAATAGGAACTGCTCAAATTCATGCTCTCTTAGAAAGGTCTGAAAATTCCATTCGTAAATCTTTCAGACTCTGTCTTAAAAGTGAATTAGAAGTTCAATACGGAACATCAGTCTTTTGATAGCAAAGAACAGAAATGCATTCCCAGCAAGTGCACAACGTTTGTTCTGTGACAGTGTTTGGCTGTACTATCCCTTTTCTCTGAAGACCAGGAAAGAATGTGGCAGTATCCACATCCTTCACTGATGCCAGAAATGTTGGAAAAAGGCACAATATGCAGGCTGACTGCCCATAGTTACTGGGCTGATCAAACCACACCATTACAGTTAATTTTTGTACAGATTTGCTGCTCATTTTAGTAGCCTGTAACCTGTCCTGGCACTGGCAATTTTTTTCTGAGCTATAAGAACCAGAGAAAGACTCATCATTTTCCTCTACACTGTCATTAACACTGTATTTTCTTGCATCTAGTCTTTTTGCGTCATCCTAAATAT
Organism: Platyrinchus mystaceus; assembly: GCA_035041135.1. Classification (NCBI taxonomy): domain Eukaryota; kingdom Metazoa; phylum Chordata; class Aves; order Passeriformes; family Tyrannidae; genus Platyrinchus; species Platyrinchus mystaceus. The sequence continues at coordinate 21,006,892 of JAWWLV010000180.1, read as the reverse complement.
ATTTGGGGACCCCTGGTGGTCTAGTGGTTAAGATGCGGCGCTCTCACCGCCGCGACTCCGGTTCGATTCCCGAGCCGGGTTCAGGGACACTCCCCCGGGCAGATGGAGCTCGTAAGCCCCTAAGGCCATCCATCTAAGAGAAGGTCACTCTAAACAAACCTACGTCCTGAGGACCTCACTGCCATTGTCCA
>JAWWLV010000180.1:20936740-21006601 GCA_035041135.1 Platyrinchus mystaceus | reverse complement strand
GCCATTGTCCAAGCCTGCTTGGCCCGGCAGATGAACCTTAGGATTAAAGGGTGGGCTCAGTTCAGCGCAGGCTGTGCCTCACCTAAAAAATCCATTGCGCAGGCTTGAAAGGTAAAAACACCTTTTCCAAATCTTTGTTCATGAAGACTGGCCACGAAATATATTTATTTTTTCCCTAGGATGGGTCTAACTTTGATTTCCAAATGGGTGTAGATCCAGAGCTTCCTCTATTGTTTTTCTTCCAAGGTCCCAGTTTAAAGCAGAAATCTGAATTAGACCTTTCTTAAGTATAGTTCCCAAGTGACAATCTTGTTACATTTTTCAGTTTGAATAATGTTTTTTAATGAAATTACTAGTCCTCTCATTTTTGAGAAGGTTCATCTCTTCTTGTTCTCTTAGCATTGGCAAAACCTTGTTTTTGTTATTACCAGATTTCATGTTCACATTCTCTTAATTTTCTGAGGCAGAGTCTCTGGTGAAAGCACTAAATAGAATCACTCAGAAGACCATTTCTGCAGAGCATCAGTAATGTCTCTCTCCCCTTCCTTCTATCTTGTCCATTACCTTCCAGTGTCTTACAGTAAATGCCCTTAATGCCAGGTTCTTCACGCTTTTGTGGGTATTATGTCCATGCATCACTGGAAAAGATGATGATTCTGGTATTTGGAGACCTGTTAGTCTGGCCTCTTTGTATTTTATGTGGTAACTGAGTGAGTTTTGAAAAAAAGAAAAGTGGGAAAAAAATTTGGCAAATCAGAAATTGGTAAAAAATTAATATGCATCCACTTGCAGTGGATTTATGTAATTGTATAAAAGGATCGCTAATTTTCTAGACAAATTATTTCTTGGATTTCATATAGATCTAGCATCATGCTACATAATCAGGAGAAAATCATTAACAGCTATACTGGTGTTTTCATCTCAGTGGAATTAACCTTGAAGGCCCTTAGTTGCCCAGGTGCTTTTTTTTTGATTTTAACTAGTTCCTCTGATCAGTAGCCATCCATAGGTGGTCTTGGGAAATATGTTTTCCACCATTTAGTGTATGTTTCTCCCATAAATCATATAATCCAAATGACCAACCTTACTGAAAAGAATACAGAATGGTAGTAATGTGATAAATTTAGGCTATATATCTAATCTTCATTAGTCTCTTAGTTATAATATTGTATTATTGAAATATCTTTTGCACCATATCTTAGCATACTTTCCAAATTCTAACTTAAATGCTTCCCATCATTTTGTTAAGGTTTTCCTGTTATCATCTTTCTAGTTCTTTGATCGTTTCAAAATTTGAATTATTTTTTCAAGATTTAGATTTGGTTATTGATCCATTTAGTCTATCTTTCATTTTTCTTGTTAGGGTTTTAAATTGCCTTTCTAAAACTGACCTAATAAATGGGACCATCCTGCATTCCATTCTATGTGGTCTAGTGTTTCAGTAGTTTCTTTATTTATTTTATTATTATTTCAAAAGTCTGTCTTTGGAAATCAGAGGCTTAGTAACAGATTAGTCTACATTCTCCTTTCATCTGAAGTAGATCGGTTCACAGTTGCTATGTCAAAAGTTATAACTTTTTTTTTTGACAGAGTAGGGACTGTCCTTCTTATTGAACCAAAGTCAAGAGTACCACTACTTTTATTGGGTCAGTGATTATTCTGTGAACAAACACACCCACAATCCAAAACAAGTGGAATTGTTCCCTGCCATTCATAGCAACGCTTGTTCCTTGATCTCAGAAATCTCACATAATGTCATAATGCTGATAGTAATTGTTTGAGCTGGGATCTCAATTTGCCTCTAATGTAAGAACTGGTCATTGTTTGTGGACTGCAAGCTGATGCCACTGGTACTTTTCTAACTTTTTTGTAGCTTTGTTCCCCTTGGAAGGTCACGGACTTCCCAGAATCATACTTTTTAAACGTGTTAAAAATATTATAGGTCAACTTTCTGTTGCTAGAGATACCTCTGACTTGTGTTTACTTGCCATTTCAGGGGTATGAGAAAGCTGTTCCCTGGAAAGGTTATGGAGAAGCATTTACTTAGTGCAACATCAGTGTTTATAATTGTACTGAGGAAAAGATGACAAGTTGTTAAACATGGAACTGGTTTCATAGACATCCAGTGTGGTTTAGATTACCGAAGGAGCAATTTAAAGATACATACTTACGCACTGATTAATGTAGTTGTTCATCATGGTAATTCGAGCTCTCCTGTGTTATGTTAGCAGAGATAAAGTACAGAAGCATCTTTGCAGGCTGTTATCAAAACCAGTAGGGAGAGCCGTGAGTCCACTGGAAGGAGCAAAGGACATAAATCTTTTCATGCACCTTCTGTGAAGTAGAAATAGGGGATTTTCTTCTTACACTGTTTACAACCACGAATACCAGGTGAAACAAAATAACACTGTGTGTTTCACTCAATCTTGTAAATCTAATTCAGTTTGAAAAAAAATGGAGTTAGAGCTGAAAAATCAGCTCTAGGCCCAAACTGACATAGTGTGGTTTATCCCAGTGATGTGATGCATAAATCTAAACTGAATAGGGTAAAGGTACGCTTAAATACTTCACTAAAATAAAGAATGAGAACTGCCTGGTTTTTCCAGGATAATGCAGGCACTCTTCAGAGAGCTTGGTGGTTTTTTGCAGTCTATTTTAGAACAGAACAACCTATAGAACTCTTGAATTAAGAAAAAAATAATTAGTAGTATCATCTAGTATTGTTTTTTAAACATGCAGACATTCAGAAACCACAAAAACATTGTAAGCCTCTTGATAATGTAGAGAAGACTTTTATTCCATTGCAATCAGGATGTGTATGTCAGTAAATAGAAATTGAAGTTACGTTATGAAACCTAAAATTTCACAAAGCTACTGAAATTACTGCAGCCAGTGACTTGTGGTTATGTTCCTTGAAATTGATCCAATCTTTACACCTCCTTGGATTTGATGATTTTTACTCTGGAAAATGATTTCAAAATGCTTTCACGTCATATGACAGATGCAGCTGACAGTGCCTCAGACAGTGTGAGTAGATATATTACATGTTCTAAGATACTATCTTAACTTTTTTGGCTTATATATTACCTTTTGGCTGTGTTTATGCTGTGATGAGGTGCACATATTCTAACTAAGAGTGACAAAATTGAATGCAACAAATCTTCCAAATCTCCTTTGGACTCCGTGCTTCAGTGCTTTGTTCCACAATTATATATGCAAATGTATTTCTGCTAGGTAATGGAGCTACCATTTACATTAATTCTGTTTATATTTAATCTAAATATTAAGTGCTGTGGAAACTGGGATGATGCCACTGTACAGATATACCAGACTTCATTTGTTTAGTCCCTTATAGCTTATCTCTTAGGTTTCAAAATGTTACAGCCTTAAATCTGTTTCAAGAAGTAGCTACTGCTTGAGCTTCCCTTTGGAAGTTTGAAACCAAATTTCCTCATTACTTCCAATTGTTTGATTAAACTATATCTGATTTATTCTTCATCCTGCCTCTGAATCATCAGCAGCAGTTAGCTTGTGATAATATTATACCATAAATTCTTGTATGACTTTCTTGATGTCATTGAAGCAACTAGTCACTTTGTATGGTGCCAGAAATAAAGTTCAAACCAGTAACACAGTGAATGAAACAGACCCCGTTTCACAACATTTCAGCAAATTAGAAAATACATACTGTTACCTGCCCTCTCTGTGTTTCTGTTGTCATCTTTTACATGTCCTGTCTCAGTTTGTGGGGGTTTTTTGCAAAGAAGATCAATCTGTCACCCTTGCATTCAACTTCTGCTTTTTAATACTGGTCATTCTTCATATTCATATACTCCTTCTTCTACCTATATTTTGCCTCAAAACAGTACTTTGAGGCACTTAACTCTTTTTGACTGTTTCATGGCATTTGTCATTTATATTAAAGCTTTTGGCAAAAGTGTTTTATTAATATATGTAAAAACACAAGGATTTGGTACATAAAAAAATAAGTGTAGGACCGTATATGTAAGACTAAAATGTTTTAGCTCTGATAAAAGAGAAAGCACATCTTTCTGTTAATGGAGTAAGTTAATGGCATAGTAAGTGCTATCAGCTTTGGAGTGCATTAATTTGTTATATTTGAAATGTTTGCAAACTAAGTATTACAGATGTTTTTAGAACAAATGTCCTTTTAAATCAAGACAGAGTGGCTTTTTAGGATATCTGAAATGGAGGAATTTCACAAGACTTTACCTTTGGTGATATTTTAATTTATAACAAATTATGTGAACTACGGAACCAGGCATTTTGCAAAGTGCTGCATCAGCTCAGAAATGCATGATTTATTATGGTGATTTGAGATTTCTGAAAGTTTTTATAAAGAACAATCTATTTCCAATGTTGGATATCCAAATATTGAAATTAGTGTTTCTTAGTCATAGAAATATATTGCTTTATGACTTACACAGCCCTGTGATCCTAGTTTGCTAATTATGATTAGTAATATGGAAACTTCAAACGAGGTCATTGCCAGAAGAATATGAAAAGTTGACTTGCTGGGTTTCTTCTGATTTTTGAACTGTCAGGAACTAAATTGTTCCAGCACTTGGCAAAAAGAAATTCTGTAGGAATTCTGTAATCTTTTTCACAATAAAAAGAAACCAAAAATCTGTATATGGAACATGAGTCAGGAATTTTTAGGTTAATATATAGATATCTTGGTGCATTTGGTACAACCTGTGGAAAGCTCATGGATTCAGTAGACACTGAATGGGCATCTCTGTCAGGTGTGTGGTTACCATACATCTGCTGAACCCTGCCACGTACACTTCGCAAATGACTTACAGTTTGTCCCCATTTCCTAAAGTGCTGACCAGACTTAAAGCTTTCCTTTGGTCCAAATGGAATTCCCAAACTTCAGTCTTGGTGTTCTGTTTGTTTTGCTGTACAAAGCCTGGCAAGGTGTTTGAGGGAGAAGATGGGATTTGCATCAGATTGGAAATCTTTCTGTACTGCACCAGAGTAAGGCAAAGGAAGCCCCTGTATTTCTGTCTTGTGGCAGCCATCCATGCAAGGCCAGGCAGATTGCTTTCCCTGTCCTTCAATTCAGCATGATTGTCCTCTGTCATTAAGTTTATACTGCTGTAACTGCTTTCATGTTGGTGGAACCATTTCTGATTTCCTTCAGTGTAAATGTCAGAGTTATCAGTTTCTGATTTAGTCTGTTTATCATCTCAGTTCACTGAGCTGTTTCAGCATATGCATCATCAGGGCTAATGTCCGAAAAACACATGGGTAGGTCCGTCTAATTTTAAAAAAAGAGGTTAACTGAGTCTTTGTGAAATGCTCAATATTTTTAGTTCCTGTTGACAAATCCAAAATACTAGAGGCAGAGAAACAGGTATCTACACGCAAATGTTCATTTCCACCTTTAGACATACCCAGACTTGAAGAGGTACTTGAAAGTTCTAAGAGCTTTGCACCACAATGGTGTTAAAGGTGCATTGTTAAATAAAATCTTAAAGATTAGTTCAATTGTGTGAACACATCTCATTGTCACTCAATAATTTCGCTTAATATTGCTGAGCCAGTTTATTTTTCTCTTATTAGCAGAATTTTGCTTTGAACTACAAAGAGAATTTGAAATGTTGAGTTGTATACAAAAATGAGATTAGTTATGCTTCAAAAGGGCTCCATTAACTTTCTTAAATTAATTTATAAATTAGCAACAATTTCTTTCTTTCTTGGGTTCATTGATCCATATCTGGACAGGTAGATAGCCAGGTTCTTGAGTTTTGGTCTTCCTTACTTTGTGAATCTGGTTCAGATCTTTTGCAGCTTGGTAGATTTCTCATTGCTAGTACATTGCTCTGATCTGAATATGAATCTTCAGTTTAGCATACATTCTCTACATTATAGACAAAAGAGAAGTAAAATCAGTAATTATAACAACATCCTATTGAATGAAAAAATAATGAACCCATTTTCTTTGCCAGTCTACTTTTTTTTCTTATATGCACAACATATGTCCAGTGAAGAGCTCTGAAATTTCCCTGATAACTCAAATTTTGTAACTGACCTTGAATTCAAACATGTAGTCTTCAAGCACTGAACAAAAAGGAACATATACCAGTATTTCAAAAGTAGGTAATTAATATGCTCTGGAATTTTAATCTTGGATATGCACTAATTTTTCAGTTGAGGGGTATAGAAAAAGACTCTATCACTTGACAATTAAGCATTTAACTTTTGTACTATTAGGGCACTGGCAGAGCAGTACTGTTGAACTCTGCAAAATTGAATTGCATCTGTTTGCAAGTATTCGGCTTAAGCCATCAAGACAAGAAATAGTAGAACAGTAATTAAACTGGAAATGTCCTTAATTTTAGGGTGGGGAAAACTGGCTTGTTTAAAGTCCCTTGTAATAGAACTAGTTTTGTGGTTACTTTGAAAACTCTTTACTGTTTTAAGGAATTGCTTGAATTCTTCTAAACATTACTAAAATAAGACAGTTTTTTTTCTTTATCTTGAAGTGACATTCTACATATACAATAAAAATAAATACAGGTCTCACTGAGTAATTATTTTATTAATATTTTCACTCAAATTCTAGAATAATCTCTTCTAGAATTCTATTAAATATGTAGAAATGTTCCTGTTTATGAGACCAAGTGAATTGTATGGTATCTGCTGTGAAAATAAGTAAGAGTTGATTTGATTTGATTTGAATGCTGCTGTCACCAAAAAAAAAAAAAGCAATGTACAAATTTAAACATGTTTTTACTGTTGTCAAGAAAGCAAAACTTCTTAATTAGCATTGGAAAAATTATAGCCATTTTCTTTTCCTCTTTTATTTTTTACAACTAACTGTAAATTGCTTTTTTTTCTCTAGGAATTTGTCTGGGAATATTTTTTCAAGTCTCATGAATGGACTTTTTTCTGAGCTGCTAGCTCTGAAAGCACTGTGAGTATCATTCCTTATGTTCATAAATCTAAAATACTTGAGAAAGACATTAGAATAAACATAGCAGAGTTGAATGTGAATTCAAACAGGATTGCTTCGAGAAGTGCATTCCAAGTGTAAAATTTGCATTATTTTGTTATCAATATCTGTATCACTGTTGATGAGCTATCTTCTACCTGTTGCAGGGAAATGGGTAGCACTGACAATTCAACCCCATTTCTGACTAGCCCAATGTAGCCCTCCTAAATAGCATCCTTTTTTTTATATACTTTATTATCATTGCATCATATAATCATTCTAATTACACAAACCCAGTAATTTAAAATATTTTCCCTGCAATTAGAATAACAATTCCCAGTTATTGATATTAATTGTACCTCCCTGAGATTTAAAAGTGTATCCTGAATGCTTCCATGTCAAGTTTCTACTTAAAGGGGGTTTTATTAAGTGAAAGTATGTTATAGTATGATTTTTCTGCAGTAATGCAGACTCATTTTTTTTTCAGCAGTGTCAGTGATGCTGTTCTGAAAACAAGCCCAAATTTTTGCATAGTGTCATGGAAGTAATTAACAGTGAGGCAGTGTATATTGGTTGTCTCAGATAATCTTTGTATTTATACAGCTATAATTACACATCTATAGTGACGCATCTATCTAGATTAGTTCTCTTTGGACTTAAATAATTTGAATCTAAGAGAAGGAAATATGTTTATAAAAACTGCATGTGTACCAATTGTGATCGTTCTTTGCCTTTCTAGACATTTCAACACTGATTCACTCATTTGTGACTGTAATCTAAAATGGATCTTGCAATGGGCCAGAAATGCTTCAGTTCGAATAGCGGAGGAAACAGTTTGTGCTTACCCCAGTGCTTTACGTGGACTGTCACTTTATAACCTGAAGGAAAACCAGCTGATATGTGGTGAGTTGTACTCTCATTTAATGTTACAAATTGAAGTGGAATTCAGAGATGATGCAAAAAAAAAAAAAAAAAAAAAAATCTGATTTGATTATAGGCACAAGAAATTCAGGTATGTGACACAGAGGACACAACTAAGATTGAAAGAGAATGGGAAAAAAACCCCATATTTCTTATTTCATATCTTAAGAACACTGCCAATATATTCAGTAATATATAATTATGACTTACAACATTAACCTGTGATGGCAGCTCTACATTGTATACTGCATGAAACTGAGGATTCCTACAGGGATTTATAGAATGTTTATTTCAAGTTATATACCTGACAGTATGAAATAAATGCCAGATTTCGTTCTTCTGTTTTTCATTTTTATAAGCCTATAACTATACGTTTTAGCACCGCATTCTGGGGATGAATAGAATTTTTATGGTGAGCTTCAGTTAGGTGAATTCTGTATTTGAAGATCTAGATGTGAATCACTTTCTGGAGATTTTCCACATAAGAAACATGATGGATATGGTGTGAGGAAGAAAGAAAAAAAATATGAATGAGTAAGGAGAACTCAGTTCCAAGTGAACACTGTCTAGCAATGAGCAGACTAAACCAGGAATTTTAGACGTTATCACATACCATGGAGAAAAGATTGTTGCCTAAGGTGATGCTGGTGGGTTTCATAATCAGAAGTCTAATTCACATGTACTTGATTAATCAGAGAATCTTTGAATCTTTGACTTTCTTGAATGGCAGAAAATTGCTTAGATGTTGACTTTACTAATGTCTTGCAAACAAAAGGAGAATCACACATTTCTCCAAATAACCACAAGAGGAATGATGTGTGTTGCTAACAAACACATTCATAGCAGAAGGGAGATCAGAAGTTGACTGGAGTGATTTATAAAACAACCAATACAGATACTTGCAAGCTGGGAGAGATGTGAAAGGATGTGAATACTAGCTACAGATGGTCCATCAGCGGAATTGTTAAGGAAACACATATATGTGTCTGGAGGCAAATAAGGAATGAGCTCCTGTGAGTGAAAGGCAAAGAAGTTTCGAGTAGCTTGGGTTACTGAACATTTGAAATTCTGCAATACTTCTCAAATATCAAAATCCCTTTTTATAGAGAGCCAGCATGGGCATCTTCATAGAGATCCATTTCCCAGCAGGAAACATACTTCTTCTGAAAATGCTGGAAGGATCAGAAGGGTGATTACAAACTGTTAATTGGTATTTCCAGGTCACAAATTAATATAAGCCTGTGAATTTTACAGAGAAAATTAAAACAATTTCTCAGAACTTTGTACCTTAGTTCCCAATAGGACTCCTTATCACACCTGATACAGAATTCATAATGCCCATCTAGTTCTCACTGCTATTTATAATGTCCACAGAACACTTGACAAGGTGGTAATGACTGCCAGTAGCTTGACTCTGCTTCCAATATCCACAGAGAGTTTTATAGTGGTTATATTTGCTGAGCCTTCCACCAGCTCTGTAATGTCTGCCAGGTACTTCATGATGCTCATAGTATCTGCTGAGCAGCTCACAGTGCCCAGAACATTTAGCAATTTTATTTTCAGTAACTTAATTTGAACTTAAGCATAACAGAAGGCTGTCTGGCACCAAAATAATAACAGCTATTGAGAATGATTTAAAAATATGTGTTGAAATATGCATAGAGCTGATCAAATTAAACATATCTTAAAATATAAAGTGATTTAAAAACTAAAAACTCCTAATGTGAACATCTTCCATACTGTCAGACATTTGTATTTATAGTCACTGATCTTCCTTCTACATGTTAAAAGACTTCATTAGGTATTGCAGATGAGCAAAGAAAAGAAAAATGAAAGGGGAAAAATAAAAATAGAAGGGAATGGGCAAAGATTTTGCAGGTTAGTTAGGGAAAGAACTAAAAAGTCAAAGTATGTGGATTCTGAATATCTACAGGGAGCAGTTTGCCATCAGCTTTTTAGATTTATTTTATATTTTGATGGGAGGAAAAAAATCACCTTTCAAATTTCTTTCTGGAAAATCTTTCTCATGCATCTGATAACTCACGATAGCCTAAGTAGTGAGTTGCCTGCTGAAAACAGTTAAAAACCTCCTTTAGGGATTTTTATGAATTAAGTAACTGCACAGTTTTAGAATTCCCAAGGTTCTGCTTGCATATTTCACTAACAGCTTTTAAGAGTTATTTAGATCTTCTTTAACAAAATTATCCAACTGTCAGCAATGTTTGACTATAAAATGATTTTTCACAATGTTGGAAATAAGACTTGATAGTTTTGCCTTCGTCTTCTGCCTTAATGATGAGGGACTGTGTTGAATCCATAATGGTATGGAGAGAGTATGTTTCTGAAAAATTATTCTGAAATTGGCTTCATACAGTGCCTTGTTACTCTTTCTCCATGAGTCCAAATAAAACTTACTCAATTTACAGTAAGAAAATTACATTTTCCTGAATACCAGTGCTATAAATTCCACCTGAGGTCTGATAGGACTCTGTGATTTTCCCTGGGCACATCAGCAAAGATGGATTCCCTAGGCCAAATTTTTCACTCAGGAAAGACCTGTATGAGTTTTTGTCTTAAGGGCATTATGAAAGATTGCTCTTAAAGCTGGGGTTGATTATTTGTACTGATAAATGAGATATTAGAATTTAGTTTCTTGGCCTCAAAGCTGTATTGATGTTACTGAACTAACAGCACTATGAAGTAAAAGTTCATTTGTTCTGCAAATTACAGTTGACATAACTCTGATGGAGCATTTTTCTAGTAAAAATGTTGACTCATCAAAACAGATGTTTGGAAAAGTGCAGACTTTCTTCTTTCCCCCAGTTAGATTTCATTTAAAGTTTAGAAGGCAGTTGACATAGTATCAATAATGTTTAGATAAATTATTTGGCTAAAAATGATGTAGATATTTACTAAATAACAAAAAAAATGTTGTAGAGGTCAAATTGTAAATATAATTTGATGATGCTTTAAGACATGTTTATTTATTTATTTATTTATGCCACAAAGAAAATTATCTAATTCTTCTGGGTCAGAATACTGTTTCTCCTGCAGATCTCCTACAAATTAAAATCTTGCTTTTTGCATATACATATGCTCTAAAGATATTTATAAATAAGTAATTGAGACCATACTATTCCCCTCTTTTAATTAAAAAGGAAACTGCTTCAAAGGAAAATATAAAAGGATACTGAGAAATCTAGTTTTTTTGCTTAAAGTTCATTGCATTAATACATAATAACTTACATTTTTATTCCTTATCATTATACATTTTTTCATGCAGTGAATAGATAAGTTTTGTTCTTTTCTTGGTGTCAGTAGCTTTTCAGGTTTGTTTAGTCTGCTGCCCTCATCTTGGTCATGATATTGTTGCATGGGCCTATAAAGCAGACAGGTTCAAAGAACTAGAAGGTAGTATCTTGTCAGTTCTTAGGAAATCTAAATGTAGAGAAACACCTAGATTTGTTTCAAAGTAAATTCACTCTACTCAGCCAGATCGTTTGCTGTGATACATTTGCATCACTTCATCACAGCGCTTTCAGGCAAGCTGGTTCTGCTGCATGTCACCTTTCTGCTGCATGTCACCTTTCCTGTTGCTGTCCTTACCTTTCCTAACTGTCGGCTATGAGGCAGTTTGGCAGAAAGCCTGATAAAGCAATCTTTTAACAGTCTTGAATGGCTCTCAGGCCATGTTAGCAAAGCTTGTTCTGTCCCTTTGAGTCTGACCCTTTCCCAAGATATTGGCTAAATGTATGTTTACCCTCTTTCTCTGTGTTGATGTAAAGCTATGCACAAGTCTTTTCCTTGGAAGAAATGAATCAATTGCTTCTATCTTTACTATGCTTCTGCATTGAATGTTTTTGTTTCCCACTTTCTTAGTAGCTGTGTTGTGTTGAATGGGAAAAAAATCTCCTTCCATGTTGAGCTGCTTCAACATTTGACTGTATTGCAAGAATTAAGTTTTAAGATTCAGCATTATTTATTTATCTACACTGTGCATATCTCTGAAAAAGCATGCCATCGAAATAATAACCAGCGAAGGCAGCAGACACAATCAGCAAAGTTAGTATTAGTACACGTTCTTCTTACACTTTCCTCAGCAAAGAAACTTCCAAGGTAAGGAAATAGATACAAGCCCAAATGTTAGATACATTCACTTAGGACACAGCCTCGGGGGGAAATATGGTGAAAATAGAACTTGCAAAGCACAGAGTAATGGCAAATTACAAAACAAAATACCTCAGCTGAGTTATTTTCCTTTCTTGTATTAACATGGCTGAGATAGTGTCTGGTTTTAGGTAGTGTCTCTTCTACTGTAATGGGGGTAGGGTTCCTCCCTAGTCTCAGAGCCTGTTTTTCAGAGCTGTAGTACCCAGTGCTTCAGTACCCACAAGCTCAGTTTGAATTATATTCATGAAAATCAACTGTAGAGTGTTTCACGTGACTTAGAGGAGTTATTACAGTATATTATTTTGAAAGTATGTATGATGACAAAATATGTATTCTGTTCATGGGTAGTGCACCTGCTGGTTGTGATCAATGGAATTTTAGAGAGAAATTCTTTAGATTGGTTCATAATTTAGTAATAGCTTTAACAGTCAATTAGGACTTTCACTAGGGATGGTAAGGAGTAAGCACTCAAAATACAGAACTGGAGTTTTATCTGTATAGGATCTGTATGGTTGGGTTTCTGGTATGCCTTAGGGGGCTCTCTACTGAGAAAAGTGTAAACACTGCAGAAGAACAAAAATCCATCCTACTGAAAATAGAGATGAGAAAAGAAGATAATAGGTGCAAGTCGTGAGTGTCCAAGAGTGTTTGAATTATTCAATCTCTGAATTCTGTAAACTACCTTAAAGTGTTAACTCATGAGTGAAATTAGCAAGCTCTAGCTCATAAAATATTATTGAAATGTGTTTTTTTGAGTTCCTTACCTTCCTTACCTAGGAAGGCCACTTCAAAGGGAGGGATAAAAATCAAAGAGATAAATCTTTTTCTGGCTTCTGTATTCTGCAATAAAATTCTTTAAATGTTTCATAGAAAATGTAAATAATTGATTGGGAGGGAGGAGATATAGTTGTTAGGGATTTGTTTGTACTTAACCAGCACCTTGTCTTTTGTAGTTTGCCTCACTTCACTGAGAATCAGAGTATCTGTTCCCCCAAATAAACAGTCAGGTTAAAATGGCTTTTTACTCTGATGCTCTGTGCATGTTCAAATTAAAACTTGTGCAAAGCAAAAAAAAAAAGAAGAAAAAAAAATTATATTCTTTGTGCACTCATTCTAGTTGTGTTCTTAGAGGTTTCTTGTCCATTTTAAGATTCAACTTCTTACATATGAAGGTAGGAAGTACTGTCATTTTTACTTACCTACTTAAATCTGCGTTTCTCATGCTTAAGTATGAGCAGAACATTAAGGCATGTTTCTCTCAGGCCACATGCAGCTCCCTAGCCTATTTACATAAGTAACTTTTTTTTCTCAATCTTACCTAAAATACAAAAAAATTCAGAACATTCAAGACATTTTAAATCAATTAGAGTAATACCACTGGGAAAAAAGAGAACTTTTTTATCCTATATTTCCTCTGTAAATTACTTTAATTTTTTGAAGCAGCTTTCTTTTTCCTTGACATAGATTCTTAAAACACAGTGTGGCTTTAAGTGTTTTCTCAGCAATGATGGAGTAGTGTTGTTTTAGGTATAGTATTTCTTGAAATGTCTTTGTAATGTTACCTGATATCGTTGATATAGTTGTACGTTGTTTTCCCTTCACTTGTAGAAGAGTAAATCAGTGTACACTGTCCAATAGTAAGAACTTTGAAAGAAATATGTACTTTTAAAATGCTAAGAAAAGAAAAAAATAGATTTTGGGGAATTTTGTCTTTAAAAGGAGACTTTTTCAACATTTAAATTTAAGCTGAAATCAGCTGAATGCATTCACCCTCTTTCTTTCTGTGTCAGTTTTTAAGAATACTTTCAATTATTTTGTGTTAGGCATGTTGGCTGAGAAATGAGATTTGAATTTTTGGTGCCAAAAATGAAATACCTACATTGCTGTTAGAGTCTTAAAGTGACTAATGTATGTATTTGCACATAGACTGTTTTTAAAAGTTTCCTTTCATATATAAAATATATTGCAATAACAAATACTGGCTCAGAGTTAACAAGGAACATTTCTTCTTCGTTTATTTCTCTGTACACCAAACATTGTTTTGTTTGGATCTCATTTGTTACTTACTTAAACTTAGGGATGGCCTTGAGATTATGGTTTCAACCATTTCTTTCTTAATTTACAAGTCATTCTCGCTACATTAACACAGTGTAAATACTGAACTGTACAGGGTTTCCAGTATGTAGTAACTGAGTAAACTCAAAATCTCAAGTATGAGGAATGATGGATTAATTGTCCAGATTTAGATTTCAGTCCTGCAGTTTCTTGGCAGTTCACAGATAGCTTGCTGCATTCATGCAGAGCATCGTTGTCTTCAAGAATATGCAGGATCAAGACTTCAGCTCCAATTCTGCAGGGAGTGCCTAATCATATGACTAGTTCTAATTGTTTTGAAATTGGAATAGTCACATTAGTAACCTTTCACAGGATTAGGTTTTGCATGATATAGATAGTGATACAATTAGCAATATTTAAATCCTCTTCCAATTATTTCTGGTTTACAATGTTGGCAGTTCATTATTTTCTTTAGTAACAAAATTTATGTAATAACAGAATGCCTATAAATCAACTAATGTAACTATATTTTGGACCTTTCAAAGACAGATGGGGTAGATTCATTTTCTGCCAGAGCTAAGTTGCCATTTTGTATATCAAAGTTGGTTTCCATACTATCATTTGGTAGTATAAAACAAACAGTGCTTTAACCTTTTGGTTGCAAATTCTAGATTTCTCATTCTAGCATGATCAGTCTCAAAATGGGGGGGGACACACACACAAAAGAATATGTTGCCCTACGTTAAATATTAAACATTATTATCTAATTAGTGGGAATTTAAAACACTGCTGCAGATTTGGAGGCACAAAGGTAATAACAGTTAAATCTTATGAAATAGTAGAAGTCAGTTCAGGATAAATTTTACTACTATGTATTTACTTGCATCTGTGCTCACACATGAAAATCCAGTTCAACAGAACAGTTCACGCCTGAAATCTTGCCGATTTAGATGCTGGAAATGTACCCAAGGTGTTTTTCTTACCATAGCTTACTCTTACACTATATTAGAGGTTTTTATTGTACAGTTGTGTCTTATTTTCTACATCATCTTTGACTACTTGTTCTGAAAAGCATGCAAAATAACTGAAGGAAAAATTAGCTAAGATGTAGTGAGAATAGCAGTGAAATGAAGCCTCTGAGCAAGTTGCTCATGAACAAAGCAGTGGTAAGACAGACAGCCTTGACTTCAACCCATGGAGTATCCCCTAAAATAGATTCTTTATTTTTAATACGGTAATATGTACTTTAAAAGACTAGAGTTAAATTTTATACTAATGATTTCTAGATAAAATTATATAAGCGTCTTTACCAAACCTGTGTTAATATTGTCCAGTTAAAAACATTTATTGGAGCTTGCTGTAATTAATCTGAATTGTTCTCATGGGAATATTCTCTATAAAGCTTCCCTCCTAACAACCTCTCTTTTAATTAGGTGGAGTATACCATAGTGATATTTCACATTTTTATAGTACATTTCATCATACAGCACTTTCTTTAATGCTTGTATAAAAATGTCTGTTGAAAGCTGCAGTTTCTGACACTGTCAGCTGGGCTGAGAGGAGTTTGGAATGGAAGAATGTAATACTTCAACAGAACTGTCACTTGTTCAGCATCTTTTATGATTTTCACATTTCTTTTTTGTTTGCCATTCTGGGGACATAGATGAGTACTCATGCAGCCTGATGGGCTCTGGACAATTAGGTGCAATCACTGCCACTCTTGGGGACCTTCCTGCTACCATCTTTCCATGATCTGAGTGTGCAGTAATGATATGAAAATAAAAAGATATCTAGGTATGTTTAGGGTTTGGAAAGATGAGTGCTGCCACTGCACTTCTCAGATAAAGCTAAACAATATATTTGATGATACCTGTTGGACCTGTTGGAGTGGGCTCAGAGGAGAACCATGAAGATAATTAGAGAGATGGAACACCTTTTCTATGAGGAAAGGCTGAAGGAGTTCAGGTTGTTCACCTGCAGAGGAGAAGGCTCTAAGGAGACCTTAATGCATCCTTTCAGTACCTAAAGAGGGTTTATAAGAAAACTGTTGACAGACTTTTTAAGTAGGGCCCATAGCAATAGAACGAGGGGGAATGGTTTTAAATTAAAAGAGGGTCTATTTAAGATTAGATATAAGGAAGATGTTTTTTACGGTGTGGGTGGTGAGACACTGGCAACAGGCTACCCACAGAGATGTGGATGCCCTATTCCTGGAAACATTCAAGGTCAGGTTGGATGGGGCTCTGAGTAGCCTGATCTAGTCGAATATGTCCCTGCTCATTGCAGTGGGGAGTTGGACAAGATGACCTTTAAAGGTCCTTTCCAAGCCAAATCGTTCTATGCTCCTATGATTTGTAGAGCTAGGTGCTTTACCTTGCCACTGCTCAGCCATTATTATTAACTGCAAGCTCTAATGAGTATGCAAAGCCATGAATCTACCAGCTTGCTTGCCATAAGGATAATTTGAGAATCAAAATTAGCTTTCTAACAATGGCTTCTGACTGTTGCCAGTGAGGGAATTTGTGTTGATGAATCTTTCAATAACATAGCTGTCAATATGTCATGGTCTTCACGTTTCAGCATGTGGCAAATAATCAAATGCTCCTAAAGTAGACTTCTGGGACAATTTGAGAATAAGAAATTGAAAGGTTGCAGCAGTTTTATTTGATAAGAAAGAAGTCAGTGATGAAAAAACTATTTGCCATTCTTTTAAATTCCTTGCCAATGCAAGACAATGCAGTCTTTTATTTCTTTAACTGGACCAAAAACTTGAATTTCATATTGTGGAAACTTACAAGTAACTGTTACCATTTTACAAATTAAAATGTCATCATAGCTGACATTTGTATTAGATGCTATTAAGTGAAACCTACTACCTCTGTATTTCACTGCCTGTACTTCCCTATCAAGTAAATCACTGCTATCAACAGTAAATAAAAAAGGATTTTGCCACTGCTTCCTCACTTAAAATGGTTGTAATTGACACAATATGCATCACTCCCTGGAACCAGTGCAAAAATGATAATTTATTTTCATGGGGCCTTATAAAACTGGGGAGAAAACCTGTAGATAAAGACAGGTTAAATAACTTTGTTATCTACCTGCTGAGTGCTGGATGAAACCTGTATTACTTGGATTTGCTAAAAGTGATGAGATTTGAATTGTACTTTTCCCAACTCAGACTTTCTTAGTTTTTATGTACTTTTAATATTGTTTTAATTAAATTTTAATTAAATAAATCAGATAAATTATAGAATCCAAGTGAGTCTTAGGGGCTCATCCAAAGCTATAATTGTAGCTCATCTCGGCATATATGCATTGAATTTAATCTTCTGTTTTGTAGATATTATGAGATTAGCTAACCCAGGTAACTGAAGAACCAGTAGCAGTGGGCTGTGACAGCCTGGGCTCACTGTACTTCTAACTTATGAGAAATCCTACATTTAGTACTGCTTGTCTCCTTTGATGGTTTTATAGAAGTCTGCAGGAGTAAAACACAATTCAGAATTTGCAACTTTGAGTAAAACAGGTTACGTGTCTTGCTCTTTGGTTAGTGGCTACCATTTCAGTGTAGCAGTTAGCATTACAAAAGAAATATAACCCCATAGTTTAATTAGGAGATGCTGCAAAGAAAACCCAAAAAACCAAACCTACTTGATGTTCCTGTCTGAAAAGCATGCATGAAAGTGAAAGGGACTGATAAAATGATGTGGAATATGCCTTGCCAGCATTGTGAAGCTTGTGGAAATAAGAAGCTGTTATACAAACAGAAGCTCTACTTTTTTTGCAGTGAGTGGAAAATGAATATGATACAAAGTTTTCTTGTCCCAAGCCCAAAAGACTTATCTTATTTTGCTGTGTTTAATTCATGTTGGCATCTGTATTTTCTTGATATTATGTTGAAATTGGAGCCAGGCATAGCTTTTATTAAAACTGAAGCTTGGCCCCAGTTCTGTATTCATTCTTGACTTCCTTGGCATATGGTGCTGTCTGTGACCTTCTGCACCAAACCTGTCGTTACTGCCAGCAAATTTTGCAATACAGGAATTGGCGTTGGTGTACTGGCACCTCCCCTTCTTGGCAGAGCTGGCTTTCAGAGCAATTCAGATCACTCTCTTTTCTTCAGTTTCATTCAGTATAAATATCAACAGATATAATTTGCTGTGTCAGCAATTCAGATTTTTAACTAATGTTTTTCAATTTGTTTTTCCTCATTTTCATCTGTCCTTTTTCTTGGACTGGTTCCTTTGCTTTGTCCTCACTTCCAGCTTTCCCCCACTGTGCTTTCCATGCACATTTCTTTCCCACTGAGACTGTATACAAATATTAGAGCTCTAACTCACACTTTTGTCAGCAGGATGTGCCGCACTCTGTGGGCACGCTCAGTTCAAATAAAAAGCCCATTGGCAATACAATAAATCAAGTGATTAAAAAGAAGCAAAATGCCAACACTCTGGCTGTAGCGAACAGAATTTTCTAACAGAAGTCAATGGTGTATCCTAAGACATGAGCAGTGTAATACTGAACTGATGGGTGAGCAGCCTGGAGAAACCTGTGGATTTTCCTATTTGTGGTTGTGTAAAAACTTCTGAGATCAAACAAAGCCAGTAAATGAGGACCAGAGAACGTATAGCAGAAAACTGTGCTTATGGTAAACTGGGCAGCAGAATGTGCTAACGTAGTAACCAGGTTTATGCACTCAGAGCTGTAGAGTTGTGCTGCTCAGGTTATAGGTTATGCAGCAGGAAATGCAGCAAAGGTCGCTGGAGGTAGGACATTGTTTCTCCAGTGCTTTGTGCTGGTCATGGTGGCCAATGACCAGCCAACTTCCTGTGGTGTTTAGAGGGGCCAGCTTTTGTGCTTACAGATTTGATCTTGATCATTCACCCAGAAGATGGTAGTGTCCATTACAAGTGCCCACAGTCTAAATAAAGTAATATTATACTTAAAAATGTAACTAAAATACTGGTAGAAATGCATTTTATGTTATGACTTTTTACAAGCATTTTTGTTCCATGTGTATCAAGTAACAGCAATATTTCCTGCATGTTCTTCTCTTTTCCAACTTCTAAAACAAAAAAGAAGGCCAAAATTAGATGAGAAATTAAAATACTTTTAAAAAATCTCAAGAACTGAATTGTAAAGAAAAGACAGGAAACATTTAATGTGTGTACTTGTGAGACAAATTGTTTTGTAAATATGTTAAAGATGTGCATTGGAACATTTCCTTAGAGCTTCAGTGCACCTTGCTGTTTTTTTATTTTAACTTATCATTGTTAAAATAATTTCTATTTTCTTTTTCAACATCTTGGGGCTCTGCATGAATTAAAATATGCAGGGATATACTTTCTGTGTAGGAAGGGACTCTGAAGTGATGTTCTAATTCATTGGTATTTGTGTAACCTGATTTGTGTAACCTCTGTATATCCTCAGTATTCTAGTCTAGAGCTAATCTGAAATACAGGACTAGATTGCCTAAAGGGTCTGGCCTTCAGTCAACAAAACCCTTTTCTGCTGAGAAGTGAAAGATAACAAAAAAGATGTAATTACTGTAATGATGGGTTAGACCTTTAGATTCATGCTGCAATCAGTGATTCCTGTGGTGCTCTGCTGCAATCACGGTTTAGTGCTGACTGGAAAGACAAGACAGGTAAAGACTGTGAAACACTCCATCAGCTCTTGCTCTAAATGTCTGTAGGAGAGTCAAACCTCTCATTTGCAGATGGTGGTGCTGGCTTCAAACTTGAGGGCAGCAGAGTGGATTGTCTTGGAAGGATCATCCTGGAATATTTTTCAAGTGTGTAAAAAAATAAAGAAAATCCCCATAAATTACTCCCTCTCCTCTCAACATACAGTAGTAAACTTTTTTATCTTATGAAGCTGTTTTGTCTGCCGTACACACAAGCACAAATATGAGCATCAGACCTTTTATATATTTAGTAATCAAATTTTAGTAATCCCAATTTAGTCCTTAGTAATCCCATAATCAAAGAAAAAATTTCTATTGTGTAGAGGTAGGCTTGCCAGAGATGTTAAATTTTAAGTGCTGTCAAATCAATGCCAAAATCATTCCAAATACTTACAGAAATTTCTTACTTCTTACTTTATTCGTGAAGCCAAGCTTGAAAATGCATCTACAGCATTAATAAATATTTTTATTTTTATTCGGAATTTGAAAGATTGTTGGATTATGGACTTAAAATAAGTATTTCCAGCTGATGCTGATGGAACTATACAATCATTTTATAGCTATTTGGGATAAAGTGTCTTGGCCCTAATCCTGAACCTCTTATTGATGCAATTAATCCTCATATCTGTGAGGTGTGTCACAGAAGTTAACTGGAACTTTTGCATGAGTAATAGTTGCAGAAACAGCCTCAGTCATTTAAATCATGATTATCCCTGGAAAACAACTGAAGATCAGCTCTGGTAAAAATTTTTTGTGTGGACATCACAGAGATTAAAAGCAGATGTTTTCCAAAAGTACTTAAGTGTATCTTCCATGGTCTGCAAATGTCATAATCCATAGAAACTTTACTAATTTTAATTTGAAAATGAGTTTTCAGCATTATTTGTCAGTTTGATCAACACAATTATGTACATTCTCAATGCTGGTCAGGAGGATATCCTAGAATAATGGTAAACCAAAGGTATGTTTAATTGATTTTGCATCTTTATTTGTACTTAGAAGGATTTGTAAAGAAAAAGGAAGTGAGTACACTGTTGATATGACTGATCTCAGTCAAGGGATTATTTTTTTACATGCTGCAGTAAAAAAAAGTTTTCATTTACTTCTGATCATTAATTGACAAAATCTGTACAGAACACTTCACTCCCACTCCATTTCTGGGTTTGGTGATCCTCAAGGCTGGCAACGGAAGGGATAATGGGAGAGCCTTAGAGGCCCACGCTAAAGGCAGAGATAAATTCAGAGTGATGGTGTTACACTACATCCATGTACCAGGCAAGTTATTTAGCTTGACTTACAGCTATTGATACTCTAGTTCACACTTTTGCTTTATAGCCTCATGACACAATGCACCAAAACCATTTGATTAGATACAACATCCTCAGTTAAAAATTACTGTATTCACAAAAAATATTTTGTTTCTGTGAGTAGTGTATATTGCTGTTGTACTTGCGACAGTATGCTTAATTTTTCTGTTTTACTAATCATGCCATTAATTTATGGCTAAATTTGTATTCCATTTCTTTTCCTTAATTTCATAATTGACTTTGTAATGCAACACAAAAATTGCAACTTTTTGGAGAGAGAGATTCTCTCCATCTTCTGATTAAAAACCTTTAATATAAATGACCGAGACCAAGGCTGCAGCTATTATGGCTTGCAATCTGGATAGACATGGTATTTGTTATGGGCAATGGAGGATATTGAGGAGAAAGTTTAAGGAAGATAAAATGGTGAGCAGTGAAATGGAAAAAAAAACCAACTTGTCAGAAAAATAGATGTTTTGGATAGTTACTAGTGGTGCAAATGTGGAAGGGTGACCTTTCATCTGACAACCCTGTAGGATGGATTGATACTAATGATCAGAGGCCTTTATATGAAAACAGAAGAGAAATAAGGAAGAAGAGCTGGCTTTAAAATTCTCTTTCCTCATCAAGATAGAATGATAACCATGGTGCAAGACTGCAGGCATTTTGTCTAAGATGAGATTGCAGTAGTGAAGTTAACAAGTGACCCAGGCTCAGTTAATTGTTTTGGTGTTGAAGGCTGAGGTGAAAAGGTTGTATTGTAGGAACTGTTGTGCAGGATGTTCGTGGTAGTGTGTTCATCAGTCTTTAGTATTTTCATTACCATTAGAATTTTGTGCAGTGATAACAAAGTAGCAGTGGTAGTGATTTTCTTCTCCTGCCTAAGAAGACTATATCAGAAAAAAGAAAAGAAGGTTTTCCTTTATTCCTTATTATCCCAAAGAAGATTATCATCTTTCTCTAGATGCAGAGCCTCTATTTTTGTTATTCTTTTCCTGAAATGCCCTTTTTCAATTTTCTGTTACGAATTTAAAGAAATAGCAAAAATCTCATCATATGTTGAAAATATTTTACAAAAGTTGTCTTAAGGCAGCTTTGGGATCTAGAAATAAAAATGGAAGAAAACATATCCTGTCTAGAGAATCTGTCTCTAGAGAGACTGTAGGATTGAAGAATGTAACCTTCAATCCCTGTCAACTCGATGAAATTAGCAGACTTTCATCAGGGCCAAAAATGCATATACCTTCCAAATTCACAATGCTATTTGTTTTTCAGTTGTGTTTAGGCATTTGGGTTTGTGATTATGGCAGCTGTTTTTTGTAATAGTCTGCTGAGAATATGCAGTATTCTCATTATTGGGGAGTTTCTTAGGGAAAGACAGAAGAGATAAAATTAATTTTAAAAAAGATGGTAAAATGCATTCCACTTTTGAAAGTTAAAAGGAGCTATTTAGATAAATATTTAATGTTAAGGAAGTATCTAGAGAGTAAAGATGACTTGTGGAATAGGCAGAAGGAACAGGGAAGTGAAAAATCATAGGGATAGTTCAACTTTAGGGGAAAGTTTACCTTTTATTAGTCTTATTATTAACCAAATCTCAGGCATTGGGATTTATTTAGGCTCTCTAGACAGTAAGTTTCATTCTGGAGCAGAGTAGGCATTTAATCTACTGACATTAAAGAGGTCTTATAAATATTAACTGTACCTATATTAATAGCTCTATTTTTTCTTTAATTGGAAGACTGATTTTTTTTTTTTATTCTGTGTACTTGTCTAGTAAAGCATCCTGCCTTGAGAAGGAGGCTGGGTTTGGAGCATCTCAAAAGATCCCTGCCAACCTCAGCCATTCTGTGAACTGTTCCATGAAACCCATTCTCTGTAGATATTCTAGTAATCCTGTAATTATCTGGACTCACACCGGTGAAAGAAATGTGATCTCTAGAACTGAGAACACAATGGGTAGTGGGTAGTTTGTGGTCTTGTGGTCATATCTTTTATATTAGCAATTTAATGTGAAGATCTAAGAAGCTAGAATTGTGTAGTTAGTTCACTTTACAATATTCATAAGAATTCATGGTGACTTTTTTTTGTTCTCCCTGCAGCTGGGCCTCTGGAACTTCCTCTTTTTGAGCTGATCCCATCACAAAGACAAGTGGTTTTTCATGGAGACCGCCTGCCATTTCAGTGTACTGCAACATATGTTGACAATACCACCCAAGTACATTGGTACCATGCTGGTCACCTGGTTGAAACAGATGAAGAGAGTGGCATATTTGTGGAGGACAGCATCATTCATGACTGCTGCTTAATTACACGGTAACATATACCCCTTGTAACAGTCAGACTTGTAGGCAAGGTGAGCAGAGTCAACACTTGCAATAAGCCTCATAAAAACGTGCATCAGGAGTTGCTCTGTTGGAAGCAATTCAATTACACACTTGAATCTGAGCATACAGAGGTAGAGATTTTTCATGACTATGATTGACTGTGGTTCCAGATTGTACATTTTGTGTCTAAGTATTCAGATTTGATCAGATATGGGTTTGAAACAGATAAAAACAGTTTCTTACACAGTAAACTATGAGAAGAAACTGAACTTAGAATAGCTTTAGTAGCATATGAGGGTGACTCAGCAATGCTGCTTCCCGACACCATCTAGAAGTTTGAATTGTGATCTACCTGTGAAGAACTATCTATTTAAAAGGCTAGGATAAGTTTTTGTAGGTTCCAATATACTAGATCCTATAGTCTTTAGTTGGGTAGTCTTATATTTGTTTCTTATGAAATATTTCTCATTTTGTTGAGGCTTTTACCATCTGTGTGCCTTGGTGTGCTTGAGAGACACAGAGATCTACACACACATTTGCTGATGTGAAACGTGCAAAAGGAATGAAGTAGAATAGGCTTCTATAAAAGTAAAAACTAATATTTGGCAATGACTGCATTCGTTCCAATGTTGCTTCAGTTTTACCTTTTAAATCTTGTTTAATGAATTGTTATAAATTTCAGTGTTTATTTTTGGTTTTCATCATAGACTATGGGCTTGTCACTAAAAGCTGCTAAGTTGTTGCACAAATCCTTTTGTCCTCTGCCAATTTCCATCAGTGATCAAAAAAGAGAGTCTGATTCTGTGTCTATGTTCTGCCTTTCTCTTTGTAGAAGATGGAGTGAAAATAGCTATGCTAATTAGCTCTGGATAATCATTAACATCTTTTCACTCAACCAGTTTCTATTAATATAATTGACCTGAAATGCTTCTTGAACTATCAAATAAAAGTTATGGAGGGAGTCAAATTAATTGCTCTCCACTGGGGTCTTTTGGCTTTATTAATTCTATCTACTCACTGATTATTTGACGCCTTTTGGAGTCCTATAGATCTAGAGGCACAGATCTGACCTACTCTCACAGCTACTGGCTTTCTTCTAATATCAATGTGTATGGCTCTAACCATAATGAAAAGGACTATTAGACCAATTAGTATAGTAATGCCAAGTGCATGAGCTATTATATAATTGCCCAGTCACTTAAATTAAAACATGTTCTTCCTATTTCCATTATATCAAAATTAAAAGACATGCTGTTAATCACTTCATTATATTTTTCAACTGAGTTATATTTTGCAGTATATAAGCAATTTGTAGAGCATAGTAATACAGTGAAATAAATTGTCCAGAATTGTTTTCAAAATAGTTTTTCCTTTTTAAAAAGCTAATTTGGAAGTAGCTTGACTGAATTTTACCTTACATTACTTATTTTTTTTGCCAGACTGTAAAATAAAAATAATTGTCTACCATAGCAATATTTTAATAAGAATGCATGATTTCCTACCTACCTTGTCTACTGTGCCATTTAGTAGGTGACCTTGATGCTTATGGTGTGGTATGCACTTGGGATATGAAATACGCACATTCAGAAAGAATGTTTTCTAAATATATCATCATATATTATAGACTGGAAAAATGTTTCTACTTGTCCAAGCCAAATATTTTTTGAATTAAAATCAAAATCTTCAAACAACTATTTAAAAGCATGCAACATTTTAATTTCTTATTTATTTGCACTGTACGTTTCACTTCAATAGATAAAAGGGCATCAACGCTGCATTTACGGTAGAGCATTGTGCTTATCCAGTCAAAATGCTAATATCCAAGCAGTTGTGTCTATGCCTTGATAAAGGCACTGATCAACATTAACTTATTAAAGGCATGAGAAACACATACTTTTGAAACTACTCTTAGAAACATACTATTTTGAAGTAAATTATCGTTTTTTAATATAAAGGCATGTATTGTCTCTTCATGTTAAAAATGAGAAAACGTTGTCCAAATTGTAACTCTAAAAACTCTCTTCATCATTTTTTAATTTTAATCCCATCTTTATGACCTAATTTATATAATTATTATTATAATGAATTAAAATTATGTGTAATAGCATTTTATTACATGTTACAATAGTATGTATTAGTATGCCTGTTACATGCTATTACACAGTAATTTGTGGCAGTTCCTAAGGCTAAATCATAGTTGTCCAAGGCACTGAGAAAAATCACAAAGACTGTGCCTCCTTTATGTTATCAAATGTTAAGTATAGGATTTGGACTAAAAGGTAACTTAAAATCAATTCTTACATTGTCATATTTTGCCTTTGTTTTCCTAGTCTTTACAGCAAATGTCCACTGTCTGTGGTTTTTTGTAATTGCACTAAAGAACAGGCTTTGGCCTCTGCTACTTAGCAATTTAAAGATTTCTGAAGCTGGTTTTGAACAAAGAGGTGTAGTCATGTTCCAAAAGCTGCTTATTCAAACATTTTTAGGTGGTTATTTTATTGGGGAGTTCCAGATATTTCTGGACATGGATTTACAACACAAATATCATACTAAACCCTTCTGTTTTATTAACTGGCACAGGAGAAGGATAAAATATCCAAATGTGTATTTTTTGTCTCCTATGATAAAGCAGAATAAGCTAAAATAAATGTTTTTGTTACAGTAATTAAACTAAAATTTTGAACTGTATTCCATTCTGTGACATTTTTCTTGGCAAAGAGTATTCCCTTATATGAGATCTTGAGAGGGTGTTTTTAATTCTGCTGCTAGCTTGAATTTACCATTTCTTGCCAATGATAATAATATTTGATTTTGCTGGTGTTTAATTTTCTGTCATTATGCCTGTGTATAAATGTCATAGTCATACATGAAAATATACATGTGATGTGGGACTAATTTCCCATAATTTGTGAATGGATCTAGCTGAAATTGTAACTAGTGCTTCCATGAAGGCAGCACAATTTCTTTAGCCTTGAACACTAGATTATCAGTTTGATCACAAGCAGCAATTCCAACTTAGCATATTCTATGATATCACTGAAGCCACAAAGAAGGAAGGTTATGTAGGATACCCTGCAGCACAGCATCTTTCCCAGCTTCCCCAGCGTTCCCTTTCAATGTTTGGAGAAGCTAGCAGGACAGTTATAGAATATGAAACTAAAACAGGAAAATATTTTAGTTTTATGAATCAAGCAACTCTGCAGTGGTAGAGAGACTTTAATTTTCAGGAAGTTTCTTATTTACCACATACACTATAATGACAGTTTTGAAGTCTTTTTAGTTCTGTTCTGTAAATACTTGTGTAGAGTGTTTAACAGTGGTTATACCCCTGACAGCTGTAATAGCTGCTCTGGGACCATTACACTTCACAAGTGCTCCTTCTGAAAGCATTAAACTATGCAGAAACTTAAGAATCCAGAAAAAGGAGTGCTACAACTGGAGAAACTAACATGCTCTTAACTAAACTTAGAATAGCAGCTGCTAGTATGAAAAGTTGTTTTCGGATGTTATTTTTGTTAAGTATATAGATTTTCCACTGGAAATACAATTAGGAGTGAATCTTGATCCCCCCAAAATCGTGTTTTTCTATTAGTCTGTCCTATTTCAGTCTTCTGAAAGAGGTATATAATTATGTAAAATGTGCAAAAGAAAGGAAGAATTTCAAATCATCATCCACTTGTAAGACAGAATAAATTAGAAAAAAACTTAAAAATGAAATTAACTGTTGTGGGTTAAAAATTTTGATCATAATTTGCATTATCTAAAGTGGAGGTTGAGTCCAATTAATAATTTTTAACTGTTTGAAATTATCACTGTAGCTATTAGTAAAGAACTTGGAATTTGGTTGAGACAGATCCACTAAAAGAATAAGGATTGTTTATGGTATGATTAGAGAAAGGAAATTGATTCCAGCAGTAGACAGGTGGTATTGTGGCAAATTTTAGAACCAGGCATGCATTCCTTATAAGAATGAACAAAAGGCTTCCAGAACTTTTGGGAGAAAGGCAGAAATTCTAGGCGTATTTTTTGTGGAAAGGATCCAAATGATTCCTGAACTTTCTTAACAGCTTGTGGCAGGGATGCATCTGGAAAAGACATGAAGCAAGCAGTAGTGCTTTGGACTGGCATTAGATTAAGAACAGTCTGAAAATCACTAATAAGTATCTTGGTAGGTTGAATATGTAATTGGAAGTTCAGATGTGTGTTGGTAGGTTGGAGACAAAATTATCAGTTCAGGTATGTACCAGATTGTGGCAGAATATTGGAGATTCACTTTGCACAAGATTAACAAAAATAAATGTTAAAACAGATCCAAATAACTGATCAAATAATTGATTCAGAAATGCAGATATTTTAGAATCACTTTATATTCTGCTGTCTTGAGTATTTGGAGCTGAGCAGCTTAGGGTCATGCTGAGAAGCCCAGGGAAATAAGCAGAAGCTGCCCATTTCTGGTATTTTTTGGTTCACCTGATTGGCTCTGTTTGACCCTTAGTTGTTGAGCAGTTAGGAGAGAAATGAAGCAAAATAATGATTTAAACTGTAAATCAATATTTCTATATTATTTTGACGCCACTTTAAACCCTGTAGTCAACGCTCCACAGCTTACTTCAGGCAAAGGAGGCAGATAAAGACTAGTGACAAATGCATCTTCACCAGCAACGTTCTCATATATCAGACAGGAAGATAATATTTTAAATTATTGCAGAATATTATGAAACGCTCAGGCTAGCAGCTTCATTATGTGAGATTAAGAGTACCTTCATGTGAATTAATTTGAAAGAATAATTAAATTTGGGCCTTTTCTCTAAAAATATTTCAATTACTTGAATAAAACTCAATGGCAGTTTTACTACTAATCAGTTTGGGGAATAATTTGAAATATAACCTGTGGGAAAGTGGCCTAATATGATGAAAGGCAAAAGCAGCAACCACGATACCCTCTATCATTAAAGTAATAGAGTGCTATTTAAGAGTTGTGCTGTGTCATAAAAATTTAGGCCTAATTTGGGTAGCTGCTTATTGAAAGATGATTGAAAAATAGATATTTTCACAGGCAATCAGTATTTTGGCTGATAGAATTAAAATACCCTAGAAAAGTAGTAAGTCAGAACTGTATAAATATTTTGATGGAGTCCTTGAAGTACTTTAAAAGAATATCCTCTCTTTGGTGTTTAGACCAGATTAAGAAAATGCCTTGCATTAAATTTGAACCTCTCACTTCCATCTCTGCATATATTCTGCAGCTATGTATGGGTCCATCCAGCCATACCACTGAAATGTTCAGTAGTAAGAACAAAAATTGACATTTTATACCCTACAGGGGAGAATCAGAGGGTTTTGCTTTCACTTTTTAGGGCCAGAATGATTTTAATGTGGCCTTTCAAACAGCTGCAGCTATACAGCTGAGGAGATGTTGCACTGCAGCAGCAGTTTGGAGTGAGTATCTCAAGACTGGCTTTTTTTAAAGTACTATTCCTGTCAATATCAATATTAGGTATATTTTCTCTCAGTCTGGGTAGTAATTTGTAAACCTGTGCTGTTATTATCAGAGCATTTATTACTTACGTCCAGAGTCTGATGCACTCCTTCTACAAGGTAAATCACCCTAAATACTGGTGAAGCAAACTATTTCTTCAAAGCAAAACATGTTAGAAATATTAAAACAATAATTGAATTACTTTTATTTTTCACATATTTCAATCTGTTCGACATGGAGAACGTATTGGAGACCATATTCCTTAGGAAGCTTTTTTACTTCATTTCCATGAAAATAGGTCTCAGCCCCTCCCGTTTTTCCTCCCTGCAGGATAAAAAAGCTCCTGTATTTAATTGTTTATGGTATTGTGATTGAATGGCTCCTGGCCACCACAAAATAATGTTTACACTGTTGGAGATACACTACAGACTGAGAAAGAATAGAGATTGTTCCTGAAGTTCTTACGTAGGAACCTGCTATGTCTTACATTCTTTTTAGATCTTTCCAAATTACTTGCAGGTCAGCAAATAAAACAGGTCAGTATTCTAACCCCAATAGACCAACCAGCCCATAAAGTATTCATTAGATAATTAATTTCTTCATTTGTAGTGTCCCCACTGAGTAAGGAGAGTAGGAAATTCGGTCAAAGTAGTATGCATTTGACAAATAATTTGAAATTGTAAAGTTAATGTAGTAAGTTTTTGGTTTGTTTTCTTTTGTGTGTTGTTTGGGGGTTTTGCAAGGATTGTTTTGGGGTTTTTGCTGGTCCCAGTGGCATGCAATCAAATACTCAAGAATTGTCATAAGCAGATTAACACTTCTGAATCATCTGGGAAATATTTTGCTTTAAAAGCTTTTTATGCAATTTTGGCTATTGGTCTGATTGTCATAGTGTTATTTTTGTCTAAGAATCTCTGATAGATAGTGTACAGATCACGGGAGTTATGCTAATGAAATAAAGCTTCCTCCGGATATAACATTGCAGCATACAGACTACTAAAGGGCAGATGAAAGGCATACAGCAGGTGTAGCACCATTTCCCCAGAAGACTGCAGTTGTACATGTCCTGCAGCCAAGCAGTTTGCCAGTAGAACAAAATTAATAATAATAAACACATCTGAGCATCCCTAAACTTTTCACCAACTGACAGAGAAGCTCAATGATAGACAACTGATACACGAAGCACTTAAATAAGCCCTGGCCCAGGTGTACTCTCTTCAGATAGCTTTATATCATTGTGCTGCCACAGATCTGCCAGCTGTCTGAAGATTTCTCCAGCAAGAGAAAGATTTGACTGCTCTAGATCTGTTGATACCTTTTTTTTTTTCTCTCCCTGGTTTATGTTCTCAGCTAGCTAGACTGGCATGTATTGACTCTAGGACTGCGGAAGTATGAAGATAAATACAAACATCTTTATGTACACCCTTCAGTGCAGCACAGTAGCTGATAGTCTTTCTCTACCTGGCAAGCTCAGTGAGTAAGAAGATCATACAACAAACCAAACCTGCTGTGGTGTGTTGTAGAGCTGTCTAGTTTTCTGATATAGTTTCTGAGTATGATTTGGTAGAGTCACTTTAATATTAGTAGTAATTTTTTTCTCCATGAAACAAATTAATGGTCTGTATGTAGGTCACAGGTTCTTTGATATCATCCACCTATAGAAAACATGTCACTATTGACTCTTGGGCAGCAAATGGATATTAGACTGTGACAGTGGTTTTGAACCTTTGCATTTCCCTGTCAATATATTGTTACTAAAAGTAGGTCCATTTCAACTCATCATGGTTCTAGCATGTGAACAAATTAGATGATAGATAAGTTATAGGAAAAGTATGTTATAGCACATCATGTTTCTTGGGTATGTTCAGATGGTATTGAATGGTAAGTTATGCCTTATTTTTATATTGAATCAGAAGAAACAAAATCATGTACACTGAATTGCCAATGTGTATGAGAAGTTGATTTCACTTGAAAATATTTTCTAGGCATCTAGCATAAAACGAGTCCCAACTTTCATCTTCCTTTTCTCTTGCCGTTGCCTGGACACAAGTTTACTTTAAAGGCCATCAGCCTTCCAAAGCTGTTTCTTTCATGAGTAAATAATTTTGTCAGAGAGATCAGACTAGAAATTTGAGTTCAGACAAGTGCCTTGATTTACAGATTCTCCCTTCATTTTCCATGTTTTAACCTTATATCCCCTGTGAAAGGCTGTATTCCAAGCAGCAGTGTACTCTGGAGACCAACACTCATTTCTTAAATTGTGTGTTAGTGTTAATAATTTAAGGTGGTAAGGGTTTGATGCATGTTATGCAGACCTTCTGCCTGAACTATAGAAGTGCATTAGCTATTTATCTTTTTGAAAAAGACTATGAGAAAACCTAAATTTTATCTCCATTTAAGTAATTAATTTTTGTTTTCATGCAAGTCTTAGAGAAACTAAAGTCAGACTTTGAAATGTTTCTTGTGGAAAGCCAATTAAATATGGTGTTAAAGTCTCCTCTTCAGTCATTATCCTGTTTCCTGGCATGCAGATGACTGCTGGGGCATGCAGTAAATGTCACTTCAGGACATGGTTAAGGAACTTTGCATAATGAGACCTACTTCTGATTGTCTAATTATTTATGCATAGCTGTAGCAATGCAAAACTATGCCTCAAATAGAAATCTATTGTCATAGGTTACTTGATTACATGAGTATGGCTTCTGCTTGTATTATGGTTCCTCTCTTTGTAATGACAAATGCCATGGGCTTCTATTGAATATTATAACAATTTTTTCATGAAAGTGCATCAGCTGTACATTTTAATTAATTTTTCAATATGTCAGTCATCACATTTAAAAAAGGAATCCTACCGTGCGCGAAATTTCCCAGTACAAAAAAGAATCTTGTATATTCTCTTTCTTCCTTTCAATATTTTTACTGAGAAGGTCACTATAATTTCAAAGGAGAACTTCAGAATAGCCTATTAGTCATCCTTTTCTCATCAGTTAGCAATCTTCACATTCAGTTTGCCTTTACACCATCTCATGAATGTCTGACTTCATTTTATCAATATAGGATATCATAGAATTGTTGAAGTTTGAAAAAAACCTCTAAGATCATTGAGTCCAAGCATTAACCTTGCACCACAGTGTTCATCACTAAACCAAATCCCCAAATGCCCCATGCACCTGCCATTTGAACATTTCCTGGAATGCTGGTTCCACCGCTTTCCTGGGCAGCCAGTTCCAATGCCTGACTGCGCTTTGTGAAGAAATTTTGCCTAATATCTAACCTAAACCTCCCCTCTGGTGCAACTTGAGGCCAATTCCTCTCATCCTGAAGGTCAAAAATTTCCACAAAAAGTAGCAACTATCACAGCATGGAGGAGTGGGATGTGATTGCTAATGTAGAGGGGGTAGGAACTCTTGTTCACTCATACTCCATCCTTAGGAAAGCTGCACAGTAGAGGCAAGATTGTTTAATTTGTGGCTTAACGTATATTATCTTCTGTGACATAGGATAAACAAGAAAAGATTACAGCAAAGAGCTGTCCTCTCTTAATTCTGTTATTGTTAGGCTCCTAAACCAGAAAGTCCTGCCACGTTCTCAGCTTACAGGAGAGTTCTTGCCTTTTACCAAGACTTGTTGCAGTTGCCAAGAGAGATCAAAAATGCCTTTCTACTAGGAGTCAGAATCTCTGGGCATGCTAATGTAACAGTGCCAAGACTTAAAATATGTAACTGACCTACTAGAACACTTCATGAAGAGTTTTAAAATTCTATACCCAAGAAAGACCCACCCTTTCCTCCGGGTCTGCCAGGACTGTGAAGTCAAAGTCTTCAAGGATTTTAAGCAGAGAAAATGTTAAAGGATCAGGTTGACTGCTCTTTTTAAGTATTAAAACACTATTTTTTTTTTAAATTCGGTTGCCCAAATTCTCTAGAGATATAAGATCAATTTATCATTTGTCATATCCAGATGGTAAGTAAATGAAGAGTTTCACCACTGGGCTTGCTACCCAAAATATTCCGAGAGGAATATAAATGAATGCATCATTTACAGTGGCCAGATGGTAATTCAGAAGACAGTTTCATGATCTATTCATTTTACAGCTTCTTCTATATTGCATAAACCCATTCTGGCTTTTTTTTTTTTTATAACCCTCTAAAGAAAGAGCAATAGAAGATTAAAAGTTGAATGTGAGGAGTTAGCCATCATTTTAGATAATCTGAACCTATGTTTTAAGTATTGCATTTCTATCAGAAGCAACATTGATGTGTCACTAAATATTTGTCTGGGAAACTGGGAAACTTCATCTAATGACAGGAGATCTGTTAAGCAGTAGATAAGTTCACATCAGAGCACATTTCAGCAATTTAAATAAATGGAAAATGTACCCTTTATATATCTTCATATTGATTACTTTTAACATTTATAATATACTCAAGTATTGTATTTACCTAATATCACCATGGTTCCCAATTGTATCAAATTTGTATTGTTAACAATGATTATAGATATTTGATAGAAAATATATCAAAATATCAACACGTTTCATGCATTCACTTGGGAAGCCTCTGGGTTTTGATGCTACAAGTGAATATTTATATTGTTTCAGTGAAAAAAAAATTTATATAGTTGTTTTTGTAAGCTTTAGGAATTTAATCTTTTTTAACTGTCTGTAAAGATGATATGAGGTTGTGATGTGAAATATGAGAATTAAAACATTGTTATAAACTGCCTAATTTCACTTAAGTATTTCAACCTGAATGTGAAAAGTTATTAAGAATTAACTAAGAGGCGGCTGTTACTGGGCTATTTACCTGAGGCTTCTTAAAAGAACAGTTGCTTCTTTTGACATTAAAATATTGAGCTACTCTGTCAGAAAATAGCTAGTAATGCTTTTTCTGTATTTTTAGCAATGAAAGCATGTTAGAATTCTTTGTAAAAATTAAATAGGGGATTTCAAAGTTCTTGGAGCTCAAAGCCATCATAAAGGATCAGTGTGAAATTTTTAAAGTTACTATTTAACAATAAATTTCATTGAACATCTGGCGAACTATGCAAAAATTCTGAAGCAATTTAACTTAAATCAAAAACTATTTACCATGGTTTACTTGTTTTCTGGGGACCTAGATAATGATCCTGTAGTAAGGTACTTGAGAAAGTAACCTTTCCTTGTATGTATTTTTCAAAGAGAAAACTTCATATGCAGCTGTCTAATCACTTTCTACCTTGATTGTTGTCTACATTCATGTTAATCATGTGTATCTATACACTGGGAGATTAGATTCAATCCTTTCTTTTAGCCAATAAATAAAAGTGTATGTAAAATATATGAAGGTCTACAGTGAAAAATTATAATTTCAGAGAAGTTTAAAAGAGCAAAATTTAGGAAAAAAAAATTATTATTGTCTTTCAAAATTTCAGGCTCTACACGAAGTGCCAAAGGTCGCAAGTACATTTTTTAAGATTTTATTTTAAATACAAATTTGAAATAAATTTATTAGCTTTTAATTCTGTCCTTCAGTTTTTATAACGTACCTTCTCCCTCTTTCTGACTCTACTGCATTTCTTCCCACATAATTTCTAACTGTCTAAACCACAAGGCATATTCAAAGATGAGCCATTTCTGTAAAGCAAAGTAAATATTTCAGATAATTGCTACCTTTTTTTCCTCTTCCAACTGCTTTCAAAAGCTGTACTTTCTTTAAAACTGTAGTAAAATTTATTTCTACCCAATGGCAGATTTAAGATATGTTACCTTCTTAAAATATAGTAGTTAGCATTATTTTTTGTCTATGCTATCTGTAGAGTTAGAGTAATTGATTTCATTAGGGCCTGTGATACATCCATTAGATTATGGAAAACTTCTTGGCAGATTAAAAACACATAGAAAATACTTACCAGAACAGTTCTAGACAATTTTAAAAGTGAAATTATTTCCTTCTTCTCTTACTATATATATAGAATATTTAACTTAGGCTTTTAAATATTGATGTGATGCAATCACGCACAATATTTGTATTGGCCAAGTCCAAGGTCCTGCATGCGTGTTGCAGCAATGCCAAGCACGAATACAGGCTGGGTGGAAAATGGATTGACTGCAATCCTGCAGAGAAGGACTTGGGGGTGTTGGTTGGTGCGAAGCATAACATGACCTGGCAATGTGCACTTGCAGCCCACAAAGCCAACTGTGTCCTGGGCTGCATCAAAAGGAGGGTGGGCAGCAGGTGGAAGGAGGTAATTCTTCCCCTCTGCTCTCGTGAGACCCCTCCTGGAGTGCTTCTTTCAATTCTGGGGCTCCCAACATTAGGATACGGACCTGTCGGAGTGAGTTCAGAGCAGGGCCATGAAGATACTCAGAGGATTGAAGTACCTCTCCTATGGAGACAGGTTAGGAGAGTAGAGTTTTTTCAGCCTTGAGAAGAAAAGACTCCAGACTTCAGAGCACCTTCCAGTATCTAAAGAGGACCTAAAAGAAAGCTGGAGAGGGACTGTTTACAAGGGCATGTAGTGACAGGACAAGGGAAAATGTCTTTAAACTGAAAAAAGGCTAGGTTTAGGTTGCATATTAGAAAAAAATTCTTCACTGTGAGGGTGGTGAGACACTGGAACAGGTTGCCTGGAGAAGCTGTGGATGCCCCATCCCTGGAAGTGTTCAAGGCCAGGTTGAATGGGGCTCTGAGCAACCTGGTCTGGTGGAAGGTGTCCCTGACCATGGCAGGGGCTTTGGAATTAGATAGTATTTAAGGTCCCTTTCAACCCAAACCATTCTATGATTGCAAGAGTAGCCAGAAAGGATATATATTGTTCACTTGTCTAGCATTTATTATAAAGAATTAATGAAACCTTGATTTATTGATATTAATAACTACATTTCATATTTGGCGGGGCAACAGTGTGAAAGAAGTTCATGAGTAGCGAAGTACTGAAAGAAATATCAGCATTTGCCTCATCTCATTTTGCATTTGGCAGTAAAATTATATATGACTTCTGAAGTCGATGGCTATTCTCAAAAACTTTTCCTGAGCTACCACAGGAGTAGCAGTTTCTGCTGTTGAAATGCCACAGGAGCTGCAGTCACAGCTGAAGGGAAGCATTCTCCGTGGGCCGCTTGTGTGGCCAACTTCAAATTAATTTCTGACTTCTAAGTGCTTGGTTAGGCAACAAACACAACATTTTATAATATCTGAGGAGAGGAGAATGGGCATTGATAAATGACGGATATTCTTTTGTAACGGTCTGTGATTTGTGTTATAGCCTGTTACAATCTGAGTAGTCAATACAAATTGGTGCTGGTAAGAACTCAATACCAACCACTTATATACTGTCTGTCCCTCTAATAACAGAGCAAAACCCATTTTTTATATTTTCATAGAAAATCTCTGAAAATAAGTTAATTTCAGAAAACCAGTGACTTGATATCTGTATAATTAAGTATATACAATAATGGATCTTTTATTTTTATAGTGAACTTATCCTATCCAGTATTGATGTTGATGCAACTGGAAATTGGGAGTGTCTAGTCAACAATTCCTATGGAAATAGCACTAAACAAGTAGAAATTGTGGTACTTGAAACAGCTGCACCCTACTGCCCTGCAGAAAGAGTTATTAACAACAAGGGAGATTTCAGGTATGACTTTCTGGTTTGGGAGTATGTTTCATATATTAATATAAGTACGGACTATATTCATGTTTACATGATACTTCAGTGTCGGTTATGAAGATGTCACTTATTTTAGTTGTCATTTTTATGTAATATTGTAGAAAGGAGGAGCACTTTATGATTTTTATGGGAAATGGGAGCTGGTGCTTCAAGAGCAGCAGTGGTTTGTGAAAGTCAGAGAATCTTCTAATTCCTCAGTATGCAATTATGGAAAATTTCCATAAAATGAGGTAAATGAGAGAGAGTTCAAAATTGTTCTTGATCTTTGTAGA
Source organism: Platyrinchus mystaceus (assembly GCA_035041135.1). NCBI lineage: Eukaryota > Metazoa > Chordata > Aves > Passeriformes > Tyrannidae > Platyrinchus > Platyrinchus mystaceus. Next base: position 20,969,767 of record JAWWLV010000180.1, on the reverse strand, counting down.
ATATGATAACACTGCATTAAAGTATTAGAATATTAAATCTTCAGTACTTTTTTAATCAGTTCCAGTTTTGATGGTTTTGTTCAGCTGAGATTAGAGGTAATAAATGACATGAAACTTAGTAAAATATTTCACTGAAGGGAATCAAAATAGCAAGTAAAATACTTGGTAAAGCAAATAGATTGAGGTGAGCCTAAGGACACAGACAGTTCCAACAATATATCACATGCTTACAGAGTACATCCATCATGCTATCTGAATCTTAGAGTCTAGAAAATTTTGTGAACTAAATTTAGTGTTTGCCTTATCTTTACTTTTATCTACATATGCTGGCGGAGCTTTTTAAAATTTTAATCCTTCTAGTCTGAAGAAAAACTTAAGGTTTCTGTGGAATTTGGTATTATTTTCAATTAGCTCTAAATACTCCAATGATATGCAGAAAGCTCTTAAACAAAATATAATTACCTGCTTGACAATAAGACTGATGTATGATGGCATTCCCATTGAGAAATCAAGACAGTAATTTGTTACCAAGTGAATTATAATAAGAATTCAGCTTGAATAGTTAATGAAAAGTAGATGAGAAAGGAAGCTTCTCTTAAACACCAGAACGTTCTGCAAATACTTCTGACCCGAAAGCCTCTTTTATTTTTAGGTTACCTTTAAAACTTTCCCGAAGGCTTTTTGCTACTGTTTCTTGTGTTTGAATAAAAATAAAGGATTGCATTAAAAAGAGTTTAAAAAAGCCTACTCACATAATCTGTTTTTTCTTTATTACGGAACTATTTTATTATGTGTTAACCTCAGTTCCATTGAGTTTGCCTCTTCAGTTGAGGCAAAATTGCTGAGCAATCCATATATATGGGTTAAAATGCATTAGAGATCTTTGACAATCTTAGCTATAGATTTAGCTATAGATTTTTTTGTCATCACAAAAACTGCCATTGTGTTTTCTCATAGTGCTTAAATATATTTTATTAGATCTTTTAAAATATATGTGCTTCCTATCAAAAGACACATACTGAGTCTTTTAGGTGACAACTTACGAAGTTCATGTTCTTGCCATAAAATTACATCCTTTTCTCCATAATTAAATTTATATAAATTCTACAGGCTGCACAAACTAACACCAGGGGCATTTTTGTCATTTTATATAAATCAAAAGAGCAGGACTGGACATTTTTCTACCTATTGATCATCTTTCTAGAAATCTATATAAATTTATTTTTAAAATGTGCATCAAAAGGAGGCTGAGTCCATAGGTCCTCTTGGCATTTGAGGGAATAAATTTAAAATTATAGAGAGTTTGTCAGGCTCAAACTCAGCATTAGCCCATGAAATTGTTCTAAAGGTTTATCCTCAGAGATGGAGCTATCACACCAGCAATTTTTCTTACAAAGGTCTTTGAAGTTTTAGTAGCACAAGTATGTAAGTAGAAAGAGCTGAACCACAAAAGCAAAGCTAAAGAGAACAGTTCTTTTATTGGGCAAAAAAAGGGAAAAAGCATCAACTGTTAGGGAAGTGTGGCTATTTCGGTTGTCCAACCTAGGTGGTATTTATAATTGCATAACTGCAGCAAGAATTAGGCACTGTGAATCGGAATGAACTGGCCTTTTTTGCTAAGACGTTTTCTCTGTGATGGTGATATTTTACTCCTTGTGGTTTGTTTGTTTTCTACTAGCACACTGTAACCTTATTCTGAAATGCAAATGATACTGTTGTTGCATGCTATCATTCCTATTCATAAAGGAATATATATGATAATGCTAGTTTCAGGATTATCTCTTGAGTTTTACTTTTGAGGTAAGTTGCCACTCAGTGTGGCCCAATTGCATTAATGCAAATGTTTTACTAAAAATAGTGTTTCAGCCCAGAGGCAAAAGGCCTCTATATTACTATACTCTGTACTACTGCACATATTTTTAGTTTTTGGGAAAGCTCCTTTCATATTTCATTTGGCATCAACTGTTTTTACATCAAAAATTGAATTATTTCAGTGACAGTTGTGACAAATAAAAGTTGGGTTTTTTCCTACCTTTTCTTTGAAATGAGGAAAACTTACATAGCCCAAAACCTTTCAGTGTAATAGGTAACAATATACAAATGAACCTGCATTGTAAAACTAAGAAGAGCTAATACATATGTTTGAGCAAAGGTTGCTTGTCAGGTTGTGGCTTCATTGACAGGCAGAATATTTTTGTGGTTGATTGGGTTCAATCATTACATCAGTGCAATTAAAGAACCATATCCTTTCCAGACCTGCTGACTCGCTGATGATACACTTATGGTTTTCTTTGATTTCTCCCAATTATCTGATCCTGTTATGTCAGTACTAGGTTGTAAATGACAATAGATTTGGTACCTATAGAAACAGATCCAGTTTGCCATTCTAGAGAATGCAGCAGATATATAGAGAGAGTGTATAGAGATATAGATCCATCAGCTAAATAGAACTCTGGCTGCTCTTGATATAGTTTGTTTTCAAAACTGTTTTGGAATCGCAGTATGTAAATCACCATACCTAAATAGCTAATTTTTTAGGGCTAGTTCCTTCCTCTTCTGTAACCATGATCTACACTTAAATTTTTTTTCTTGTTTTCTGAGACATGCAGGGATTTTTTACTTTTTTTGAGGCTTTGAGGCAGAGAGGGCTTTGTAGTGGTGTGTCAAAATGCAAAGCCAGGATTGTCAGGTACATTTTGAGCAATCACCTTTAACAGCATGTAGTAATAGGGTTTGAGGAGGGTTTTTTTGCTTCATGGACTTACTGCTCTGCTTTTTGCAATCTGCAAAGATTAAAGTAGTGAAAACGCCATTCATATCTCCTTCCTTAACACCAAACACCTTCCTAGAATTAATGCAGAATTAATGTGTGACCAGCCAGACTTGAACCTGTATAATTTTGACATTTTCCAAGGAAACAAATTAAATCATTATAAAACATAATGAGAGAAAATGGAAATAGCCTTTTTTCTCATATATTCTGTATATTGTTGCTATATTGTAAGTTGCCTTTTGCATTGTAATTTTTATTATCATGCTCTTTATAGGTGGCCCAAAACTTTGGCCGGAATAATGGCTTACCATCCCTGTCTCCAGTATTCTTTTAACTCCATTGCATTTCACACTGGTGCAGAAGTGCCTAAAGCATGGCGTAAATGTAATCGGACTGGACGCTGGGATGAAGGAAACTATTCTGAATGTCCTTATTCACAAGAAATAACTCAAGTTCTTCATGCTTTTAGTCAGGTAATGTTATGAAATCTAGGGCTCCCCTTCTCTAGTACTGATTTGGTTCAATAGCTTGCAAGAAATGTCTGTTCAGCCACAAGTTTGGGATAGATGAACTTTTGACAAAATGCTTTACGTGAAAGACAACAATGTGTTTGTTTGGTAATTGGAAGTTGTAGTAGGAACAAGTGCACAGCATTTATTGCCTTTATTTTAATTTTCTTCCTTTGGGTGATTGAAGTCTAGATGATCATTAGTAATGTTGCCAGACTGATCAGTGCTTCACTTCCATTTCTTTGTCTTCTCCTCATGCATTTTTCCACAAAGATGTTAATTTCTTGTGAAGTCCCATATCAGAGTTTTGTCAGGTGAAGTGCCTTTCTTCGTGAAGTGAATGTTACTTTAGAATGCCTTTTTGATGTCTTCAAGAAAAGCAGTCCTTAAATTGTTTCTTATGGATAAGTAAAAGAAAGAATGAGATGAAAAAAAAAAATGGATGGAAATTAGTGACAAAAAAAAGGAGCATAAGAAGAAACAGCATGAGGGATGGCCCAGATGTGTAACTGTCACACTAAATTTTACAACTTTCAGTTTCCTTGATCACTTCTTCCCCAGTGGTATCAGTAGTGCCAGATAAGACCACAGAAAGTTTATTTTCAGACGGGTTCATACTTAAATGAGAAATATTACTATATTAAGAGAGGCAGTGCAATTATAGGGTCATAAAATAATTAGGAAGGTGTCTAGAATCAAGTCCATGCTCCTGTTAAGCCATGAGGATAGGCCAGGTTTCTCAGGGCTTTTGCCACTCAGGTCTTTACAACCTCTGAGGATGGAGGTTGCACAGTTTCTGGGGCTAACCTGTTCAAATAATGCCTGACTGTCCTCATGACAGGAAGGATTTCACTTCATAACCAGACTGAACTTTGTTTCAATTCACTACCATTGTCCCTTGTTCTCCCACCATGCACCACTGTATAGGAACCCTTGCTGTAGTTTTCATGATGATCTAAAGATAGAGACAAGGCAAGGTTAGTAGCTCAGTGTATTTTACAAGGCCAGATTGTTACAGTCTTGAAAACGTAGACAAAAATCTTCAAAATTTGCTGGCCTGTTGTGGTGGTGTCTTCAGATAACAGCAATGAAATCTAAGACCTAAGGCTGAAGATATATTCATATGCCCCTGAAATTTATTTCTGTGGTATACTGAAGCACATAAATCCGTGTGAAATTATAGCAGGCATTATACAGATGGATGTCATCTCCAGTTTTTAAAGAGAATAAAGGTAGCTGATTTATTACGCCTAACAATTCTGATGTATTTTCAGATGCACATCAATTTGACAACCGTGCTTGAATTTTCCCGCCAGCTGACAGCCTACACAAGAGGTGCTTCCCTCTTTGCGGATAAAATGGATGTAATATATTTGGCTTATATAATGGAAAAGTTAATTGTCTTCGTGGATGAAGTTGAAGATGTAAGATATTTTCTCTGTGCCGAAAAAAAAGTATCACTTAGGAGTGAAGTCTTCACATATGTCCCTGTCTTAATGTATGCAGGCACACACTGAAGAGTAGCTTCTAAAACTGATTGCTGATTGCAAATGTTCTGCATATACTGTAATATGTCTCTTTATGCCAAAAAGACAACTAAACCTTCTCCTCTGACTGACAAGAGCATTGCTGCTTAGGAATAAAAACAGCTTTTTAATAAGTTACTTCTTTAATTCTCTTTTAAATTTTAATTTCTAACATGTCTAACATGTTAGAATGGACTCAAGGTGCACATGCTTCTTTTGTTTTCTCCATTTTGAAAGGAGGTATCACTTCATGTGAAGAGAAGATAATATGTCTTTATGTGTAACTTCATACAGAAACTTTTATCATAATGTGTGCCATTTTTACAGGGAGTTATGCAAACCCTATGGGAAAAATAGGTTTTTACAGAGAATAGAAATGCTCATCCTAGTTTTGTTACTGTTAATTTTCAGAGTAACTTCTAGCATAAAGATTTCCTAAACTGTAATTTTTGTACACATGATAGCTGTAGTTAAAACATTTGTTTTCTTTTGGTTTGGCAATGTTCATTCCTTTCTGGCTCTGGGAATTGTAACAGTTAACATTTTAGTGCCAATTCAAGCCTCCAACTTCAATTTCGTTATTATACACTAAATCTAAAGTGTATTATTAAGTGCTCTCCAAGAATCATGTTTCAAAGCTGCAACTTTATTTTACCTCAAAATTCTGATAAGATCTTACTGGTTTCTAACAAAACAAAAATTTAAAATACAAAATAAGCATTTGGATTTGCCATAAAGCCTCTTTATATTTCTAGCAGTTGCTGCACTGTCTTTAAAATTGAGCACCATCTCCATACTTTTGATTTCTTCCACCTTTCAAATAGGTTTCAGTTTCTGATCTTTGGTATCAAAACATCTCTTATTTAGTAATACCTTATTATTTTCTTAATTTAAAGCATTTCTCCTAATTTCTCTCCGTTTCCTTCTTCTGTTTTTAAATTTACACTTTTTTTCTCCCTCTCAAGTTTACTGAGTAGGGTCCTCATTCATTGAGCTCTTTACTAACACCAATGTCTGAACTCTCACTCAAAAGGGGCAAAATTACATGTGAAGTGTCAATAGTTTCATGCATGAGGCTGCACTTGTAATTATAAATCAGACTGAACTTCATTTAATACAAGACAGCTGAAAATACAGGTATATAAAACCATTAGCAATCAATAAAAATTCAATTTATCAGGATAAGTTAAAAAAAATTTAGGTAAACTGTACATCCATTCTGTGCATCCATTTTGAGGAGTGCCTCCCATTCAGCACAGGATTGTTCATTTTTATACAAGCTGATGGTACTTTGTCCCATCTGGTGGTTCACCTCTCAAACACAAGCTTCAGCAGCTGCACTGGGGACATACGTGCAGCACACTACAACTTTTTGTCAGGACAATACACACATATTAGCCCAAATTTTTGTATTTTTTCATGGCATGCCTTCAATGCATTTAATTATAATGTGAATTACTTCCTTTTCTTATTTCTCTCCTTTTTTGTATTTATAGACTATTGTTCTGTCCTCAGTAAGTTACTTCTTAGCTGATTGGTGTATGCTTCAACAGTTTTTCATAAATCACTCCGGTCTCTTAATGTGATTCATTATTATTCTTTGTATCAGTAAGTCTGTCACATTGTAAAAAGCCATCTAGAATTATCTAGTAATTATGTTCTCAAAAATGGATTAAATATTCCAGGAACAGTCACATTACATTTCACATACAGTCTCATAATTTTGGTGTCCTTTGCAATGCATGCAAAATTTATGTATTTTTTTACTGAAAACACAGAACTAAATTCATAACTCCAGCCATTTGTTAAACCTTTTTCACCATTTCTAAACTTCTTTTGAATTTTTAATTGAATTATCTGTGTATTTGCCTTATTTTTCTGTTTCTATTAGTGTGACATTTTAGCTTCTTGAACTTTTCTTTAGCAATATTTATCTCAGTTGCTTTTTCTCTTTTATATACCATTTTATTCAGGTTTATTTATGACAACATTGTATCTTTTTGCCATATCTTTGCCTTCAAAAATAATGGCAATGTGGTCATGTTAATTTTTGAAATTTTACTCAAATTAAGTGTTTGAATTTTAAAAACTGTATTTAAGTTTGAAATAATTACAAAAAATATGCTCAGGGACATTTATTGTTTCTACTAAAAAAATTTCTAACATATACCAGAATCTGCAACATATCTTCTGTCAAAACAAAGATCTGTCCTCCTGCGTTAGCACAAGTGTGAATTAAAACTTCCAGAGCTATGGCCAAGGAGATGGTCTAAGTTTGTATCAGCACCTGAGCCATGTCTCAAATTTACCGCACTGTGTCTATAACAAAGATGTCTTTCAAATATACTTTTTCCTCCTTTTTTTTTCTTTCCCCTGCTTCCCCCTCAACGTCTTTTGATTAAACATGAAGCAGTTCTATAGAAGTGCATGGCAAACTTTAATTAGTTTAAGAAAGAGGGTGATAATTCTGGCATTTTGTTTATTGCCTGTAATGAGAGACTCAATTTGGTGTATCTAGAAGATAGGCTTTAAAGCTGTGAATAAATAAGCTTTTCCTTGATGTGAGTTGTACTTTCTTTTCTTGGTTTTTCTATTTCAGTCCATTTAATTTTCTTTATAAAATCAAAACTGTCTTTGAATGATAGTTACCGAGAGAAATAAGGTGCCTGCTTTCATTTGTACTCTTATCTACTCTTTTCTTATTTTGAGAGTTTTACAGACAATACCATTTTTGGTTTTGGGGTTTTTTTCTCTTCCAGATTGGAGATGCTCTTATTGAAATTGCCAGTAATATAATGTTGGTTGATGACCATGTGTTGTGGATGGCTCAAAAGGAAGACAAAGCCTGCACCAGGATTGTACGATGTGTGGAACACATTGCAAGTCAAATATTGACCAGCAATGTTCAAGTTATATCTAAGGTATTTCATAAAATTACAAAACTTTGTATAAGATTTTTTTTTCTCTTGAATTCTATTTGGAAGACCAAAATATTTTTTAAAGTATCACAGATAGTATTTAAAAAATGGTTTTCTTGATTTGATCCATTTTATTTATTGTTACAGTAGAGTGTTCACAATATTAACTTTTTAGTGTTCTTACTATTCACCCAGTTTCTATTTTTATTGCTGCTATAGTATATTGGTTTATTTTGAAAGGTTGAAGTTGAGTGAGTGAGTGAAATTTTTAAGTAAAGACAACAGGATCCCTTTTTGCCTGAAGATTTTAATATGCCTTTCCAAGAGGATTCTAGACAATTCTTGCTTAAAGCGTTTAGAAGATTATCAAAATAGGTCTATCATGTCATAAACATTACTGATTTGGGGTTAGTTTTAGTTTTTTAGAAGCAAACTGTAGCTGTTTGAAATTATTTTTTTTTTTTTATTCCTTGGGCTCCATCTACACAAATCTGCCACTTGGATACTGAGGGGTTGACATTTGGACACTGAGACCCTGTCTTTTTGACAGTTTAAACATCTAAATAGCAGAAATACATCTAAATCAAAAGCTTGAAACTTACCCTTTTAGAATTTTAGATAAATACTTTAAAGCCTTATCTCTCCTTGGGTTAGTTTGCTTGCTTGCTTGCTTGATTTTAAACAACCTTTATTCTTTTCCCAGTTATCCACTGCATTTACATGAAAATACCATTTAAAAGTGAGTTCAGGTACCATTTCAATTATAGCAATAATGTATAAAAGTAAAAGAAAAAAAAAGGAATTGTAAGCTGAGCTGAATTAGTGAGTGAGCCAGATAACATAATAGCCTTAGTTCCTTCACTGTGTGTTTTTAGAAAAGCAGTCTTTCGAAGGCAAAAATATATTGGACTGTTTTCTAAAGGAAGGTTTTTATTTAATTTGCATTTACATAAAAGAATCAAGTTTGCCAAAAGTATATTAAATACATAGAGATGATAATGTCCCTTGTAGAAATATTTTGCAATGTGATAGCAAGGAGGGCTCTATTGTTTTATACTCAAATTTCTTTTAAATGTCAAGTGACAAAGGCCACCTTTATTTTTTTTTTTGGTCACTGCTTCAGGAAGCTGTTGACATTACTGAAGACAGTAATTCTATGTACTCAAACGTAGATCTGTGTCACTAACTGTTTGGCCATGCTTTGTTTTTTTGCTTCTTATGGTTTTCTGTAGGAGAATTAGTTTACTGTTGAGAGCAATTTGTAAATAAACAAAGCTGTGGGGTATTTCTGGTGTCATCTCATTCAATACCAAACACGTCTGTTCCTTTGGGAGGCCAGCCAGCAAACTCTCACAGAAATTGCATCTACTTTCTTTATTTTAGGAAACAGCAAAAAAAACCCCCAAAGCTTAGGTAGCCAATAGCTTATAGTACAATTTCCAAAAAAAGAGTGACCCTATAAGATGTCTCAGCTGTTGAAACATAGAATTGTTTAGGTTGGAAAAGACTTTTAAGATCATTGAATACATCCGTTAACTCAGCACTGCCGGGTCCACCACTAAACCGTGTCCCCACGTCTCATGTGCATGACTATGTTCCAGCATTGAAAAGCTATTTGGGAGCCATGACTGTTACTCCTACATCAATTTTGGGACGACAAAAATGTTTTTCCAGTTCCATGAGGTTGTGGGATGACTGATTTCAAGGTCAGAAATATACCAGGATGGATAATTTTGTTTAGATCTTCTGAAGTTTCCTTTGCTGTCTAATGGCATACAAAACATGCTGCAGAAAGAGTGACCACTAGCAGCCAGGGATGCCCTGGGCAACCAAGTGCTCTTGGATTGGGTCTGTATGGTAGCACACCCAAATGAATTTCTCTTCAGTTGTTCTGAGGCACTTATTCGCTCCTGCTTTTGTTTTATTTCTGTCTATACATGTCAGAGGTGCAGTTTGAAAAGGAAGATTTCCTTTTGGTAACAACAAATGACGGTAAAACTTAATTTTTCTCTCTCAGACATGTGCAGTAGTTTTAAAACCCAGCCCCTGAAGAGCTTTCATTTCACTCTCCAACCAATGAGACTGTCAGAGTATTTTAGACAACATGGCTCTTTTTTTGTGCTCTCAGCATTTGCAGCCTTCAGCACTGCTCTCAGCGTACCCAGGTAACAGTCCCCTTTGGTCCTGCTGAGTGGTGCCTTTATCAGAGGTTTAAGAAATGGGCAAACAAATTATAATTTTCTGCATCTGTACTGCTTAGAGAAAGGATTAATTGTGGCTTGTTTCCATGGATAATTTTGTTCTGGGTTCATCTGTAACCCTTTTGTAGCTCATTTTGCAATCCTACATAATGAACACTGGTTCACCTTGCATTTTACCCATCTGTTTCTAGGTGCTGAGAATGGCATGTCCAAACTGTTTGGACATTATAAGGCCTTTACAAGTAAATTTTGGAGTTGGAAACCCCCAAATAATTGAAGAATTTAATATTCAAAATTTAAAAAATAGGGTTCACTGTAGTGAAATCACTTGTATCCTCATATAGCATTATCTAGCAATCATTTTGTTCACCATTACCCCACCAGTGTAGTGTTATGCCCATTGTATAACAGAAAACATGAAGCTATGAATAATTAAATGGGTTTTCCCAAGATTAAAGAAAACTTGTTAACAACAGGAGCTTTAATTGAGTAATGGAGCTTGATTCCTGTGATATGGATTATATGCTGCAAGGAGTACATTTTGTAACTCCTTGAAAGGCTATCTACAGATGGTACAAGAAATTACACAGGTAAACCTAGTTTCAGATTTTTTTGGACTTTTCAACAAACAGACGCTGGATTTTTAATGCAAAAGTTTTTTGATTCTTACTGATCTTTGGTATTTTTATTCAAGTATAGAAAAAAAATCATCATCAGGCAAGGACAGAAGAGGTGGAAATTTCATATAAAAAAGGGAATTTTAGGACTTTAGAAACAACTGAAAAGAATCTTTAGGGTACTTCTACTTTATAAGTAGAAGTATATTACTTATATATAAAAAGTATTAAAACACATTGTAAGCTTCTAGATTTTGTGTAATTTTGACAAAAAGTAAAATGAACTCTTAATGAGACTTCAGTACTTTCATTTTGGAAATATGCAGAATCACCAGTGACTGAAAAAGGTGCATTCAAAAACCACCTGATAAGTTCAAAAGAATACTGGGAAGTCATGCACTGTATCTTATGCTGAAATTTAATTTGTTCTGGTACCATGGTTTTTGCACAGTTAGGCTACCCTTTATCCTGCCCTTATTTTTTCATGCAAAGCATGTTTTTAGATTCATTTATTAGCATGAATTAATGCCGTTTTCTTCAGTGATGTCATTTCTTGTCAGCAGAATGCCCCAAATTCTGAAGGATTCACTCCTGTTTTAATAAGTAGATTTACAGTACTTTACTGCTAGCTTGCATAACAAAAGCAAGTACAGTAATATGAATCCATTGCTGCTCCATTGGTACACTTACCCTTCTGCTAAAGTTGCTAGTTTTTGGCTTAACTCAGGTATCTTTATATTGCAGCCAATATGTAAAATATGAACACTCACAGATCACTAAACAATCTATGCCTGGAAGCAGAAACCGTGTAGTTCTATTGGTGTGGTAGCAGTCTAAGCTAGTCAACCTGTTAGCTGTTTCTCATATTATCTCATGCACAGGCCTGTGATGAAATGTGAGTACTAGTTTAAGGGTAGAGATGCATATCTGCACTCTGCTACAACCTCCATGTAGACACTTCACCTTATCAAAGGGTAGGCCACAAACCTACCTGTAACATGGTGTTGCCTTGAACCACATAGTCATGTTCAATATCATAATGGAATATGATCTATTAAAAAAATATTCAAACACTAAATAGCTAACAAGGTTTCTGTTTAATTTCTGGGGTAGAAAGCACATCCTTGTTAATTTTTTTAATAATTCTTACGCCTGCTGTCCCTAGTTCTTTTTATAACTGCATTGCTTTAATTCCAGATTCCATTGAAGCTAATAATGACACAATTGCAAAACTGATATAATAGGAACTAATATGACTGATATAAAATGATACAGTCCTATGGAAGGAAGATTTAAGCAAACCCACTATGCTGTTGTACAATTCTATATCCTATTTTTAAATAAATTGTGTTTTCTTTTGAACCCCATGAATTTATATAGAAGTCTATGCATGCACTATCAGTAATAAAGTATATGCAGTAAATACACAATGCATGTAGAATAATGCAATTGTGGTTAATGACTTTGTGACATAACTGTTCGCAATGTTCTCACAGGTATCTCGTAATATTGCTCTGGAAGCCTTTATGATCAAGCCATCTAGTTTCACGGGAATGACTTGCACTGCCTTCCAAAAAATATCTGCAAATTCTGACAAGTCAGTGATGCCTGAGTTGGGAAGATGGGAAGCAAATCACCATCCTGATCTATATTTGAATTTCAAGTGCAACACTGGCAATCTGAATGGTTCTTTGGTGAATTCTTCTACCAGGGTAAGTCAGTACGATTGTGAATACAAGTTATCTACTTTAGTGTGTTTTCATTAGTACCTTTAGGCAGAATACTGATTTGTAAAATGCATATTTTATGTGTTGTTAACATTGTAAAGTGGTGAATAATTTCAACATATAAGTGGGCCTAAACTGGTGTACTGGATGTAACATATTTTGTTGTGCTAATGGATATGCCATTGATATAATCAGACAGAGTGCAGGATGTGAATAAAAATGAGTAATTGCCTTATTGTTTCTATCTCTGGGTCTAGTTCTGCAAACTTTTGTATGTGTAAGCAACCTCTTTAAATTAATGCGGGAATATTTGTTTTAGTGAGGCACTCTCAGGGGTTTTTGCATTGCAAAGATGTATGTTTTAGGGAAATTACCTTTTCTTCCATTAAATAATACTGCACTATCATCTTTATACTGAGGGAGAGTGTTATGCTCAAGTTTTTGAGTAGTAGCTGAAGAAAATAATAAATAAGCCTCTTAATAGAATGCACTGTTGTTATCAAATAATGAAGTGGAACAATTAAATTTTGATCTTGCAGGAAATGGAATTTTGTATTTGGTCGAGCGTGTTATTAAATTTAAGTATTAAGTGTTGAATTTTTGTTATCCTTCAGCTGAATCTCATATTAATAGGCTTATTTCTTGAAATATTTACTATGAAAAAATAATGCTTTTTTGATACTAGTTTATGGAATTTGAAAGTAGTTTGATTGAAGTTATTTTCTCTTTGGTGCATTATCTGTCTGGACTATGCAGTCACTGATATGGTAGTTTGCATTCTCAGGGTCTTCTGCTAAAAGGAGAATGGAAGAATAATGGTTAAGGGAATAATAGGTTAAATTTGTTTCCTTCAAGGGAGTTAATTTTTTTCTGTGGACACTGCTAACATATCTATATGAAATTCTGAAAAGAGACTGTCTCTAAAAAGAAGTCAGTTTGCCATCCATAAGATGAAAACCAAATGTCAGGGATCTACAAGTTAAAAGATTTCTGCAAGAAGCAACACTGGAACACTGCAGCATATGCAGTAGTATTATTGACATAGAAGTATACATGGGACTACCTGAACTGGAAAGCTTTCTTTATCAGCTCTACCAATATATCTTGTACTCCAGAAACTGAGTACCAACATTTTTAGTAAATTAATCTCTTTATACTTGGATGGTCAAGCACTGGTGTATCTCTTCTGTTATAAAGAATCCTTCCATAAGTGCAATTTTCTCATCTCTTCTATCAGCATACATGTGTCAAATATATAAAGTGAGTTTGAACATTTATTTGAAGCCTTTCTAAAATGTTGTCAGAATGTCACAATTTAATGATCTCAGTAAAATCTTTCCTTGAGTGCTTTGAACCTACCTGACTTTAAACAATGTACAAAAGGGAAATGCTACTGATCACATAAAGAAAGAAGCTAGGAGAAAATACATCTTCTTATCATGAAAAGCAATTTTTGAAGTATGTGATATATATTCAGACAGAAGTGACTTTATTGGGTGGATCACTAGTTATCACCTCTGTATGAATTTGTAACTATTATAACAGCACAATACAGGAGTTTATAGATTCAGCTAAATGTTAGTTACATGGATTTAGATTTTAACACTAAGGTGCACTCAGGTTTTAAATGTGGTATGTGAATAAACAGACTGAATATAGTCCTTTAACTTAATCCTGTAAAGCAAAGTTTCATTCACTGTTGTTCTCTGAAACTTTTAGGCTAAGCACTCCTTTAATTCATTCTGAAATTAGTTACATTTCTTCGCTGTTTAATGCAATGATATGTAGAATTGTAACTGATAACAGAAAATGGGATTCTTTATCATCATCACCAACTAGTAAAATTATTTCTATATTTGCTCAGTGGAGGCAAACAGTAAACCTACTTGACTGTGCTATGCAAAGTTTAGGAAAATAGAGAATTTGTGATGGAGGTCAGAATTACTTCTTTTATTATATCTGACCTTTGGAGCTTCATCTTAAATGCTGAGCTTATTGTTAGAATCTTCCTCTATTTAGCATACGATTAATGATGAGGAAGGGAAAAAATATAATTAAAATAACTAAGTAAAAATGGTAATCGCAAATTTAGTTTGCTTCTAATAAAAATGTGAAAAATTGCTTAAGAAGCTTATTAAAAGAGAATGTTTACATATTTTGGGTAAATAGTGTAGCCTGCTTTAAACATATCATCTGCACACTAAATATAAACAATAGTTTATGTCGTCAGTTGTTAACAAATTGCACTAATCAATTAAAAAATGAATACTCATGGAGCAAACTGTGGTCAGTTGATGGGGGAAGGCTGAAATAGATGAACATAAACTATCTTGTTAATGCAATCAAAGCTTTGGTAGTTTACTCATAATGATATTTCCTGAGAATGGTAGGAAATTGATACTTATTTAGTCAGTGGTTTTCAGTACATAACTTAGTCTTATATGGTAATTATGGGATAAAAGCCCCAAAAAGGTTAAGAAATATCAAAATTTAAATAAATAAGTAAAAACCAGTTTTAAAGTAATAGACTTTGAAAATTAAATAATTTAAAAGGCACTGAAAGAGGTCCACCATTCAGGGAAGTTTAGGAGACAACTGTTAAAATATATCTATACCTCCTTGTGGTTCAAATATGTGGTAGATTTTTTCTAGACTAACTTGCAGTGTTTTCAGATACCCTAAAGCAAATTATTATTGCAGTTTGATGCACAAATTTTTATCTTTATATCTAGTTCTGACTCTGTAACTAGTTGCAAGTCTGAAGTGAATCGTTTATGACTATTGCAGATCAGAAGTTGTGTCTGGTAGGACTTAGACCCAAATGCCTTCTCTTAGATCCCATTGATGCTGTTAGTAGGAGGCTTTTGCTGCCTGACTGTACTATACTGGATGGAAAGAAAAGGCTCAGATACATATCCTGTGTTTTTGATACAGTAGCATGTATTTTGACAAAGTGGTTGTTTTCTTCTCTGTTAAAGTAGGCTTAAGGGGATCTTCCCAGTATGGGACTCCAGACCGAGATCCCATCTCAGGGTTCTTTGCTCCTGAGGCTCAGTTCTATCCCATGAACTGTCTGTGGTCTAAGGATACTGTGATAATATGACAATGACACACCAACAAGGCTGTTGTAACATTTGAACTCGGACAATGTGAGAATAGCTTATGAAATTTTAGTGCCATTCAGTATGAATCCCGTGCCTGGTTCCCATTTGATATCAGACCTGAAGCATACTTTGAACCTAATCTCTGTTCCAGTCTGATCCTGCAGAGTATCTCCAGTGTGCAGAGGTAAGCACTTGGAAGCCTTCCTCTGACTCAGTAAAATTGCTTCAACATAGAATTAACCTTCAAACTTCCTGTACTATGGTAATGAAATGTTTCGTTTATGGGGAACTGCAGATTCAGTATTTGTGCTTCAACTTTAAGGAAAGTATTTTATTAGCATAATTTACAGTTTCAGCTTCACTGAGAATGCTTGTCAAATGAAAAGTCTATTCCTCTCTTTATTCTCCTGACACACAAATTAATTGGAAGTAAATATTTGAAATTTCAGTAATATATATTTCTTATGCAATTCCTGACTTCTGAAATTTGAATTCCTCATAATAGTCTCCATGCATTCATTTTAACTTTTCAATTCTATTTATTTCTTCTATGCCCTGAGCCAGACTGACCTTTTGATTTGTCAGGTTGTATTACAGGTGATGTCCTGTAATGATAAAATGTTAAAAGTTAAATTGGTACCAGACATGCTAACCACAAAAACAAATTCTAAAGTGCTTTGACAAAATCCTGCCATTACTTGCTTATGCCAAATTGAGACATTATACAATTTTAGAAACGTTCTTGTCTCAGATACATACTGAAAGTACACAATCCATGCAAGAAAAGATTTTGTCTTGCATAAAATAAATTTTAATTGTCAGAACATAGATGTAATGTGTACATAATGGTAAACGCTTAGGTAAAATTACCAGGAGTGCTGAAAACAACTTCATGTAAAGATTTCCACCGAGTGAGAGGAGGGTAGGGTAAAGCACAGAATTAAAAACACAAAGAGGAATTGTGAAGGGGAAAATTATTGTTACTAATTTCATTGAATTGCGTATCCATTTAAGATACATTTTTCCATGTTCAGGATGCATGAGTACAGAATTTTTTCAATATGTAAAGATCAGCTAAGGAAATCTAGAATTCAAATAATGTACAGAATTTGTGGAAAATGTAATACAAATTAGTATACTTCCTGCAGCTTGCACTGAAGATGACTCTTTTTGATTTTTCTGGTTCAGTCTATCATACTAAATGTTCCCCACTCCAGATCATCTTTCATTCCTTTCTACACTAAAAAATTGCACAAATGTTTTTCAGTCACCTGCTGAGAAGATTCACATTGAAATATTCCATAACCACATACATCATATTAAGAAAATACCATCCAACATACTCAATAAAATACCATTATACTACAATGTGTTACAGTATATCGTTAGGGTAATGTCGTTGTTTTCTTTTTCTGCCCTGTAGTAACTAGTAGGTTGATAGACATCATAAATGTAGCATGAATTGGCATTGTCATTTTCATCATGATTGCCTCCAATTTCCCAGCACACTTTGCTTCTTTGAGACTATTGCAGCACTTTCCTCATCAAATATGATGAACTTTGAGTATGTCAGTATCATACACATTACTACCAGATTATAATTTTTTTTTTCTAATTCTGTAATTTTTACAAATGCAGAAAGCATTCAATAAAGAAAATACTGCCAAGTGAAGCAGGACACCAGCAAACAAAAGTTAGTTTCTCAGTTTCATAGGTATGGCATATTACAGCGAGACACTAGACTCAATGCTGGAATACATAATATCAAAGCCTATTTTGTTTCAAAATATTTTATTTTAATCTTGACATATTTGTAAAATATTTTGCAAACATGCCAAGATTAAAAATCCAGGACAAGACATTTCACGTTGCACATCAGATTTGCCCTGTTCCCTTTCCTTTGGGAAAAATGTTTTGCCCATTTTTCTCCTTTCTCTATTCTTTTCTCTTTGTGTCTTAGTGGCCAAAGCATTTTGCTCTTTGACTCTTAGATGATGATATTAATTTGAAAATTTTCTCTGGGAACATACAGGAAAGTTTGCTTGGGTGTAAATTCTATAAATTGATTTTACAGTAACTAATCTAAGACTGTTTCTCCTTTCTCTAAGAGTAGGTTGTGGATACTGTCACAAAGGTATATCTTATATGATGTAGGTATTTTAAAGTTTATTATAATTTACCTTCTTCATACTTTTACATTATTCTACTTTTTAAAAAATGTTTTAAATGTAGTCTTAATTTAGTCCTCTGCTGGTTTTTATTGTGATTTAGAATCTATCGAGACATACAGTATCTATTTATTCAATATTCTAAATAATCACATTCATTATAATTTTTGCGTTTAAAATGATTTTTTTTAGATTCTTCCTTATTCTTAGATGTAATATCGAAGAGGTATCAAAAAGGAGCTCTTGGTATCTCTTATTACAGCCATAGAACCCTTGTTTTAACATAAAATTTAAAATAAGTAAAACCATCTAGCAGTATGATACATAAACTAGTATTTTCTGTGCAGGCATTAATTTGCTTGCAAGTCTGTTTAGATTGTACACTGAGTACCAGCTATGGAAAGAGCTGAAATGTCTGTTGTTGAGTTCATTAGTATTTAATTTCAACTTCAAAACCAGACAAGACAAACTGCCCCTCTCTTTCCATAATGCTCAAATCACACATTTTTATATTGTTACCTCTTACTACTACTTCTTCTCAAACAGTGACTTTATATATTTATGCCTACTATGACACCTTCAAAATTTGCAGTTTGGTATTTTATGTTCAGTATACCTTCTGTTTATTTTTCTCTGCATGTGCTTCCATGGTCTTTTATAATGTCAATGGCTATCCTGCACTTAGAGATCTTCCTAAACATTGAGAAAATGAAACAGTGCCAAAATACTATTAATGCATGTGTGACAAATGTCAATTATGTTAGGTGTACAGAAGGTCTTCTACAATTTTTATATTTGTTTCTTGTATCATATGCTTTAACACATAAAAATTCATGTATGTTATGTTTTTTGAAGGTAGGAAAAGTTTAACACTTCTTTTCAGTTTCATAGGTGCTTAGAGCGAACTTTGAAATGTGTAATTACAAGCTCCTGCCCTTTTGGTTTTTTTGTCATGTCCTTTGCCAATTTTCTTTTAGCAGATAAAAAGCTTATTCTGCAAATAACATTGATCATCTGGAAGTGTTTTCTGAATTTCATTGGTGTTTCAGAAACATGTATTATGTTTAAAACTTTACGTTATTTAGCCATTTAATCATACTCCTTTAATGTTAGGTACAGTTAGAAGTCCAAACATGTGTGGCTGGAGTGAAAAGAATTCTGAATAGCTTGAAGGGAATAAATATATGGACAAAAAGACTGTGGGAGTTAGCAACTTTGATATAAATTCTGTTACTTGGACTCACATTTGCTTTCTTGTGAAACAAGCTTCTGTTCCTGAACACATGAATCATATTGATTTTACATGTGCTGTCAATATATATCTGAGAGATGTGCTGTCACTCTGTAATCCACAATGGTTGGGTAAAAGACTGATTTTCAGCACCATTGCTTTTGTTACAGGAAAGTTCTCTTTGGGAGTTCCCAAAGGGCATTATAAGATTAGTTTCCTTCTTAAAAACTATCAGACTCCTTCATGTGCATTCTGCTGTTAAATAATAGTTTGTACACTAATTAAGATAAATCACAGAACAAAAATGCATTGACACTGTAACAATTATTAACACAGTACATTAGTTGTGGGAACATATTTTAAGTTAATTTAATGGTACAAAGGTAATAATGAACAAGTACAATATTGAGTACAAGTGCAAGTCCCAGTTCTGCTTTGACTTTTGAGGACTTAAACCCCAATCTTCTCACTATATAAAATAAAATACTCATAATTTTCTTACTGCTATACTATATATTATAAACTTTTCACATTTTTATAGAACTCTTAAGTTAAATATTTTTAACTACTCTTTTCTAAACTCTTCTTCTGAAGTTTATTTTATTTTTTCAGAGGTTGATTGATGCCATCTAATACCTCTTTCAAAGGGACTTATGAAGAGATGACTATAGCAGTGAGTTGATTTTGTGAAAAGACTAGTATGGTTCAGAACTGTCTCTGTGACACAGGAAGTGAAATTTGAGTTTGAATATTGCTGCCAATATTGCCTTGTAGTTTGCTGTTTATGAAGTAATTATTTCATTGGGCAGAGTGCTGTTTCTGTGGTTTTGGTGGGCTTAGCTGGGGAAAGGAATTCAACCTTGATTTCTTTGTTACTTCCAAAAATAGTTGATACTAGTAGAGTATCTACTTTCTTTTTTGAGTTGAAGGATTTAATAGTTTGTCTTTATGCTGGGAACCCTTTCTGCATTAATGATTAATGTATGGTTGGCATAATATATATCTAGGAAAGCTTATAAATTAGTTGAACTGTAATTGAACATAGTACATTCAGACCTGGAGAGTACATATAGGATCATACCATAAGTTCCTGTGAGTTATAAAAATCCCATTTTCAAAATTCCATAGTGCTACATAAGAATTAATTCATTATTCTAAATTATTATTATTGTACTCCCAAATTTTCAGCGAAGGAACTTACTGGTGTTAATTGAGTTTGCAAATCATCAATGAAGGAACTTATTGGTTTTAATGCCAGATTAGTTTTTAATGAAGCACTTAAGCTATATTTTACAGAGAAAGGAATTTTATGTAGATATTAATTGTTTGACTTCATACACAGACAGCCATTCTAAGTGAAGTTAATTTGATTCACAATCTCTTTTTATTGAATGAAACTCATAGACAACTTTCCTTTGTTTCTGAGAGAACTTCATGAAACATAGACATTTCCTTAATGAACTTGAGAAAACCAGAAGGTTTTAAATGACTGTGTATCCAGGCCTTGTACTGCTTTCTTCTATTAGTATCAATGAGTGACAAAAAAGTAATTTAAAAAACATAGCTAATCAGAAATTGCAATCATACTTAAAATGGCTAGAAATATTCAGTACTTCAGTAAGAAACTTGAATCTAACGTAGTTTCAAATGCTAGTGAAAAGTGTTGAATTTAGGAATACAAGAAAAGCCACAAGGGTCAGTGCAAAACTCAATTTATATTTGTTTCTTACCTCTGGTAGGAGTCTAATAGGTTAGAAGCTTTGGGAGACCAATATGTAGAGAAACACAAAAGCAGTGGTACGTCTCTCTTACATGCGCCTTTGTGTGCCTCATGGATTTCCTCAGCAACAGACAATCCAGGCAATACATGAAGATTGTCAGTATGTGAAATCAGTTCCTTTCTTTGGAGAAAAATATTTGAACTTTTAAGACTTAATGTTTTAGGTCTTAGAGTACCACACTTGGGTTTATTTATTCATTAAATTTTATTATATTTGTTCTTGTACGTAGAAATCACTCTTTTCCTTGATGTAACAAGAATGGAAATGTAC
Organism: Platyrinchus mystaceus; assembly: GCA_035041135.1. Taxonomy (NCBI): domain Eukaryota; kingdom Metazoa; phylum Chordata; class Aves; order Passeriformes; family Tyrannidae; genus Platyrinchus; species Platyrinchus mystaceus. The sequence continues at coordinate 20,948,942 of JAWWLV010000180.1, read as the reverse complement.
AAACCTGAGGAGTGATGATGATTGTTGAAAAGTCTGTTAACATCCTCTCTGTATGCATGGAAATACATATTCATTAAGTATCAAACTGCAGTCCTGGAGGTTTTCTACCATAAATCCTTGTGCTAGAATTTTTTTCGTACATCCTGCGTTACTAAGAAGAAAATAGGAAGAAGAAAAAAGAGGCAGAAAAAATAGTTGGCCAATTGTTTTACATAAAAACAGGCTGGAGACTATGAATTATGGATAGACAAGATAACACTGAATTGTATTCTTTTCCTAAATTTAGGTTAAAGACCCTCAGACCAAAACTCTGATGAACCAGAATTGAAAAACACAATGACTAATTTGGTATGTACAGGTCATACAGTAGATGTAACAGCTGTGTATTGTATGCTTCACTGACCAGCATATGCTGCTACTCTTAAAAGAAAAAGAGTAAGCTTAGGACTTGACACTTAAAGAAAAAGATCACTTTTCTGTGACATTATATTGCAGAAAGCTTCCTGTATTTCATAAGCTCCCTTTGATCAGTACTGTGTAAAGTGTCAAAAGTCTTACTAAATATAGTCTAGCAAAGTTGCATATAATTATCAAAGTCATTGAACTGAAGAGTTATTTACAGCTATGTTGTGTTTCTTCAGCATTTATTGCTGCATTTCTGATGATAGCAGTCAGATACTATTTAAGTGGTACTGATCTTTTAAATGTGTGCATTCTTTATTTCCACAAAAAATAGGATTAAACATGTATTCCTGTTTTAATAGCTCCTCTTCACCAGAACTATGGTTTTCAGTCTCTGTGGACTTTCAGTGTAATTGATTGATTTGGCATCTATATTTTAATCCTTCCTTTTCAGAAATTTCATGTCTGATTTAAGAGAAGTCTGTAGTAAGTAAATGTCTAACAGGAGTATATGTCAGAATGTATGTAGTGTATTTAAATACAGTTCATCTCACCCTTAGAGTTTGTTTTAATGACGTCAAATAACAAATCAAATCAAATGGCATAGTCAAGCTTCAACATTAAGTTTTCCTTCACAGTGCAATTGCTAAAGTTTCTGTAAGGAACTTTCAAAGAGGATCAGACTCACTGGATACCTTTTGGTACAGTGCTTCTCAGTGTTTTGTTTTTTGGGAATTCAGTAAAGTGTGGAACATTACTTTAGACGTAGTTGAAAACAGGCAGTGGATGTTAAAATCTACTGATAACTGACTGCAATAAATACTTAGAAAACCTACTGCTATACTATTTGGGCCTGATTACCATTTTATAATCCCAGTGAAATCAGTTCACTGAAATCTGTGTTTATTTTACCTAACAATCTGTGTATTCCTGGAAATACCCAGTTTGTTAGCACTTATCTAAGAAGAAAAAGGTTAACATAAAGTGACTAGGGCAGTACTTTGTATCTTCACTTGAAAAGCACTAAAAGGTTATCTTTTTCATTTAGCATTAGGTTCAGGGATACTTTAATATAGGTCAAACTTAAATCATCAGTGAAAGTAAGATAATTCAGTACATACTGAAACACTGTAAGCATGAGCTGGTAACCAGTTCCTTCTAATTATCTGCTCATTCTTGATATATAGTAATGTATTTGTTCAGCTTTATGCTAGTACCAGTTGCTTAAGTAGTAGATGTGCCCTGGCAGTCCTGCTTCTTCTAAAACACTATTACCACTAGGAAGAATAAGGTGTCAAGATGATACTTGATTTTCTTTGCAATATGTCTTCTCTTTTCAGGAATGTTTATACAGTCAATAAGAGCTACCATGTATTTGCTGATTTCTCAGTATCCTTAAAAGTGGTACAACAGTAAAATTAGTTTGCCTTATATTTCATTCCAAATAATGGAAGTAATGCTTATTAGGATCTGAGAACAAACTTCCTTTAAAATTAAATGGGTCTTCTGCAACTGGAAAATGGTAGGAAAATCAAAAAAATAAATATACCTTCTGTAGGCAAAATGTGCAGATGTGTCATGTGAAGTTGTTATATAACCTGAAAAGTCAGGGAGGAGATGTTTATTCAGCTCAGTGAACAAGTACTGGAGTGAGGTTCAAAACTTTAGGACACTAAATTAAACATCATGAGTGCAAGAAAGGAACAGACTACAGATTTCACATACAGCTGTGGTGATATCATCATGTAACTATGAAGAAGAAAAAAAGTATAGGAAAACTCTTCTAGGACTAGAACTCCTTCTCCTGTTGTGTCATTAGCTTTTCTAGTACATTCTTTTGTGCTGGTATGAGCATACCCTGATGATTTGCAAAGAAGAAATAGTGGTACCAACTCCATTTTACTTAATAGTTCAAAGGGTTTGAAAGAGCACAAGCCTATCTTCTGTATAGGTTTCAATATGTATATATTGAAATAATGCATGAAATTAGAAATAATGCCTAAAAATTTGTTAAAAAATAGTAAGTTCTGAGCTGCTGAAGATGCTGGTTTAGAGCTAACAGTTTCTTGTGGCACTTAATGCATCATTTCTTCAGTTCTCTTTGTAAAAAGTTTAGGGCTTTGTCTTCATGGAGACATTAAGGAAAATTAAGCTGAATGAATTTTGGAAGTGTTTAAGTGAAACTCTAAGTAGGTACTTTTATCCAGCATCAAAGTAGTTTTCACTCAGTTCAGCTGAATTGAATTAATTTATAAATGAATTCAGCTAAATTGAATTAAGGCCACTTAGTTATGAAGAAAGATATCAACAGAAATGTTTAAGTACAGTTTATTAATTTATTTTAAATTAAAACTTTTAATAACTTCTCTTGATCATCACTTGCATATATTCTTAACCTCTCCAGATTTTCCCAAAGATTTTCCTGTGAGGTGTCAGAGGCTCATTCTGTATTTCTGCCATGTAGAAAAACTTTGTCTTTTTTGCTTAATGAGTCTTGAAAACATATTTTTCCTCTCCCTATTTCTCCGTTTCACCTTTTTATTGCATTCCGATCAAGTGTTTTCTTCTGTTAAGCCATGCAGCAGGACTGACTAACCTCGCATTATCTCAATAAGAAATACGGTAGGAAATTTTCACTGTTGAATTACATACTGAAAAGTGTTGTATACTTTTTATCTCATGGCATCCCTATAACTAAAAGCTACGTAACACCTGAAATGGACATTTGCAAAACACAGTGGTCAGAAATCACTGGAAAGGCTTCAGAGCCTAAACAGGTGCTCAGAGTGATTTGTTTGACCATAAGATCTTTAAGATGTCATTAACAGTTTCATACTGTTACATAATGGTAGCTGTCTTAGCAATTAATTTACAGAACCTTGCTCCTTTAAATAAAAATAAATTTAAAAAAATACAATTAAAGGACTGAAGAAATTATTCTGGGTTTGGTTTTTTTATGAGCTGTAAATGGCAACAAAATGAAAATGCAGTAAATATGAATTTACTGGAGTTATGTCACGTAACAGGGTCATGCGGCCAACCCAGGAAAAGCATAGCCTAAAATTTAATAAAATGCATATTAATAACTCCAATTTAATCTCCATAAAGTAAACAAGCATGTAAGTCTTGAATGAAGCTGAAAGAAGGAAAACTGCTCAGTAAGGAGCTTCGAGAACATAAAATTTTCGTAAATCTGCTGACAGAGCATGTCAAGACAGCCAGCTGCTTTTGTCATCTTATATCTGTTTATATTTTCCTATGGTATTGGCTCATAAGTACTTATTTTGTAGTACAAGCACATTATAACCCTTAAGCAGCAAGATAAATGCTTAGAGCTGCTTCAGTTAAACTATTTGTTGGAATAAATCTTGCTGCCTCCTGCCTAATCACAGAAAGTTTTGCTGGCTATGTGACTGTGTTTTGTAAAGACACATAAATCTCATATTGTTAGAAAGAGGTGTCTCCATTTTCAGGTTCATCGTATCTAACTCTATTCAAACTTGGAATTTTTTGTATTCCAGCATGCTGTGAGACTTGTAGAATAGGAAGAGAGTTAAAGTAGTGAATCCATCAGAGCTGTACCTGTTATCCGGTCCATGGCTTAGTACAGGAACATTACAGTAGCAAATCCTGCTTCAGTGGTTATTGCAATAGGATGGATAGGCCATTTTTTCTGATTGACTTCCCAGAACATTAGATACACAGGAATCCATAGTAAGAGAAGAATCCTCTATGAATAAGCTAAAATTTGTTTCAAGATCAGCTACTCTGTGAAATTCACGTGCTCTGACATTGTCACAATGCTATCCTCTTGCTCTATCAAATGTTTTGAAGAATTAATCTTTAAAAACAAAGTTAATCTATGTCTGTTTTTTTTTTTTTATCCTTGCCTAAGAATTCCTTAGAATTTAAGTCAGACCTTTTAAAGACTTGACCATGAGGAATTGCTTATTCACTGAGCAAATCTTGAATAATCAGTACAAATTAATTTAATCAGATCTGTTTTCACCTACTTCTCTTCCAATAATTTTTCAATTTCTTCTATGACATTTTTATTTCTCTTTCCTTTACTGTGATGTTCTTTATGTCCCTGTTCTTAGGATTTATTTTTCCATTGATTCTGTTTTCTCTAGAGGAAGGCAATACATTAGAAACTAATCAGGTAATTTGTTTCTTTTTCCAATAATGTACTAATGCACTGCTTATCACTTCAGCTGATATTTAGCTCTTTGGGGCTATTTTTTTCCTTTTTCTTCTCTTAGCAAAAAAAAGCTGTCAGGCACATCTTGCCCTTCGGCTGCTTGTGATGCTTCTGCTTAGGCTCTGCAGATAAGGTGACTGCCATTCTGTAACAAGCTGAAAAACTCACTATAGAGAGGCAGTCCAGATAAAGGCTGAATACACAATTACACTTTTGCAGTGCAGAAATTTTCAAGAAATCAGTGGTTTATAATCAAATAAAGGCTCCCTTAGGTAGAGAAGGGTTTGAATGGTCTATGTTATAGGGGCTTTTCCTGGTATTTTTGATAATACAAACTGAAAGTTTGGTAGAAGAATTATATTTTCAGCAACTATAAAAGTTATAGTTATGATTGCCTAAGGTTAAAATTATTTTGAATTTATATTTCAATTAAATTATTTCAATTTTTTCAATTAAAATCTTAAAAAAACCCAGTGGGAATTTCAGACATGATAAATAATAAAACTTTTACTGAATTGTTTCACTAAGTTTTAATTTTTTTGAATAGTCTTCCCCTGATACTCTTAGCAAAATATAAATACACATATAATACTATACAAATTAGTAGGCAGACTGTATATCATGATTGGTTTTGGTAAATTTAAAAAGATGTCTGTTTGCTGGAGAAAAAGATGGCAGTTTGCCTTTTTTCTTGTACTGGATATTTACTTAGCCCACAGTCAAAATAAAAAATATGTCATTACTGAAGAAACATTTAGGGACATGAAGACTCGACTGAGTAAAGGCTCTTACTCAGGGATGGGAGCAACACCAACAAGGTAATACAGAGTTTCTTCTGTGTAAATCTCTGCAGAGGACTCTTCATGTCACATCACCAATTCCCTGAGCTCCCCAACTAAAACAGCTGAGAACAGGTAGGTCCCTCCAAAAAGCAAAGTAAGGCATCTGTCATAACTCCGAATGTCACACCTAACCTCACATTTACTGAAGCTCAAAGTTTTGGTACTTAGACACAGTGGTTTCCTACAATCACTACTCTTTACAACTACGCTCCAGTACAGTGTAACTCAGAAAAACTGTTATTCTTCACCTTAGATAAGATTTCTTGCAAGTATTCCAAATTACATTTGTCAGAGCAATAATAATGGCAGCTTATGCACCTACATGAAGCTATAAGCGAACAGGTTTGGGCAAGTTTTTAGAAAAATTTATTGGCTGAACATTTCAATGTTTTTCTTCAACTTCGAAGAATCCAGCAAAGGTTTCTCAGATGACAGAATATGTTCCACTGTCTCTGATCTCAGTTTACAAAGAACAGGAATTAGGGAAGCATCATACTTAGTATTAATACTATTCTTCTTTTCTTTTTTTTTTCTTAAATACAATGAAAAACTAACTCACATTGTTAGGGACAAATTCATGTCAGCAGTTCCATTACACAGGTAGCCCGTTCTAAGACATTGATAAAGGTCAGTATAACATTGAAAATGTTACTAAAATGATGAAGGTGTACCAAAAAATGACCCATAACTTTGAAAAATAATCAAATTAGCTCTGAACACAGCAATATCTTTATTATCATTCCACTCAGAAATGTATGCATGCTTGCAAAATTGTACAGGCACTGCAATAGTGCATGTAAAATAGAGAAAGGTGGTTTTGTCAAGTGAATTGAAAACAGATTGATGCAGAGATAAAAATTGATAGAACACAAGGGAAATATATTTTTCCTCAAGAAGATGGGTCCGTTTTTATGCCTCACAAATCTATGGTAAGCTTGGGTAATGGAGATGCAACTTAGTTTTTTTGACAAGTAACACACATCATTGTGAAAAAGGCAGGAGGATTTTATTAGCTGTCTAGGTTATCAGATAATGCTCTGTCAAAAAAAAAATAACCATTGTTTAACAAGGTTTTTTAAAATACAGGTTTAGCTTAAAAGCTGGCTTCTAATGAAAAGCAAGAAATCTCACTATTTTTGGGGAAATAGGATGCCATTCTGATTTAATAAGTTTTTGAAAAGCATAGTACAGTCTCCTAACAAAATAGTTAAGAGTGTAACCTACTGATACTGCTCCAGAAATTTTATGTAAAGATTGACTTGTGGGCCTCAGTATTATGAGAAGTCATAATTCATAATATGCACGTGTAGCATAGTGGGGAAAAAGTGGTTGTGGCTGTATACTGGTAATACACCTTCCCAGGATTTCATGGGAAGGACCTCAGTAGATAAAAAGTATTATTTCTAGATGTTCTGGGAGAATTTGAGAGGTAGAAGCCACAATACACTGTATTTCCCTAATAAAGAAAATAAAAAATTAAATACAATTTATAACATTAAATTATGTGCAATTGTCAGAGATCAAAATTCTAATGATCAATAAAAAATACTGTAAATTTTACCCTGTACATATTTCCTCAGTTCTCTTTTGGGGGAACTTTATTCTTTTACTTTTTTCCATGATCTTAGAACCATTCAGAAAAGCAATGTGGAGGTAAGACTTTCAGACTTCACAGGTATAGTAAATTCTTCAGTTTGCATTGAAATCTTTGCTGCAAACTTTGAAAAGCAGTCAAAATATTACACCTGTGTTATGTACAGTGTTAACTGAGCAGCCTTCAATTCATCTGTTTAGTATTCACCTATTTGCTTTTGCATCATTGATGTTTTTGTTGTGAAAGCACTAATTATTTTCCTTCAAATTAAAGAAATTCAATGAATGATCATTAGACAGACTCCTTGGAGACCATCTCTATAACAGCTAGATAGATAATTAGAAAACAACTAGATTAGATAATTGGAAAAAAGTGATACATAGTACACATTGAGCCAGAAGTTCTTTATATTGTAGATTTGCCATAGAATCTTTTTATTGAGCAAAGTTTTTCTGTTATTTAAACATGTGCAATACAAACCCTGTAAAAATAGCTCAGCAACTGCTCCATTAACTTCTATAAATACCTAAATTAAAATAACTACTACCACTGATGTAAGTTAAGAGAAGCTGGATAAAACCTTACTCATTGTATTTCAGTTTTAAATAACAACATGTTTGAGTCCTAAATATAAAAATAAATCAAACTAAATGTACTATTGGAATAAAATAGAAATAAAATAGAAAATGAAAGATGTGCACATTCACAGTGCCGTAACTGTGCATAGTTTAGTAGAAAATAATCATTAAGGCTCTCCAGTCACTAATAAGTACACTAATAGGTGTACATATCGTATACCTATTGAAAAATGCCTGGTCAGTCATTCCTTCGGTCCTGTTTCCCACAGTCATATTTAAACAATAGAATAGTGCTTTTTTTATTATTAGTTTGCAATTTCATAGTCCTTCTGTAGGGTCTCTGATCTCTGATTATTTGTAACAATTCAATCTAGTTATGGTAAACTATATTAATCAGATAAATATAAACTATATTAATAATTTATATTAATAAAAATTACTAATTTTTCCACTTTCACAAATGTTAGTTCATATCAGGCTAGTAACTTCCAATTGTTAGATAGTCATGAAAGTCAGCCAAATAGAAACGTTAAAACTTTTATTTTCCTGATTACTGACCATGTGGTAATATGTGAGGGGAAATGACTCTCATTACCAGCATTATAAACCAGAAGTCCTTTTCTTGAAAGGACTGATTAAGGGAGGTGTGCCCACCTTTGCATTGTTGCTATTAGCATGAAGAGCAATGTAGGGGCTTTCTGCTTTTCTTACTTCTGCAGGTTGTAGAAAATAGAGGTCTGCTGTGTCAATATTCTTGTTAGAACTGTTCAGAGCTTTTCTTCTTTTTCTTAATTGCTCACTGGACCAAATTTAGATGAGAAGGCTGACATAAATAATTATTTACTTGGTGTGACTGACGTATTCCATGTTGACCTTATCAGAATCAAAGAGATTTAGTATGACTAAGGCAAAGTGGTGGATAAAATCATATTATAAAGTAAAATATAACGTTTCTTAAAGCCTTAATATCACTAACTCTTATCAGGGAAATAAATCAGCTCTTTATATACCTACAGTTATATAAGAAGTGAGATATTTATCACTGCTCTTTGTCTCTTGAAATATCTACCTTTCCATATGAAGAATCAGTGGACTCAGGTGTGAGCAGGTCTGTTATTGTGAAATCACATATATCTGTACATGGCTTAGGGCTGTGTGATGTCAGATTGCTGTTTTCAAGCCTACTTATAGAAAATTAATCTACAATAACAGAAAATAGGAGTTGAAACTTTCAAATATGCTTGCAGTAGTTAGCTGATAAATGATGCATCAAAAGTGTTAGTTTTGAAAAGGGTGAGTAGTTGATATGCAAATAAAATTGAAGTCTGTTCACAGAAAAAAGCATTAGTATTTATCTTAAGTTTTATATAAATAATTTCTTTACTGTCATAGTGGGCATAGGTTTGATGTGAAATATTTACATAATACAAATAAAAGTATGCCCATTGTATTTCACATGGTGCACAGGTAGGAACTTACAGAACAGGAAATTTTGCTGCTGCTCTTTCTTCCACATATATAGGTTAGTTCCATGGCTTTTCAAAAGCTTGAAATAAACTTAATGCTTCAGCATTTGCCATAACGTCTAAAAATTTTTTGAGAAAGATACTGGGATAAGAGAAGAAGGAACCAACAATTACTTACCTGTCTGAATATATTACAATTCCAACTTCTGTCTTAAAACTCATTGAGGAAAAAAAAAATAGACCCTTTTATCAAAATCTACTTCATGAGAAGATCTGCAGGCACCATAAGCGATTTATAAATTTTGGGGACCATTTTTTTCTACATACTTTAATACACATGCAAGTTTTTTTTCTCAGTGTCTAAGGGCAGCATATATTTACTTATCAGGCAGGGTCAGGGTGAAGAAAAAGGAATGTCATTTAGTCTCCTGCTAAGAGGGAAAGACTTGTAGATACTACTTGAGGCAATGAGGGATGTAAGGAATGGAAACTGAATGAAGTGTTTGTCTACCTACAGTCTTATGGAATGGGAAAGCAGTGAAAAAATATCATTTGTAGAATAATTTAAACTTTTGTTATAGTATATATATACATGTATCTACGAGTGTATGTGAGAAGGAGCTACTTGGTGAAAAGTGTATTATTACAAATATAGGTATTGATGTCTGTTCTTAAGAAATAACTCATTTCAGTGATCTGAAATTGGGCATAGAGATACCCAATATGAACCTTTTGAGATGTAAGTGTTGAAAAATCTCTTAGAAAAACAGTCTTCATGAACACTCTCGGTTTTTTGGCTTTTCTCTAGAAAAATTATCTTCTCAAGTTTTTGTCAGAAATCAGACCCTTCAAAACACTTCAGAATATCTTTAGTTTCTGACTGTAGACTGTTGTTTCCCAATTTATCTGTCTATAGTGAATTCCCTGAAGGCTGAGACCATCTGGTCCTTCACTTTATTTAATTATTTCTCAGTTTTTTTGAGCTTTGAATTAAAACTGTCAGGCTCAAGGTTTATAACCATAATGATTTCTCAGACATCATTAATTTTAATCTTTCCAGAATCTGTTCCATTTTTTGCTCTTACACTTATCTCCCACAGGAGTAAGAGCTTCCTTTCTTGTAGAATGTGCTTTAAAAGTGGATTAAAATGAAATGATGTAAGTAGGGGGAATCACAGACTTGCAATCCAAATCTTTATTGGAGTTATTACAAGTTTTCGTACATGAAATAGGTGTTTATGCATTTGCTTGCTTTCATATAACCTTCCATTATATATAAAAATAGTTCTATTTTGCCAGTGGGCAAACCTCCTCTAATGTGGGTGGTAATTATATATAGTAAGTGAACGTGTAACAGTGCATTAATTATTAACACATTCTATAAGTGTTAACCAGGTAGTCTCAAAATACCTGTGTGAGGCTAGTAAGTATTATTTATTCTTGGGGATTTTTTTTTAATTAACAAGATGTACAGGCACTGATTTATAAATGCTGATGTTATCTTTCATCTCTCTTCTACAGGAATATTTAGTATACATTCAGTTAAATTTAAACATCTTTTGCTCTGCTGAGAGAAATAGTTAACATTTACTATCCCAGTGAAAGAGTGAAATCTTATGTATGTGTTTCTGGATTGTTTATGATACATGTCAGTCTTCTTATCGATTTTTTAAAAAATCTTAATAGTTGACTAAAAATAATCCTTTTGGAGATCATGATCACTGCATAAAACCAGAAGCTTAATATTTATATAGACAGGAAAGATGACAATATATATATATATTGATTCTGACTTCATCGTGATTATTCTGAATGCCCAGAGCAAGAACTTATGTAGTATAGTATATAAATCACAGAAATGTCTAGGAATCACTGGTGTGCATTCATTCTTGTTTTAAATCACAGGAACCTTAAATATAATCCTCTTAAAAAGAGCTATTGCAGCACAAGATAAAGTAATTGAAAAAAAGTCTACCACATAATGTAAATCTTGAGTCACATGACCTACTATTCAAGTCCGTATTTTCTTATTGCTACCATCACGGTTCCTTTGATTTCCATTGCTGTGACCTGTATTACATGTTTATTTACAGAATGAACAACATTTCAAGTAAACAAGGGTTTACCAGACCTTAACAAGGGATTCTTCTGTAAGGATCTATATACTTTTTACATGATAGACTTGCAGTTCTTTGTGGTGTCTCTCCCATCTTTTAAGAATAGAGTAATACTTTTGTTAAAACTTAGAAGCTCATCTAAAGTAGGACAAAAATATTTTATTTTTCAAAATACTTATCTGCTAAAATATCAACTCAGTGGAATTTCACACTTCAATATTAATGATTTTAGAAGTTCTTTGCCTGGAGGAGGGCAGTAGACTCACAATTGTGAATACGTTATTTTGTATATAAAGGAGGAGAAGGTTTTTTACTTGTTTTAGGGCAATATTTTTTTTCTTTCACTCAGAATTTGAGATACTGTTATAATTTTAGAAGCCCATATTATGTACCAGTTGGTGCTATCATATTAACTAGTTTCACTGCTTAGGAAATCAAGGATGTGCTCTAATTCTTTAGTTAAGATAAAATTGCCCTGCTCATTCACAGAACAGAGAACTGATAAAGTAGAGCCATGAAACACACATCATCTTGACTAATCCAAGGACAATTCATCTTTTATTACAAAGGTGTAGTTGGTTGTTCAGAATCACGCTTCATTGCTAGGTACCATCATAGGGTTAGTTTGTGAGATGGTGTGTCATGAGTTTGCCAGTCAGCCCCCTGGGGCTGAAAATAGTATTGCCAGGTGAATTTCCGGATCAAAACCCCCAATCGAAAGTTTTAGTAATGCCTCTGCCAATTACATTCTTAAGAAAACGGAAGAGAAGGCTGTGACACAGAAGAGATAAGAGTCACGAGGTGGCCAGAGAAGAGGTAGCCATGTAAAGGTAGGCAGCTGGCCCCAACTGCGGCCAGGCCCCCCTCCTCCCCCAGCCATGGGCCAGGGGCAGGTTGTGGCACTGAAGCCCCTCTTAGCCGAGACATATAACAGAAGCTTTAATGAGGAACTGCCTGGACTGCCTGCTGCAGAAGAAATTCCAAGCAGAGAGATAACAGAAT
>JAWWLV010000180.1:20869417-20936640 GCA_035041135.1 Platyrinchus mystaceus | reverse complement strand
TGCAGCTGAATTTGTGACCCTAAGGGACAGCAGAGAATGGAAGAACTGTTGCCTGATGAAGGGACCCCACAGGAAACGGGTGGACTCAAAGCCATTATCGCCTGTGACACTGTGGGAAGACCATGGCAAAGCAAGTGTCTCCCTTGCAGTCCATGGAGGACCCCTCAGGGCTCTGGGTAACCCCCCAACCTCTGGTCTTAGCCCAGGAGAGGGTAGGCCCAGCCTTGAGGTCGACACCGAAGAGAGAGAGAGAGAGAGTTTCGGCTGCCATAAATTGAAGCTGTTGACCTGGAGATAACAGAAAAAAAAACAACTCTCAAATGCTGCAGAATTATTTTAGAAGACCTGGAGCTCTGGAAGTGAAAGAAGAAACTATTTTTCTCCTCCTGAACTGATCAAAAGGGGGGAGGGATACTTCTGTATGTATATAGTATTTTTGCTTATTTAGAGTTGTTGTATATATATAGTTCTTTAGTTTTTATTTTGTTAAGTAATAAATCCTAATATTATTACCCCCCACATCAGATCTCTTTCGTCTGCATAAACTTTCTCTCGACTCATAGCAATTGGGGGGGGGGGAGGGAGTGAAAAAAAACTGGCCCATGGCCAAACCCACAACATGGTGTCACCAGGATAATCATGACCCATGTATGGCTGTTAATGGAAATTCCATCTATGAAGATTAAAACTTCCATCTCTGTGTTTACACTGAAAATTAAATTGAGCTTTATTCTGAGTTTGTTTCCTAATTCAAACTGTCTCCATTTCAATTTCAAAAAGCTTTAACCGTAACGTACAATACAGTGTAGTCCAACTTTAAAACTCTGGGCAGGTGTATAAGAGATTAGTGTTGTGGTCCATCTCACCTCTATTATATATTTCAAGGAGAGCTGAGACTGCATGTAATTACCTCAGTAAATTGGCTTAGCTCATTCCTGTGCTTCGAAACAAAGAAAAAGTACAGGAATTTTCCTAATCCTCCCTTGAAAGGAAGAAAAAGTGTTCTTGGCTTTTCCAAATTGCAGAGTCTATATCCTTTCAGATGGTGCAACCAAAAACCAGGAAGATGGAGGAGGACTGCATGACAATGTGCATGGGAGGAGTTATGACCAGCCACCCTCCAATGGGGTATTGTTCAGCTGTCCCTTTAGTTAGGAATTTTCCTTGCTTTTCTACTTTGAATGTTTACCCTTGGACAGAACCTATGTCTCAGGTTTACTAGTATTCTTCTGCCACTTCACACATTGTCAAATGATTGATTGTTCGGGTACTAAAATAAAAATCTCAGTAGAGTTTTAAATTAAGGATTAGAACATAGTTGTAAATTAACAGGAATGTGATTATCTACAGCTATGCAAAGACAGTGAAAATTAACACTGATTGCTAAGAATGACTGGATACATACTTCTCTGTTTACAATTATTAACCAGATGCTGCTTGGAGGATATTTCTCTGGTTTTCTATTTGCAGGTGTTAAATTATGTCTAGAATGTAAAATCAGCTTTACCTTTTTCAATATTAGGATATATTTAGGTCAATGCCACTGAAGGATATTTTAGCACAAGAGGAGGAAATTCACCTGTGTCTATCAGAAAAAGGCACCCAAATGCAAATCTAGAAATCTTAGGCCGATGGACTGTTTATGTAACAAAATGCATTATAGCAAAGAAGATTGACAGAGTTAACTTGATTCTTTTAAGTTGAGCCTTATTAAACACTATCTCAATATTACAGACTTAATTAGCTGGAATCATAGTTACATCACCTTCAATGGGAGGGATAATTGATGTGAGCTGAAGCAAGTCTAATAGGCTTGACCTTCAGTCAGATATTTGAATGGTTAAGAACTTAAATGCATACTATATTTACCTGAAGGTTCAGGCTGATCGAGTCTTCAAAAGAAAGAGATGCAAAAGTCAGTGCTGATAAAGGCAAGTGCAGGCATACACACACTAGAAATGTATCTAGAAGTTGAACTTCTTCCTGGGCTTTAAACACCTATGTAAAAATCCTGCTGACTGGACCACATGTTCCTATCTCTAGGGGAGGAAATTGTAATCAAAGCAGTAACAGGTTGTCAGTAAAAACAAAAGCAAAAAAAAGTGAAAGAGAGAGATTTGTGTTTAATGTCATGGTCTAAGTATACCAGCATTAATTATCTTCACAAAATTAAATCTACTTTCTAGTTCCTTTGCAACTTTTGCCTTTCGTTTTTATATCCACATTTCTCTGAGAAATTACTTAACAGATACCTTGTTTATATCTACATCGTTCCACAAATGCATTCCAGACTAAAGACTAATCAAATTGTTATGCAGTCTTTGGCAGTGGCTAAAAGCAATGACTTAGGAAGGGGTGTCTGAACAGGGCTAGCCTGGAGAGGAAGTGCCCCAGAACATTCCTCCAGCCTCCACCAGTTTGCAACTCTTGAGTTTTCTTGCGCAGTCTTGACTACAGAAATACCTTACAATGAGTTGTTAATTAGGGGCTTTCTTCTTAGAGAAAAAGGCAAAATTGTGACTTACAATAAATAAAATTTTAAAACCTCAGGTGAAGCGTGAATTTGGTCTTTGACTGTCAGGAATACCATTGTACTTTTTTGTACTAATAACAGCTCAACTATAAAATACAGAAGACTGGATTTCTGTGAAAGTCAGATGATAAATGAGTTTTAGTATATGACAACTGAGAGTCTTTCTCTGAATAGAAAATTAGGCAATTTCTGAAAGTCTTAGTGTTGGTAATGAAAATTACAGCACTTTCATATTCTGCCAAAATAGTATACTTAAGATCTGATCTTCAGCATCTTTTGTGATCTGATGCACTTGACTGAAAGGCCTGATATGCACTGCCCTGCCTGTAAATGACGGAACTATGTCAAAGTAGCTGCCTCTCATAGGTACTTGGTTTTCCTTATTTTAAGAATTAAAGACAGCTTATAGCGATCCTGTGTGAGAAATTAATTTAATACTTCATATCAGTAAAATATTAATTATTAAATCATAAATAATTGTGTAATTCTTGTAGGCTCCTAGAAATAACTACTTAACATGAGCAGCTAAAAATAATCTTTCAAATTCTGTAAAATAGCTGCACTGGCTTTGAAGTCACTATGCTTACTCTTTAAATGTACGGTAAAGATTCAGTGATACATTGTTTTCTGAGTTCTGCAGAAATTATCTCTCTTTTGCATAATTCTCTCTGAGAATTTTGACTGAAGACTTTTTAAAATGTATATATATATATATACACACACACACATATATAATATATATAAACCAGATATATACATGCTTAAATATCTATATCTGTAAGTATGATCTTATCAAAAGTATAAAGATTTATATTTAGTAAGGAATCTGTCTGTTTTAAGTGAGAATTATTGCTTACTCCACTGATACTTTGTTATGATTTGTTGGCAGCTGAGGTCTTACTCTTTTGGACGATATGACTGTGATTTTATTTCGGTAACATGTTAAAGATACTTTAAAAAGTGCACTACAGCTCTCCTTCAGTAGATCAGGAAATGGAAAACATAGGCTAACTTATTTATATTACTAGTAGTTATTTTCAGAAATGAATGCTATGTAGAAGCATCAAGTGTACAATCCTGTGTGATCCTTCAGGTTCAAGTAACAGTGATTTTTCAGCCATTTTGGTTCCTGGCCTATTAGTATAGTTTCACTGCTGATGTAGACCAACTTAGAAACTTTACTTCCATTGGTTGTTGTAGAGTATCTATGAATTGGTTTTTCTTTGTACTTTTTTTATAGATTCTTAAAATTAGTCCACAGATTCTCAGGGATGTACAGTCCATGTGCTGAATTCTGTTGATTAAATAGTGTTGACATAATTCATCAGTTAGCCAGGTGATGAAACTTAGGTTATTGGCTTTTTGCCTGGGAAGAAGGCTCAGAGGGAAGAGCCAAAATTAGTTCTCTTCATATTTTATTTCTCTTGGACTAGCAGCACTGCCACATCTGTTTGTTGGTTTTTTTCATTACCATATCATCTTTTATAAGTTTTTTAAAAGGTGCTTTTATAAAAGTGCTTTTTTAGTTTGCCTTTTATAAAACTGACATGTTTTGTCTCAAATAGAGGGTTGCTTCAGCATTTTGTAAAACACAATTGCTTTTCTATAAAAATGGACTAAGTTCTTCTTTGTACCCTTTGACAAATTCATTTTACAAGCAACTACAAAATACTACGTTTCACTCTAATAGGCCATAAGTTGTGTATATGGAGTTAGAATCCCCTGACAGTGGACTTTTGTATCCAGGAAGAGTAAGTGTCCCAGTAAACAATATATAAACTTCTTACCCAGAGATTGTTACTAGAAATTATGCTTCATGTAACAGTAGATCCTTAATCTTCCCTGATGGTCATCTTCTGAGTCTTCTAAATTGTATTCAAAAGGGAAAAAAAAAGAACCCACAATTGCTTCATTCTGTAACATTAATTATTTAATGAAAAGTACTTAAGCTATTTGAGTAAGATGTGGATTTTGATACTGAAAGACTGTAATTATTCACAGTGTTGTCTTCCACTCTGTGATAATGACAAATCCTAAACCTCAAGTGTCCCATATAGAGAAGACTGCTAACAAAAGACATCCATTTGTTGTAAATAAAAATTCCCCTGATAATGTTGGTGTTTATCTCATTTGCTTGAGAAGATAGCAGAATCATTTCTCAGTAAAAGGGAAATAAAATAAAAGCAATGCAATGACCTCTGTGTTGACTTTCTGTGCAGACAGGTATTTCCTTTGTTGTATTTTATTATGACAGGTAAATTTTAATTTGCATCTGTTTCATTCTAAAGAGAAATGCCAAGAATTAATGACTTCAGATTATTCTAAAGTCTTAATGTTGTATTTTATTTTCACACAATTTATTAAAAATGTCTTCTTTTATGAATGAATGCAAAACAAGCATCAATATTGCTGTAGAATAAATACAGATTACCTTAAAGCCTTATGCAGTAAATAGAAATAGTGTATTTAGAAATACTTAATAATATATCAGGCAAACTTCCCATGTTTTCTCATAGTGTGAACCAACAAGCTACATTTTAAGGAGCAAATTGGGGATGTGAACTGTTTCTATCTTCTCTCGGTGTCAAATCATCCCTTTAGATCTGAGGCCACTGAACTAGTCAGAATGTTTTTTGTCTGCATGACAGGGGAAGGAAGGAACATTTATACAGAACAAAGAGAAATGTTTCTGGATGTTATACAAAAAGAGAAAAATCTGCTTTTTTTTCTCTGCCTGAATGCACCCTTCTTCAGATAGTTTTGTTGGAAAGGTTGAAAAGTTCAGATTCCCCTAACATAACATTAGTATTTATGCAACATCTTTCTTTCCATTCAGTCTTTCCCACAGAATCAAATACTGTTTATTGGTTTTTTCTCATGTTGCTAAATCCACTTCTTTTTTTCTGTTCCAAGAACTCTCATTTGTAGAGAATTTCATTTAGCATATTGCATCTTCATTTTGCTGCCCTGCAATGGAAAACACCCAGGCTTCATTCTTCATGTGAGCCTCAGAATATTTGCATGGTCTTTAGGGCAAGTGCAGGGAGAGGAGAGAAGGCTGATGAACTCTGAGAAATTTTGGCATGTTTATACATAGACTAAAGTTAATACATATAATCTTTTCTAACTCTGTTGCTTTGAAAGCTTTTTGACATCTGTTGGCACTGCTGGTGCATTTCCAGCTATGAGATCCATATGGTATGATGGGAACATCGTTTGAGTTGAAGATTTGCTGAAGTGTACCCCAACTGCCAAATTATGTTGATGTTGCCAGAGTGTCTTCTCAAATTATCATTTGCTTACTTGTTATCTCAAGTTAAGAAACTTATTTCTGTATTCCATTGCCTTTTTTGGTAATATGTGAATTTTAATCTGTCCAATGGAAGTCTTCTTAATCACACAGACTTGTTTGTTAAATGACACAGAGGCACTATATTTTAACAGGGTCTAGGTCATTTTTCACAGGGATCTGTAGTTTCAGGAGAATTTTGTGCAGCTTCTCCATACAAATTATTAAATATAGATATAAAAACACAGTTTTCATTTAAATCCATAAATAAAAGTTGAATAAAATTAGCACCAAAACTAAATATCATGTCACAAGGACCCAGAGAAAAAATATGGGGGTTTTCAGATGAAAAGATATTTGTTCTATAATCCCAAACCAGTAAGGCAAGGAGATGCCTTCAGAGAACTCTAGATTATTCCTGTCTGAAATGTAATCAAATCCACCTTTCTTGTCAAACAGATGAGCAACACTTTGTACAGGTTAAGAACTCAAAATGTAGCCAATGCACAGCTAATACTATAAAGATATTTTCAAGAATCAACAAAGATCCTTTTTAAAAGTTTCACATGTTAAACAGTGCTGCTTTGTTGAATTGCAAAAAAAATCCTCTTAGAAGCTAGTATTTTAGCTTTTGATAAATGTGGGTTTTGCACTAAAGGAATTAATTATAAAGCTTCTGAAACAAAACATATTTACCAGCTATGCAGAAGTGGTCGATTGGGGTGTTATTATCTTGTAATAATAATGTTTCTCTCTCTGTTACCTCTTTCTTGAGCACTGTGTACTCAGAAAGTGAGGCTTAGACTATTTAGTTTTAAGTAACCATTTGAAAAACCTCTAAGACTATAAAATGTAACCAGGGAATACATAAAGATGTGAATAAAAGGTCTTCATTAGAAATGTCTGTATTGAAAGTGGTCCATTTTTTTGCAAAATAAGCATGTTGTATAAACCATTTTCCCATGCACAGACATTATATGGAACATGCCTCTCAAAACACTAAGATGTTCTTTTGAGCTCTGACTGATATATTAAAATATTGAAACAAAATCTGCAATATATGGAATATTTGCTTCTGATTGTGTTGTTCTGTTCCGGTGCAGACCTGTGCACAAACTGCCACAAATTTGTAAATGCCCACACTTCAACGAAATAAATTAAATTTACTTTTGGACGGGCTGGAATATTTTATGGTCAGAATACAGGTAGTTTCACTGGTAAGAACTGTCAGGCAAAGAACTTGTCGTGGTATTTAGCACAGTGCTTATTCATGTGGTAGAGGGATACCTATAGGATGGTAAAAATATTTGTGTTCAAAATTAGAGATCATTCTAGATTTTATTCTTTGGTTAACTTTTGAAAATCATGTTAAACACTTTCAATGAAGACATGAATGCTTTGGATGAAGATGATAAGAATCCCTGAAGTCATTGAATTATCTAGTAAACCTAAATACAATAAAAGCCTTTTTAAGGTTTCTATCTGGTGCAGGCCTTCTGCATTCTCTTAAAGAAAGACTTTCAGATATTTTTTTAAAAAGCTGATAAAAGAGTTCCATTTGTTTAAATTCTAGAAGTATGCTTTATTCAAAATTTTAGGCTTTAAATTTGGAAGGTTGGATTTTTTCCTTTCATGAATCTTTTTGTCATGTGCTAAAGTTCGTCAGTATAAATACTCTCCATATTTCTGTCCTCAAATAGTGTTACCAAAAGTCACTAGCAGAATCAACAAAATACCTGTCATTTTTCACTTGTTTCCTTTTAATGAATGCACGTACTTTGAATACATAGTCAGCTACGAGGTAGGCTCTCCATTAAAATAGTCTTTTTAGCTCCATCACAGAATCATAGTTTTGCTGGACAAGTAATCGCCTGAGCTGATCGATAAGCAGGTGTAAAATGTTGTGTTTCTCTCTGAATTGGATTATATGTAAACTCTGAATTTGCAACAAAACTTCAGATATGGAATTGGGAGTGGGGGCATTTGGAACTTCTGTTTTGCAGCATATCATCTACTCATAAACTAAAAAAGGTGTATCATATGACTAAAGTGCTCTGTGCTGTAGCAGCCTCTTAAGAGGCTTGATTCTGATTGTTGACCCCAAAAAGTTTACACTTAATGCAAACAGTATGAATTTCATTCCATTGGCTTAATAACCAGATTTCTCATACACTTTGGTTTTGTTTCAGCTCTGGTAGCTCTCAGTATGATGGTTCTAGATGCTGTAGCAGGAGGGATCAATGAGAGGAGAGTATGATGCTCCTAGCTAGGACTCTTTATGGCATTAGCACTACTACATTCTTGTTTTAAGAAGCCCTCCGTTTCCAAAAGCTAGTTCCTTCTCCCTCCCTGACCTGTATAGCTGTCTGTCAACCACGACATTTGTCGGCTTTGAAAGTGCAAAGCTCTTCTAGAAAAGTTGTTTCTTTTTTTTTTTTTTTTTTGCTGAAGCAGAATCTTAAACAAAATTGGACAATATCAAACTACTTAACTAGAGAAGAAAAAGAAAGCAGCACGTGACCTCAGAGCTATCACTTCTACAGGATTCCCTCTTTTTAGCAACTTCAGGTATATGTAGACTATTCTGACAAATTTATTTATTTTCATAATAGCTGTTGATAATCACAGCTTCCCATAACTAATAATTAACTTATTTCTTCTGATAGTTGAAAAGGTTTTCTTTATAGCAGAACTGTACCTTCTTTGTTGCAAATAAGCCAGCTTTCCCTTCATATCATGAAAGTGATTGATCACAAGCAATGTGAAACACACTTTATTATTGTATTCCTTTTCAGCCTTCTGTTTTCTGAGATTTAACAAATCAAATCACGTGTCATTTTATCTGATCGTTTGTCTTCTGGAAGTGGGATGCCCCACAATGAACTCTATCTGAGGCCTTGAAAACTACGAACAAAATGAAATAACAACATTTTGCATCTTCATACAACATTTCATTTACTTGATGTCACTTATTTCAGAACAGTATATCCGTTTGTTGACCATCAAAGTTAGATGACTTAAAATTTTCTGTTTCTCTTGAATTAACCAGTTATCTCACCTTTGTGTTTATGGATGTTTTCTTTTTAAAAAATCTAATACTGTGTATTTCTTTTCATGACATTTCTCACTTGTTGTTCTAGAATGTATCAAGATAATTTTATGTATTTTTAGAATAATCTAATATTATTTAGAAAATTGATGTATTTTTTGCAATATCTTAATCATTCATAACAATATATAATGATGACTGACCCAAACAGGCCTTCTGGAATCCAAGCAGAAATGTTCTCTGCTGTAATCATGTGTCAAAACCTTCTTTATACATTTCTTATTTTGAGCCCATGTGAGCTCATCTTTAGCACTTTCAGCAAAACTCTGTTTCTCTTATGTGCTTAGGTTAAGGTACATTGCAAATATTTCTTCATTCTTATCCACTAGTTGAATTACTCTGACCCAAAAAGAATTAAATTAGGTTTGTTTAATATGATTTGTTCTTGACAAATCCTTGTTGTCTGTTTATTATTATCTTATCCCCAGGTGCTTGGAAATTGATTTTTAAATAATTTGTTTTAGCAAATTTTCAGATATCCCAGTTCAGAGACATAAAAAGGAGGGAGAAAATTCTAAGTACTGGTTTTGCTGCCTTAGTTGTGAGACCTCCCCCTCTTCCACATGTTTTCAGGCCTAACAGCTAAAATCTTATTTCAATTGATAACAGCTGTCTTAGATTGTTAAGTCCTGCTGAAATGGAAATCTAAATATGGCTCTACTCTTTCCTTTTCCCCTTTTTCTTGTCTGCTCTGATCTCAATTTTATAAAATTATTCGAATTCTTGGTCACAATTAGTTGCCTTCTAAAGACAAAAGAAAAAATGCCCAAACTGTTTCAGACTTCTCTGTTAAAGTGATTTCACCTTTTTGTCTTAATTTGAAGGACCCTTTTGTGCTTCGTCTGCTTGCAGTTTTTAATATTTTCTGGGTTGGCTCAATGCACCTTACCAGTCATTGCTCAGTCACATTACCCACCCTAAGAAATGGATGCTATTTCTTTATAGGTGATGTTGTTTACACTCTTGGTACTATTCTTTTTTAAATGTCAATCATTCAAGAGATCTCGATTTAGACTCTTAAGTCTCTTTGTGTACTTCCTTTTTATCTTCCTGTTTAGAATAAGTTGTTTTTCTGCTTCCAGAATTGGGTTTTGGTTTGGGTTTGTTTTTTTGTTTTTTTTTTGAGGAACAAAACAAAACTTTGAATGTTTGCCCAAGAGATCCTATCTTTTGTTTCCTCAGTTTGTTAAAGTCTGGTTTTGGAATGTCATTGTTCTTAATGTGCTGTGGCAATTCCTTCCTTTCATAGTATTAGAGAACTCTGATTGTTTTAAAGCGACTTTCACTCAGACTCTTGACTCCCTTACACTCTTGACCAAATTCTCTATATAACTAGCTATTGAAACAACAGTCCTTACAAGTACTTAGCTGCCTGTCTGAGCCTATTTCCAGAAAATACCAAGAACTTTTTAGACAGTTCATGTCTTCCATTACTTACATAACAGAATTAGGGTAGTCAGTTTGCCATTATCCCCACTTCCTGTCCTTTGATTTCTTCTGTTAATTGCTCTGAAAAAGAGTCATTCACCTACTGACTACATTTGATATATCACTGAACCCTATCATGAGACTGGTCCAGTCTTACTTTCCTTTTATTCTTATCCGAGAGTAAAGATGTCTGTTAGGTCTTAATCTCACCTGTTCTTGAAAAGCAGAGAAAATATATTCATTACAGCTGTATGATGCATCTCTGTCTCCACTTTTTACTTGTATCTCCTTTTATAGCTTGAGGAGGTGCTGTATCACAGTAATATACATAATGGTAGAATGATATTATATTTTATTTAAAATAATAAAATCTGAGCTCATAAACTAAATCTAGTGACTGCAGTGAACTGTGCTATATGTCTGGAAGTATGTCATGATCAATGTATTAAGTACAGCAATGATGACAGGAGGAAGAAAAAGAAGAGAAGCCTGAATGAGAAAAGAGAACGTTACTCTTCTAAGGGCATGTCCAATACTGAAAAAAGGGAAGCAACTGGAAACACACCAAGACAATGCTTAGAAATTTTAAGATCTGCTAGAAGAAGTCTAACAAGTCTGAATATAGAGTATTATTGGAAACTTATAATGAATAATTGAAAAATAGAATTGAAATATGAAAGAAAATTGCTTTGTTGACAGAAATTTTAAATAGGATTGGGTATGAAATGCATGTGCAGATCAGCAATAAGTATTAGCTAATTATTCCATTTATTGAGCACTTTGGAAAATGCCATTGATTGGCACACCAGGAATTTTGCATTTCTTGTTGATAAAAAATTTCTAAAGTGTTCCCTCCCCCTGCCCTGTAGCAGCTAGGAGAAGGGGTTAATGAGTTCAAGGTGAGGAAAGATAACTGTTAACTCTGTGATGACGTGAATCTACTGAGCAAGGTGCCTGTTTAGGATAATGTATAACAGCTGTGGCTGCTTCTGCCTATGGACTGCAGTAATGAGTGCAGAATGGCTGCTCTAGTGCTGGGAACCCTCGGGGAGGAATTTGCTCTCTCCTTTTACTATGCAGTATGTAGAGCTAATTTACTTGCTTTGCAAGGATATCTAGAGTTTGCTTCTAAATATGTACTTGAAAATGAAATTTCTCAACAGAAAATTAATTCAAAACTTGTATGTGGTCATGTACATATACCTTTGTTGTAGCCATACAGAATTATTTTTGGGGTGTATCAGTGGTTGTTTCTTTTCCAGAAATATTCTTTGGAGTGTAAACATCTGTTTTATACAGTCATAAAGGGACTTTCTTATAGTTTATATATGGTTTTATTTAATCTCTCTGAAACCGATATGTAAGGTTTTACTATGGTGAAGAGACTGACTTTTTACTGCCTTTTATTACTTTTTTTTTTGAGTGCCTCCTAAGAATTACAGGTCTCTCTAAGAATGAGAGTTTGGGGCTTGTTACATGATAACATGTATGGTACTTCATATTGTTACTCAGTCTGTGAAAATCTCATAACACAAAAGGTATTATTCAAGAGTAATAACTTATATGCTGCATCATGTCATAAATATCTAGTACATCTCATCAGATGAGAAACTATCTAGATTTTCAGGTTACTGTTTTTTTATTTAGATAGTAAATATAAAGCACACACTTCAGTTTTATGTGGTACTTGAATATCCTTAGTGCTACCATTCTCCACCTCCTTGGGTTTTTATCCACAGGTATTTATTAAAAATTATTTTCAATCCTGGGAAATTTTATATTGTTTGGGTTGCATTAGAGACCATCCTGCATTTTCATTACAAATCCATACCACCCTGTGACTTCAGTGAGAGTCTTCATACTTATTTTTTATATTTAAAAAGGTAATTGTTCGATCAAAACATAGGCTTCCACACCAGGGTTTCAGGTAAGTTTTGCCTTTGTTTGGACATTTTAAAGCCTTTTGGGGAAAAATGTCATATGATATAAATAATTATGAAAATGTACGTCAGAATTCACCAAATATCTGTGCATTAAAAATATCGAGTAACTATCTAAATATTTCTTTCCATCTCATATATTATGCCTTTTTTTTAATTGTACAGCTGTCATTTTATAACATTTTAACATTCTTGTTTAAGCAACACTTTAATAAATAACACTGAATAGTGGGGCAGACATTAGTGAACAGCAAAGAGATACGAGGGGATATGTTCTCAAACTTCTGGAACTGAGTGGAAGCCTATATATGCTATATTCATAATCATCCATTTCTCTTGAGATCTGAGTGCATTTTTGATAGTTATGGCAGATTTATTCGAAGCTTCCAGAGTATTGGAACTGAAAGTGGTCTTTCATCTACATTCATGTAAAGCATCAATGACAGAAACACCACTAAATCCTGTGATTCTGCTATGACAATTTAACCAAGAGAGTAGGAGTTTACTGTTTTTTCTACAGCCTTTCAAATAGAAACAGCCTTTAGGCCCATTCCAGTGCTTTTATGTGAAAAAACTAAACTCCTGTATGAAGTTTAGTGGTTGAATACTAGTGCTGTGTTGTGGCAGTTGCATTTGTCTTGTCTTTTAAATTATCCATTGTCTAGTCAGCCATCTCCTTAAGGAGGCTTGTAGAAGAGTTCTTAGTGTGCTCAACACTCTAGCATGACTAGGGTCATCAGACAGTGTAATGGATCATGAATGTCCCAGCTTGATACTGCAGTCTGTCTGCTTCCTGTGAGCTTCACAGCACCAGTGAGACCACAGCTGCAGTGGTGTTCCCAGGTCTGGCTCTCCAGTACAAGAACAACATGGACTTACCAAGTCAGCAAAGGGCCACAAAGGTGAATAAGGGACTGGATATGGTAAAGATAGGGAGCAATAGTAGAGCAGTACTAATGGTACCTATAGAGAGCTTTATGGCTGGGTAGTTTTTGGTATCTCAACTGTTTAGTTTAAGACAAGACATGAGATAAGTAGAAATGTGATCTTTTGCAGAAGGCTTCAGACTAGGACACGGGTGAGCTGGGTTGTATTTTTACCTGTACACCACTATCTGCATAATGATGATGCTTAAATCACCTGAATTCTTTGAGATTCAGTTCTACAACCTGAGTTAAGGGATAATTACAGTCCTGTATGTTTGTGTAAAATGTTAATGAAGCACTTTCAAATGTTTGAGTAGAATATGCTGTAAGGATTAAAAGTGTTCTTTTATTAGCAATAGATTTTTGTTTTACTGGAGTTCACTACAATGGTCAGTTCTTATTGCATTTGGTTGTAAATTAATTCCTTGAGAAGCTGAACAAATGCATGAATTCATGACAGTTAAATATTTCTGTAAAGCAATTTACATGGTCATGCTTGCTAATGTAAATATGTAAATAATATAACTTCAGAATGTATAATACAAACTTTCTTATCTTTGCTGTAAGAACAACTGCAGTAATACAAATAATTACATAAAATTATGCTCTCTGACAAGTGCAAGATTTCAAGGGAAACCATTGTATTCAATAGGTAGAAGTTTTGTAACAGAAATTTTGCATTACTATTTGATCGCTTTTTTGTCAAGTGAGGAAATGTTTTCTGTCTATATTTGTGCTACTATTTCCAGCATATATGAACAGCATTAAATTAAGTTTGTCCTGGGCTAAAATTGGCTGATTTTTTTTTTATTATTTTTGCATAAATACTGTTGCTAGTGGTTATCTTTAGACAACAATATATAGGGGTGTGAATTACTTTAACTCTACTTAAATATGAGACTCAAGTTTCAAATTCTCTCCAGTCAAAAGAAGTGTGAATTGAAAGAGTATACGCCTCACTCAGCAGAATGTTATTATTAATATTATTTTATAGTCACTCTAGAATTTTCTCTACACATTGATGCATTAAAGTGTATACATCCTGCTCAGTCTGAATTCCACACAAAGCTTGTGGTCTTTCTTGACCTTTGGGATTATTTTTTGCTTTTTCTAAACCTGTGGGTTTGTGTCTTGAATATCAAGGCATATTTTGGGGATATTTCTGCTTGAAGTGTCCATAGATTCCTGGTATTAAGTGCAGATTTCCTTATCCTGTGTTTGGTAAAAGGAATGTTATTCTGTGTTTGCTCTGACTGCCAATGCCAGAATCACTGTCTGTGACATCAGTCTCATAATATCAGCAAAAAGACAGTTGGAATATTGTGAGGCAGGTAGGCACATTGCCTGGCTAAGTGCCCAGGAGCTTGGCTGGGTCTCCCTATAATGCTTGCCTCAAAAATGCTATAATGAGTAAATGGTGTAGACAAACTGTGAATCCATTCTGAAATCCAGCCTCATGACTACTTGTGCACAGCCTTGTAGATCTGGCATCTCAAAATCACATTTAAGTTACACTTACCCATATCTTGTAAATGGGTCTTAAATTGCATTAAGGTCTTCTGGAAATCAAACACACAAACTCACCTTCTCATATTAAAATATATACATTACTAGTTCCCAAGGAAACACTATATTTTGTCCTTGGAGCCAAATTTGTGTTATTTTCATTATTTATGTAAAGAAGTTGAGGGTTTTCTAATTACCACAGTTATTCTAGTCTTCTACATTAATTCAATTTCTTTTGTCAACTTTCTGGTTTCATGATAGTGAGTTCTACTCTTGAGCAATAGAAGTGAGGGGTTTTTAAGTGTTGTTAGGAGATTAATAATTTTTCTTCAATATCCTGCCCCTAGGAAACGTTGGACACTTTGTTCCCTTGTAGCTGTGAAAGTAACATGATGTAAAACTATGTAAATTCAGAAGTTTGTCTTCTGTCCTTTCCCTCTTTCAGGGAGATTTCAGTTTATATGCTTTCAGAATTGTTTGGGAGATTTTGTCATGAAGTGCTTCATGTATTTCTTTAACAGCTTCTCCATGAGAGCACTAAAGATAAGGAGAAGGACTAAAACTGCTATTATGAGGATCCATTTGTAGGTTGGCTTTCTGACTCTTCACAAATATATCACCTCTTGTGACTTCATATTTGAACTGTATGTTTATCCTCATGAGTGACCATTTCATCAGTGCTTTTTCTTCATTTTGGCCTTAATCTTTATTATCTTCGCACAATTTGTACCTCCTCAGGCCACTGTTTAGTCTTGGTGATCCTTAGTGAAGGAAGAAAATGTGACTCTTCTGACAGAGAATTTTTGACATGCCAAAATATCCACTAAGTAAAACTTCCAAACTTTAACTGGCTGTGTTTCCTGCCAGTGAAGAGAGCTTGAAAACGATGCTTTGATCTGTGACTTTTCTTTTGTCAATAGACAAAGGTCAGCATTGCTGGCTAAGCAAATCACTTAGTTTCACCTGTCATTTCTGTTCTCTATTAACATTTTTAAAGACCATAATTCTGCAATTGTGACAATGTTTGTAGTATATGAATACAGCTGCTTCTAATAAGATTAATTACTACAGATGTTTTTGTTGCTTCTGTGGGAGTAATTAGGTGCAGCAACCTAACCATGCAAAAATGCGGCATAATATACAAACAAATTGCCAAACCCATATTCTTTGCCATGAAGCACATAAGCTTAGAATTTCTGACTTGGCATATTTCCAGAGTGTGCTGTTGTCCTCCCATCTTGAGGACTCGTGCAAAAAAATAGTTTATGATTTTAAGAAATAGAAAGAAGTTCCTGTATGCATTTATCTATGCTTACGGCTGTGTTTTTTCACCTTTTACTGAGTTTCAGTGGGTTATTGGGTTTCAATTCATTGTTGAGAAGGGTGTGTTACAATCAACATTAAACTTAAGTAATTTTCTTTCACATAGATCCTGTATTTTCCAAAACTATATCATATATGGGTCTAAGCTAGTTTAAAGTTCTGATATGTATATATATATCAAAGGAAAAATATATCTACTGTGCTCCTGCTGTGTCTTTCCTTTATTCCTTACGTTATGTCATGGTAGTCCAAATTGGTTATATGTTTGATTTGTATTTTTTTATTGGTAGCATGCTTCTTTTCTTCAATCATAGCCCTACTCTTAAAGTGTTTGGATATGTTTATATATTCCATACCATGCGATCCCAATCATAAAAGCTGTTATTTGCAATCATGCCCATCAAATTAACACTTGGACCAAACAAAAACTAACGGAATACTTCTCATCTTATGCATGAAGTCTGAAAAAAAAAGAAACCACCCCAAGGCTTATTTTCCTTTTATTTAGTATTTGTATTTATTAGTATTATTATTTCTACTCTAGATACTTTAATTATAAAGATAATAAAAATATGTTATCGTGAATATCATAATGATCCAAATAGCAGATGAAAAATATCTGCAGTCGGTTTGCATAAATTACAACTCATCACTTGACTAAAATAGTGTGTGAAATGCTACTGGAGGATATTGAAAGCCACATTAATTTCTATACCATCCATTTTCACAAAATCATGCTGCATGAAGAGAAAGACGTATCAGTATGTACAACTGGGTTTTTATCTGCCAGTCACATATCAAATAAAAAGGTTTTAACACTAATGCCTCTGGATGCAGCTGGCTGTTACTAGTAGCTAAGAAGCCAAGATCAGAAATTTCAATTATTGGAACTGTGTAGAGTGGAAAATTATTTTTTAAAACATCTATGTTTACTGAATTTGTTTATCACAGCTAACCTTTGCTGAATGATGGCTGAATATTGGTAATTATGTTTGTGATGACACATTCTTTAATTTGCTTATAAATTTATTATATAAACTTCAAGTATTTATTCCTCAAAATGATATCTGAAGTGTGAACAGGGAAGTAACAATTATACTCATAATTTAAATATACCATAAGCAAATAAAATAATCTCTTACTTGATGGAATTATGTTAGTGATACTTTGAGGCACTTGAAACACACATTTATTCAGCAAACACCACCAATATTATCAGGTCTATGCACTTAAGTCCATTTCAAATACATAAATTT
This sequence comes from Platyrinchus mystaceus, assembly GCA_035041135.1. Lineage (NCBI taxonomy): Eukaryota > Metazoa > Chordata > Aves > Passeriformes > Tyrannidae > Platyrinchus > Platyrinchus mystaceus. Next base: position 20,919,330 of record JAWWLV010000180.1, on the reverse strand, counting down.
TGGCTTCTCAGGAGTGAACATAATTAGCTTTTATATGCTTCAAGACAGGTTTGGGTACTGGTGCTTTAATCATCTACAAAATCCAGTTCATCTTGAATTCCTTCTGAACAATAGCTTGTATGCAATGGATATTGGAGTAGTTGGCCTTTGCTTAACAAATGCTGACTGAAGTCAGAGTCACATTTTTGGCAAAAATAAGCTAGAATAATTTTAATTAAATCAAATATTGGTCTTTTAAAGGTATACATATGTGGCATGTGATTTTTTTTCAAAGATGTTAAAGCCTCCGTCTTTGCTTAAGTTTGGAAAACTTTGAGATTGCTACTTATCCTGCACAACTTTTAAGGCCTTTAGCTTTCTTTTAGCTGCAGAATTGCTAACAATGTTGGATGCCAGAGCTGTGCAGATCAGGCAGGGGTGTGGAGACTACATGGTATGGAGATTCAATCAGAAATCAGATCTTCCATCGTAAGATGGGCGTAGGCAGAGGATAAGTAGTCAAACACATAGCAGCCTATCTAATTCCCTGCCCAATTGAAGTTTAATATAGGTTCTGTAACTGTTAGCTAAAGTATTCCTCAATTTTCTAAGAGATACGATGCTTCATGAAAAAGACAAAGTGAGTATAGATGGATTATACATGCAAGTACTAGTTCTAATAGATAACATACATGGAAACTATAACAAAAATAAAAAAACAGCATGTAAATAACAGCAAAAGTAATAGAAGCAAAAATGTTTGATGGCATCCATTTTTTGTATTATAATTTCCAAAAAAACAGCTTATGAAAAGAATATCACATACAGAAAGACCTAATGAGACACACAGCTGATTCTTTCTGACCTAGATGAAGTAAATTTAGTACCCTAGAAAGCACCATTTCCCAGCACAACTTACTGCTTATTTCATACTGCCTAGTGGATAAACTGAAATCATAGTATAAATATAGGTCTAAATCTGCATCTGTAAAGCTTTGAATCCAGTCTGTGCCCACTAATTTGGCACAATGTGAATGTGATGGGCAAACTGATGCAAAGTCAAACTGTGTCTCATGTGGGCCTTAAATAGAATTTGGTTTAATAGAGTTTTATATTTTTAAGCACCAGAAAACTGTGTGGGTCTCAGTTTAGTTGTTCTCATAAAAAAGATATACAACTGCTGCTTAGAGTTTTGGTTTTGTCCAAAAATTTCCAATTGAAATTCAAGCATTTGAACTTTTCCAAATACCCATTCTAACTATGTTTTAGTATAATTAAAAACTTTTGGATATCAGGTACTCATCAGATGTGTAATAGAAAATATTTCTGTTAGTGATGGTTTGTGTCAGCATTATGATTTTTCTTAAGAAATGCCATATTTATTTCATGGGCCTAATTACTAGGTTGGATGGAAGATTTGAATATGATTTTTCACACTGTTACTGTTTTCCTGATCTTATGCTGTGCGTTTCATAAAATGCTTTTTAATTCCTCATAACTTCCTAGATAGGAAACACTTAAAACTGTGTTTTGAAAAGAAAATTTTCAGTTATACAAGGACAATAATTTTCCCTAGTGCACAGTCTACTTATCTGTAACTGCTAAAAAAAGCTGGTGTTTCTCAAACCTTGAGAAACAGGAGAAAAATGCATCAAATACCAGTCTTAGTGAAGTCAAGGTAAAATTCATGTGCACTTAAATGTAGTCAGGATTTCTTCTTCTTCTATTTAATAAAGATTTAGATTCTTTTAGTGAAATCTGTCATTATATAAATTTGTTGGACCTTAAATGCACCACACAAATACAAGTAAGAGAAATAGTTGTAATGTTCAGTAGCCAGAGTACCATTATCCCAAAGCTGCAGACCTGTAAAAATGTTTGATGTAGCTAAACAGACAGTGAGTAATGTAATTAACATTTAAACTAAAATTTAGTCATGCTAAATTTTGGATTTGAGATTTAAGATAACTCTACACTCTATAATCACCATCTTTGCTGGCAGCTATAAAAACAGTATGCAGTATATCAGTTATAGAGCCCATCCCTCAGTGGAGCAGACAGATAGAAGAGATATGAGGACAGGACCAAAATTAATACAGCAAAAGAATGTAATTGAATATACTTTGTCTATTCCCAGCTCTCATTTTCTCTATGAATTTGCCTAGTCCAGCTTCTGGCTGCTGAGTGTCCTTTTTCCAGTTCTGTTGTTTTAACTCATCCCAATCTTCAGATGTGTTATCTATTCCTTATAAAAATAACGACCAATTAATGTGGTCTTTTACAGCACTTTGAATCTGTACTAGTGAAAAACGTTTTTTTTCTGAAGTAAGCTATTACCAATTATGATGTGCTTTAAAGTATGAGTTTCTATATTTAAATCAAAACCTTTTTATTTGCTCTGTCTTTTGCTGTGTTATATCTGGGCTGAAGAAAATTTGAAATCAGAAATAATGGTACCAAACTAAGAAATTGCATCATGAATAAACATGATTAATTTTCAAGATACCGAATAAAACAGTGCCATTTTAGCATAGTCCATTTTGGTTTGGTTTTTTGTTTTGTTCTGTTTTTTTAATTATGCTATAGGAGTTTACTTCTAATTCTTGAAACAGATAGTATAGTGAAAGGAACTTCAAGGACTTTATGCACTGTAAGGCCAAAGAACAGTTAAAGATTTAATCACTGCTGTGGTGATTATGGCTGGTAAAATCTCTCAGGCAATATGTGTGAACCATTTTATAGTTCCATTTTGGTTATGTAGGCACTAGTTCAAATAATTACATTACAGGGCTGCCTTGTAACATTTGGGTAGCTCATTTCTACGCTATCCATTACTGATGAAGTAGCCCACACTGTTTCCATAGAGATGATCTCTCTCTTTTATCTCTTGTCATATAATTCTCCATGCAACACATTAAATAACAGAAGAGAGGGGAAAATTCTTTTCTGACATCTACCCCATTATTTTGAACTTCAGTATTGTTTATTCGTATGAGAACAGTGATCCTTTTGATCCATATTTTCAGAAAATCAGAATATTGAGAGACAACATATAAGTGTAGAAGCAGTTTTCCCTTTTAACTGGCCCATTGTTATGAGCTGGTAAACTGTAATTTGTTGCCAGGATCATAGCTTTTGAGAAAGGACTTTAAAACTGTGCGTTTGAACTTTCCACTTAAATTCATAGTGTCGGGGTTTCTTGATGAGTTTCAGTTGCTTGACTTGTGGGAGCAAAAGGATGACAGGATTAGAAGCTGACGAAAGGGGTTGAACCTCTGTAACACTGGTCATATCTTGGTGCAATCTGCAGTGAATTGACAGTAGAGAGGTTTGCAGAGCCAATGTGTGTATCAAATACAACAGAAGGTAACTACGTAAAAATGACAAACTTTTTAGATCTTTGGAGAAAACAGTTTCAAAGGCAAGCTTATTTAATATTAAAGACATTTTTTACCCTATTGCAGTACTGAAAAGAAGCCTGCACTCCTGATTTGTTTGAACTTATGGTGTAGCTCTGACACCTGGTTACTGAGGTGAATACAAATAGCTGCACAAAACTGAGACTTTTTGGATGTCTGCCTTACCTTGCCATGTATCTGAGGTTATTTACTGTTGAATAGAGACAAGAAAATCAATTGGTCATTTACCATGTGAGCAAAAGGATGCACACTGGAGGTTACTCTCGATTGAAACAAATATAATAAATCTATTCTCTAGCCTGTCATAGTCTGTGTAGACATCCTTTCTATCACTGTTTTATCGAAGTGAAGAAATTTGGTTTTCAACCATAAATGATTCTATCTTACACAAACTTTGGCCAACAGTCAGTGCTTCTGCCTCTTTTAATACGAGTGTAAGTTTTTCATTATTTAAGCACGAAAGACCCTCAGTGTTTAGGATAAGCGATCCTGCTTGTTGCTGAAAATTACAGCAAGTGAAAACACAGGGTCTGGATTTGAAATCGTGCAATATTTTTACAGACTCCCATATGTTCACTGAGAAGCAGAAAAGAGACTGCAGCGAACCCTGAACTGCTGTAAATTAGCATAGCAGTGTAGATTTGAGTGGCTGATGATCTTTTGCATTCTTTCTTGAATTGTCAGTATTATTTAGGTGGTATTTATCAATATTTCCTGCATGCAGAGTAAATGTTTTATCTTTCCTTAAAACAATAGGCAGATATTAACATGAACATACTCTATTTGTTTTGCTAGATGGTTTTGTTTTTACAAGGTACTTACAGCAAGTGATAATTAAAGTTCACGGTGTGAAATTGCTAACTCTCCTTCACAACTAGCAAAAAGGATGTGTGCTATATAGCAAACTACAAAATTAAAGTGTTTTTTGAATTGGAATCTGCCAGAGCAAATCCAGCTGTATTATTTGACTAAAGCTTATAATACATTTTCAGCAAGGTATCAAGATGCTGCAAACTGTGTATTGCACATGCCTTATATATACAGGATCTTTCTCTGTTGCCTTTTTTATTGAGTATATGAAAAAGTACTTTTTCAGCTATTCTAAGAAATTATTTTACAATTAGAAGTTTCTTATTTTTTCTATTATTTAACTTTCAACATTATACGTAATATGCTATTTTATACAAATGTTTGCCTATATACATTTTGAAGAGATAGAGTAGGGCGTTACATGTAACATTTTTTTAAGTTTAGCTTAATAACCAATTGTTTTATTAATTGAATTGTTCCCAGGGAACAATACTATCTGAAAAGAAAGCATATGGTTTATGACAGTTGGAATTATAATAAGTATAAATTGTAGGCTATAAAGTTATCAAATATGATTATGGAGATCAATCAAAGTAGAAATACAGTGGTATTTTTCATGTATATACCTAACAGTGTGAAAATGTGAATCTTTTTCAAGAAAATTAATTAAATATCTCAGAATAATATAGGAATCTCATTAATGAGAAGGACTCTGATTTCTAAATTTTGTAGGCCTGACCACCATGATTCAGTCTTAAAAGTCTAAAATATTAGTTTGTTGCCTGGTAGATAGATGTTTGATTTGCAAAGGATCATTGCAGAAGTGCAATGGTAGGTGCTTGGCTTACTGGAGAGTCAAATCATAGATTTCATAAAATATTTTTCCCTGGTTTGAGACTTTATTTCATTCATTCATTAAAAGTTAAAGGTCTTAGATATTAATGCTTTTTAGTGCTTCAGAAAAAAACCTGAGTACGCAACTATGAAATTGCAGATACATCTGACATTATTTCAGAGAAAGAAAAAGAGAAATATACATACATACACACACATATATATATACACATGAGGAAAATGAGTAAGGGATAGAATCCCTCATTTATCCTCATTTGTTACAGCACCTTTATTTGGGGATAGTCATGATAGCAAGCTATGGAGCAAGTGTCTCTGGGGGATTTTATGTTTACCGTAATCAACAAAAATAGTAGCAGAAGAGCACCATGTACCGTATTAGATTGACTAAGCTTTTTAAAAAGGGACAACTTCTGATATCTTTTCTTAAAATCATGACTTTAAAAAGAATATAGAAGCCTAAGTAGGGGGAAAAAGACAGACACTTTTTAAAACCCTTTGTAGCCTTATAACAAGTTCTGTTCTAAACCATCTGTGAAGTTCTCAAATATAATAAATGCAGAAGTTTTGCTTTAGATATTCAAGTTAGTACATACAACAATTCTTGCCTGCAGACTCAATTTTACTGTCCAGTTCTCTCCTCCTTAGATAATTATGGACTTCTCTCAGGAACACTCAGTTCATTACTCACCTATCTAAAACACAGTCTTTGTATTGGCTTAATTGCTTCAGTCAGCCAAGTCTTAAAAATATCCTATTTGATTATCTCTGTAACAGAAAATCTTATTTTCACTGTATGACTGGAAATGCCAATCGAAATTGTATCAATTGCTTTATGTATCTCAAAAGAGGTTAACTGCTCAAAAGAAAATAATAATTTTTATTTTATTCAGTTCATTGATTCAGTCCACTAACTAGCCAGATATCACAATGTCTTTCAAAATGTTCATTTTAAGTTATTGCCTTTTCCTTGCTTCAGATGAAAATATATTTCAGGATTAGATTAAAATGTGACCAAATAAATACATACTTTAAATCACTGAAAAGGTTACTGTTTCTAAGGAATATGGGACTGATAGTAAAATTGAGTCGCTCTGTCTACATTCAGCAGTTAATCAGCAGTGGGAATAGAAATATATTCTTGTTAGAATATTTGTATTCAAAGAGGAAATGCCAGCTTCTCTAGATGAAAGAGTCTAATCCAAATCTCTGCTTGATGAAACTGCTATAGAAGTAGTAGTGGAAATAAGAGTGAAGACAAAAACTCCAGACATCCCAAGTCTCTTCAGGTTTTGGGTTAAAAAGGGTGGCTGGAGTGTGTTTGGGTCTCAGAAACAAATCTAGAACTTTCCTACAAGGTGAAAAAATACTGGTATGCCAAACATTAACTTTCCTGTCCTTATCAACCAAATAAACTAGTGATGCCTCGTTTTTGTTGAGCTAGGTATTCTCGGGGAAGGGGAGACCTTTTTCTTGCTTTTTCCAGACCTCAGTCAGGACTTAGAAAGTGAGGATGCTTTTTGTGTTTTGCTCCAGCTTTTAACCTGGACTTTTCAAATGCTGTCCTGCATATATCTTGAAGTGAGACCATGATGTTACTTCTGGAGAGTGGCGAGCTTGCTTTCCCTTCCTCCATCTGAGTTCTTCTACCTGTAGCTAAACACAGCGGTTAGAGCACATTTGCTTAACTTCAGGACCCCACAAAAACAGGCTGAATTTGTTCTGAAATGAGAGCTTAAGCAAGGGTTTGGCGAGGCAGTTTTCTTAAACAAGCAAGTATTGCATTAGTCACCTGAATATGTAAGGTGCAAGATTTTGTGTCAGTATGCCATTATTCTAATAAAATCATTTGCATGATCATATCAGCTGTCCTTATATCATTTGAGGGGCCACAGGTTGCTTGCTTCCTGTTTCTCCCTGTTTCTTTCTCCTACTGTCTTTTTCAAAGGTTTTAATTGCTTGATTGAGATCTGTTTCAGGAGATTTACCTGTAGACATTAATGTCTAGAGATGAAGCTTTCCATCTCAGTTTAGGCTTGTTGTCTCCCTTTGATTTGAAAAAGCCATTCGATTCCAGTTCAGCTAGTTGCCCTTTAATGAGACAACAGGAGAGGTTACCTGTTATAATCTGCAATGATGGGACTATAGTCTAGTTGTTGTATGTGGAGGTTGAAATGATTGCAGCTACTGCAGAGCTAACCACAGTTTTAGAAAGAAGGAGAAAAAAAAGAGGGTTGTAGTGTAGTGAAAAGGAAGAGTTTTTAGTTGGTTTTGAGGAGTAGGCAGATAAAAATTACTCTTAAGAGGAAGAGAACCAGAAGAGACCTGAATCACAAAATGGAAGAATAATAAGCAGTGCAATGTAATAGGTACAAATCTGTGGAGCATAACAGGTGGTACTGAGAATCTGACAGCAACACTGTGTATTTGAGGGTGTTTGTTTCAGATTAGCTTATATGGTCCCATGTAACTCATCAGTTGCTTTTTGGGACTGTTTCATCCAAGCAGAATCCATGTTGTGCACTTGAGAGTGCTTCGTGAAAGCATGGCAATAAGAGATCACATCAGAAAACTGGAAAATTGGCATTCGGATATGAATGTGATAGGATGAGAATAATATCTGAATATCAGACAGGTGTTCCAAATGTAAACTGAAATGTTAGTACAGACATAGTTGTAAGTTTACTGTGTTCATGAAGCATGTATTATTAAAAAAAGTTGCTGAGACCTATTTTAGAGGAATGCAGTGGTGAGACTGAATAATTTTTCCTTTTTTTTAAATTGCTATCTGAAAGGCCTTTTCCCTGACTGTATAATCATAGAATCATATTTTTTTAACTTTGCTGTAAGTACTTTTTTGAAATGTAACAAGAAAATACCCATTATTGTTAGCAATGCTACTTTAACCCTATTAAGGCATCTTTGACACAAGGGTATAGACTCAACTTCAGGGCAAAATGATTCACATCTGCCTATACTGTCATCTTGATTTACTTTTAAATTGTGTTTTATGATATTACATTGCAGCTCAATCTAGGAGTTAATGGATTATTACAGTTCTGTTGAATTCCGGTAGCAATCCTATTTGTTTTCCCATTGTCATTTACTTTTGCGTGTGCAGCCTTTTTGTTGGAAAAAAAAAAATTGTTCCTGTCTGAGTTTGTGGGTTTGGAGCCCCGGGTTATATTTTATTCCTTTTCTTGCTCTCTACCTTTTTTTCTCCCTTGAATTCTTCTGTTCTAACATTTAAACGTTATGCACTCCCATTGTTGAAGATTGAAGTGCTATATAGAAATCCATTTCTTTTTCTTTGTTGCATGTAGTGTTCCTGTCAGTTCATTTTAGTGTAACCTTAAAGAAGGGTTTGATTTCAGTATGTGCTTGATTTCACATTGCCTGTCACTGATAACAAATGTATCCACAGTGATCCAGGGCTGAATGCATTTCTGTGCTACTTCTTGTCTCAATCTTTTAGATATTATTCTATACTTATTTTTCTCTCTTTGTTCTCTGACCAGCATTCTCCCATAAGTGAAATTATTTAAAACTGATAGCATTATATTAAAACTAAAACTTTTTTAATGTATTTTCCTCAGGTTTAGAATTCAAAACCCCTCAGTCACAGATTAAAACTACTTTTAATAACGTCAGATTCCTGATAGCATCTGAATGTTTTAATTTTGAATACATTTAATTTATTTGACCAGTTTTCTTTTCTAATGTGTTTTTAGGGTCTGTGATGCAACAAGTGCTATACCATATACCAAGTGGGAAATCTGCTGTAGTGTTTAGTTGTGGCACTTGCTTCCACAGAAATGAGTGATTGTAGCATGTATCATTAAAATGTACATAGTTCAGTATGCACTATTTGCAGTATCTGTAGTAAATACAGGCTCTAATTAAGTTTTCTGGTTCTGACTTTTTTTTATAATTGCTTATGTAAAAAGTAGTGTTACTAATTTATTATCTTTAGTTTGACTATACATTACATTTTTAGTAGCTTAGACATCTTTTTTTCAGCATTTACATTCCTCTCTCTCCCCACTGTCATTGTACAAATGCACAATTGATATGTGTGTTTTATGTTGTTGTGGAGGTTCTTGTTTTCCCTCAGAACATACATCCTACTACTCTGCAATTAGATCTGTTCATCATTGTCATTTAGTTTTTATGCAATGACAATCATAGAAATACAGAATAATTTATGTTGGAAAAGATCTCGAAAATCATTGAGTCTAGCCATTAACCTAGCACTGCCAGTTCCACCAGTTCTCCCTATCTCCATTTGCCACATCCACATGTCTTTTAAGTACCTCCAGGGATGCTGACACAACCACTTCCCTGGGCAGCCTGTTCCAATGCCTGACAACATTTTCAGTAAAGACATTTTTTCTGATATCCCATATAAACCTCTCCTATTGCAGCTTCATGCCATTTTGTCTCATCCTGTCGTTTGTTATGTGGGAGAAGAGACCGACCCCCACCCAGGTACAGTCGCCTTTCTCCAGGCTAAACAGCCACAGTCAAATCTGACCATTTACTGAAAGAAAGCGTGGTGATCAAAAGGATCTGAAATATCCAGGTGGCAACTTTATTCTGATGGCCAGTCATGCAATTGTGTGATGTTTCATGAGACACTGTAAATATAATATACTACTGTTACCTCATATTGTTTAGCTGTTTCAAAAGCAACTGAGACTTCTCTTTCTATGTAAATTGAAATATTGAAAACAAAGCAAAACCAACCAACCAAAACAAGAACAAAACCACCAAAAAACCCCTGTACAAAACACAAACCTTGTAGTTTCCTAGAATTAAAGGAATTTGTTTTATAATTCCCCAGCCTAGAAATTATATTCCAAGTTTCAGATTATTTTCCCAATGAAAACTTGCTGGCTGACACTTTTGGATGAACGTGGATTAAACTTTGTTTTCTAGGAAGAATCTGTATAGTGAGCATACACTGATGATGTTAGTGGTACTACCCAAGGTAATCAACAGCATCATTCAAATGTAAATTTTAGAAAATGATTTAATAAATATTCAGATGCATTTTCCCCAAAAGCTCTTCTATTAGTGTTACATTGTCTCTGTATGCTTCCTACATGTTCAGTGGGTTAGGAATTTTAGTGATCCTCACTGTATATTGACCAGAAGATTACCATTCACCTTTAATTTCTAAAAAACGTCATTGCAGCTTTCTGAAGGTCTCCCAAGTCATACTTGGAATTAATGTATTGAACTAAGAAATATTATGAAACTGAAAATATTTATTTGTTCATAAACCAGATTTTTACCTCAGGGTAATGCTGAATTTGTTGACTTAAATCATTGTTAGAAATGGTCTGCACAAATTCAAACTGATGCTGTATGTGGGAGACAGCTGGTTGTCATGGTAACTGTAGTGCAGCTTTTAATTCCACTTGGTGAGTAATGCTAACACAATGTTGCTGAATAGACCATGGCTTAGCGAGTACAAGTGTCTTGAATTCTCCATGTCGGTGTTACAAAGTAAGAAAATGCTTTGTTCAGAAATACGTTCAGCATCCTTTTTGGCTTATTGCTTCTGAACAGAGACATTAAGAAAATGTATCTCTAAAAAGCTAGAGGATAACAAAACTGTACGGAGAGTATGTTTTTGGTGTGTCCCTCAAAGAACCCTAATAAGTTGATAAAATCAAGAGACAGACTATAAAGATATCCATAACTAGTAATTTTGATTTTGTTTTCTTATGACTATTTGTTGCTGCGTTTTTAGTGTACATCTATTGAAGAAATGTAGGAATATAAAAATTTAGGATGGCAGAAGGGCACAAAGTGGCCACTCAATTTTTATTTTTGTGTTTCTATGTAGATGAAAATAGGATATTAAGGTATTTAATGGTTAAAGTTGAGACATTGACTTAACGCTGTTCTTAAGAGAAGACCCTTGTTTTTCGGGTAATGTGTCCTGTGTGAAAGAAACAAAAAAAAAACCGCAGGTGTAGTTGGCAAAGTAGGATCAAAATCCATTGATTAGTTTGCTAATGAGTACTTTTAAGACCCTCCTACTTACTATAAAAATACTTCTTCTTTATGTTAGATAATAGAGAAGAATAAGAATACAGATTTTAGTAATCTGTGCCCTTGGCAGCAGTGTTTCTGTATCATTGTGGATATATAGAGCTTCCAGGACTCAGAATTCCTGATGATAAAAAACCCTAAGTCTTTCTTGTTGCTGAAGTAGACAATTTGGGACTCTGCCAGTTTTTCACAAATGCACTGTCTTTCAGCTAATAATGTTAGTTATTAATTTAGGACATCGTGTTAGTCCTTCACTTGGCATGAGAGGCTCCGTTTTTTCTGTATTAATTTTTTTCCCTTTTCTTACTTGAGCACATTTCTTTCAGATCCTCAGTCCTAAATAATTAATTCATACTCTCAGGTACTCATGTCATCATCTGGTAGTAGCCATAGTAAAAGTTTAGAAATGCATGTGTAGATTCAGCAAAGTACTCCCATCCTATTTAATGCAGGAAGTAAAACTGGAAAGTCCAGGAGAAAAAGGTAGTGAAATGGTGAACATATTAAGTTTTTATGTTAGAAAATGAACATTGCTACCTTCTAAAATAAAGGCATATCAGTTTAATAGGAGACTGGAAGTGATTCAGCAAGAATGATAGCACACTTTAAAAAAAAATCCATCAAATATGGCAGTGGAAGTCCTTGAGAATGTCTGAATTATACACACTGTTGTTGTGCCTGACTGATAAAATGAAGCCCTTTAAAATAAAGGCCTTTGGTAAGAAAATTTGAAGACATTAAATATACTGATTCCAGAAGAATTGACCTTTACAGAAAAAGATTAGAAAATCAGTAGAGCAAGAGGAGAAGATCAAAAATATTCAAACCATTGTGAATGCTTGCATACAACAATGTATAACAATTCATTTTTCTACTGATTAAATTGCAGATTTGCTGCTTATATAACTAATTTACAAGAATTTAAAAGTGAACACTGCACGGCATATAGATCGCTATTTCTAATGAACATGTTGCTGTTACTTTTTCGAAATGCAGGCCCTGCAGCACTAATACTTGAAAACTTCTATTAATGCAAAAGCCATAAGCAAGACAAAAAAGCTATGCTTTCCCTTTTGCTCCTGTAGTAGATTGCAAACTGAAAGCAGCTTTATATTTGGAAGAATTAAGATAATTATTATTCCCTTTTGTTTGATCTAAGAAATGGGTAGAGGAGACTAAAGTTAAGTTCTTAGTCTTCGTTTATTACTGTAAGAGTTTAATTCCATATAACTTCAGCGAAGTTAGGACCTATCTGAGTATTTAAAGGAATCTAATTGTATCAGAAATCTATCACATTGTATTAGGAACCCTCATTCTCAACGGCCACTGAATGGGAATGAGGGAATGCTCCTCCTGGGCTTAGTTCAGACCTCAGCTGGATTCATTCACTATGTAAGAAGTCTTGGTGTCTCAACTCAAAGGCACTCACTAGAGTGAGACTGATAGAGTGCATACTGCCCCAGATATATTATACCATCCTCACCCAATACAAACTATGCGTTTTCAAGTTATAGATGACTAATGACAAGTACTGATAATGTGTGTTGTATTTTAAAATCCTAATTGGGATCACCATCAGTCAGCTTTTAGAAATGAAATTACTTAGAATATGTCAAGAGACCGTTTTTGTGGTAACAAAGAAAAAAATTGTACACATGCCTAGGTGGTTTCTTAACATCTGTAAAACATTAAGAAATAAGAGTTAGGTTTCTTCCAACCTTCTTCATCTAACAGGACTTACAAAGTGATCAGTAGATTGGTGGAGATATGATCTGATGGCAGGTTCACTCAGACCTCACTTCCATTATGATTTTTATTGGATTGTACTGTGGATACTGTGGATAATGCTAGCAAATATTTTCACATAACTCTGTGACAAAACCCTTAGAAAAACTGAGTAGAATGAATCAAGATAGATAGTCCCTAAGCTCTTATTAGAACAGAAATTTGTCCGGATAAATTAGTAATCTGTGATGAGAACAATGAAAGTACATGTCATTCAGCTGGGGGTAAAAGACTTCTCTTTTGCTCTGAGTGCTTTCTGGCTGAAATAAAAGACAAACACCACAGATTTTCACGTGAACTATACATACAATGTACCTATGTATGTATCCCACAATTTCCAGAGCTTCCTCATTACTGTAGTTTAGATTTTTGGTGAAAATGTATGTGCAAATATATTGTTTGCAAGAAAAACAAATTGTATTCTTTCTTTAAAAAGGGAATGGGGGAATATACTCTTCCTTAGCAATACTCATTTTCTATATATAACCAAAAAATAGAATGACTTGGAAAACGGTACTATTCTTAATGAGATGACAGCTTACTTTCCAGATGGACTCCTTTTCTAGATTCTTTTTCAGTCCAATTCTCAACAAATTAAGACGGAAACAAAGGCTTACATCACCACTGTGGCACAAATTTGGACCCACTAGTGCTGATAATTATCTCATGTAAATGTAGCCTTGGATAAATTGCTTTAATACCTATGGTCTCTTTCTTCATACACAAACATATGTACCAAATCTATGGTTTTAGTCTACCTAGGTGTTCAGCACAGCATTTGGCCAGAGCTGAACTTTAAAGGTGAAATTTTGACTAACATTTCATACTCATACTGAGCTCAGTATCTTGCCTTTTGTGTCTGCACTGGGTGCGTCAGAATCCTGAAGATGTGTGTGAGACTTACGGAGCAGGGATATGATCTTGCATGGGAGCTTTGGGGAGTAGCAGCTACTAAGAACTTCAGACGCTGACAGTAGTGGAGTGAGTCTTCTCCTTCATACTCAACATCTCAATTATAAGAATTCCCTTAAAATGTCACTTGCCATTATTGATCCACTTGACCACCAAGCAGCACCACGGACTCGAGTACTGTCATCCAGATGAGAATACATGTGTCTGACTCAGAACCTCTCTCTTGCTGATGTAACTATTCTCTCTTCATTCACTTTTTTTACGTTTCTTTTTACAACACATGTTTTCTGACTGTGCTGTGGAAGCTAATAAATTGATTGAGTAGCTAAAATTCAGGAAGCAAATTATTGTTTTGGCAAGTTGGAGATTAACATATGTCATTTCTCAAAATGGAAAAAAGAGTTTTGGAACAGAAGAAGAAATTATATTTGCTCCTCTTGAGGAGGTGTACTTTCTTGACTGTTGAGAGAATAGTGAACTTCTATCCTGTAATAGTGAAGGAAGGTGTGACTATGCATACATGAACTAAAGAAAAGGCAATCTTAATACTTTTCTTTTTCAAATACTTAACTGTCTCTATATAACAAAGCAAAGGAATGTAGTGATCTTGCATCTGCTTCTAGAAATGTGTGCCTTGCCCAAGTTGTGTCTTGCAAGAGTAATGCTGGGTCTGAATTGTTTAGTGACTATAGGCAAGAGGGATCGTTCTTGAGGATAATATGCAAATGATTCAAAATCTGCAGAATATTGAGTGATTTCATGTTGTAGAAAGTTTAAATTCACTTCCTAAAAGACCCAAAAATGCTAAAACTCTTTTCAGCAGTTTCAGCTTTCCTTCAATATCAGAGAGGGGCGATGTTTCAATAGTCATAGAGTAGTAATGTCAGCATTTCATTGCAGTAATCTTTATGAAAAGGCAACACCAGAAAAACACTTAATACTTGGACTTATGTACATTATATGCAATTTAGAAGCTCACTTTGCCTCAGGAAAATTATATCAAAATATTATTAAAAATTTCTGAATTAATCTTTTTCACTACATTCCTACTTATGTTATTAAATGAACTTTTATTTATCTAACTTAACTAAGTGTGAATACCACGTCAGTCAAATTAGAAATCCTATCACCTAGTATGATTAAATAGTTGTAATATTCAGTCATTTTGAATTACTGTATTACCTAATGGTTGTATCACTGTACTCATAAATGGATACACACAAATTACCTAAGGCTTTAGGAAAACCATAAAAATCTGTAATTGTACGTACTGCACTCTATTAAAATGCATATGAATTTTGTTTAGTACAGAGTCTTCTTATGCACCTGTAAGCCCTTTTTCTTTAAATCAAATTGTGCTTCTCCAACTTTAGAAATATCTTTGTTAACACTTTATGTCTGATTTTTGGGAAATATTCTCTTTGTTCCCATTCATAATATTTTCTTATGAAGCGATGCAGAAAGACTGTTATGAGGCCTACGTTAACTACATTAACACAATTCATGTAATTCAAAGAACAAATTAAAAATTGTCATACCAAAGTCTCATGTATGCCAGTTTACCCAAGTCAGAATTCACGATTCCATTTTCTAAACTGCTAATATTTATGTATATTTGAATTTAGTGGTCAATCAGTTGTAGAAGGCATTTGATTAGTTAGATATTCTGTATAATTATGATGCCCCTTCTAAGATCCATGGTGATAGCTTTGTAATTATGTAACTGAATGTTCCACATAGCTCATGCAATTATTTCTTGTGTCTTTATATTTTAAAATTCCAACAATTTAGCAGACGTCCATCCCATTCTCTGGGTGCATCTGCAACTACTAAAACTACAGTCTCATCAATGTAATAAAATTTAATACACTTATCATCTTTCCAGAAAAATTTTGCATATTTAATGCCTGAAGATGAATTGAGCTTCTAAATAAAAAGGAAAAATACTCCTTCATCACAGGCTGCTCAGAGGAAAATGCAGTATTTCTAGGAGCTAATGCATCCCTGAAGGGCCCAGTGAACCAAACTCCTAATAGGGTGAGTCTTCCTGTAGAGCGCACTGCCAGAAGCCATCCTTTTTAAAAATGAAGCTGCAGTGAGTCTCTGGGGGTCCACAGAAAAACAACGGAAAGTTACAGTGTGAATTTTGGAGTGTGTCCAAAATCCTTTAAGACTTCAAGGATCTTCCCCAAAAACTCAATAAATTCCAGTTGAAAACCCAAAAGCCACCCTTAAGAACTCTTACATTCCCAGGAAGATGAATTTTATGCATTTTCTGGCATAACTCTTTGCATTATGAAAAGTCTATTGCAAACTCTGCTTGACTTGCAACAAGGAGCCCTAAATTGATGCAGTCATGTAGAGCTGTCTGAAAAACCTAATAATTCACATTTTAATAAATGGCGTTGTGTTTTATATCCGATTGATATAATGATGTTCCCTCATTATTGATTTCTGTTGTGCTTTACAGTGGGATTTTTTATGTAGACAACATTTTAGGCAAAAGGTACATTGCCATAAAATGGTAAAACTTGGAAATTTTGAAATGGGATTGTTCACGTGGAGTTTTGGAATACACAAAAGATATACTAAGAAATTGTCAGCGGTAAATCATTTACAAGTGTGGTTCTTCATGCTTTTTTGGTTGTTATATCTACTGGGGCAATAATGTTTGAGATTGTCTTCAGATTCACTGTGTTTTCTGAAGCTTTTGCAGAATCACCTGTTTAAACTGATACTCAAGTTGCTCCAAAGTCTTTCTTGAAGTCACCACAACATCACAGTTAAGTATTGTGGCCCCACCTATAGGTGCAGCCTGACTGTATGGGAGATTGCTAGCTGACCCAACAGTGTAATGAAAGGACTTTTATTTTTGCCTTTTATTCAGAGCCATGAGGTTACCCAGTAGTGCTGCTACTGATGCTACCACAAATTAAACATATCTTAATTTTATATTCTATTTCAGGTGTAGTAGATCTGGTAGTCTTGTTTAGGAGTGGTAGTATAGTGATTAGGGTGATTCCATTTTTATTGATTCTATTTTAGGAGTGTTCCTCTGGATGTCAGTAGTTACCTGTGACCAATATTGGACCATTACACAATATAGGAGATAGCTTTTGTAAGTTTAGTGCTAAAGATCTCTTCAATTTTAAGAACAAAGAGTAAGAAGAAATAGAAATATGTCTGTATCTTCATTTTTTTATTGTTCTCTGTGAGATCTGTGTTTATTTGTTTAATTTTTAGACATTCATTCTAAAATTTCTAAAATAGGTGTCTACATTAAATAAGTGGCCCAGTTTTCAAGTTTGTTGCCTGCAGCTCTTACATGTGTCCAGCATGTTTTCAAAAAATTTGTTTCTCAAACAAATAATACAATGTCCATGCTCAATTTTATTATTGCTTTTGAATCTACCATGACACTATAGTTTTTTAACTCTTTTTCTTCATAGTGAGAGTTAATTCACTATATATATAACAGTTATGTTGACTATATACTGGCAATGTAAGTAGAAGTAGAAAATTCAAAAATTCCTTTAATCAGGAAATTCTTGAGTTCTTAAAAGGAATTTTAGACACTTCTTTTAAAACTGAGAAATAAAACTTTTTTAACTGCATTATGTAATTCTGTCATAAAGCTTTCTAATACCTTCTCTAGAATAGGTAAATTTTTGTGTGTCCATAATGTCTGAAAAGTATCCTGTCCTCTCTGTTATAAACTCTAGGAAAAATTTACATACTTTTAAGTCTGCATTTTTGCTCTTGACTAATGCCTTATTTGTCCTTGTACTCATGCTGGCTATTTGCTTACATTACTCTAGATGTTTCTGCTTTTTTTAAAGACAAGAGGCACAGCATCTTCTTTCGTTCTGCCAGGCTAAAAAAGCTAAACTCTTTTACTCTGCACTTGTGAAACAAATTATTCATTCTAATGATGCTATTAACTGTCCTTTACACCCATTCTATTCTGGACTGATTTTTCTTCAGCCTAGTTGATCAAAGTCATGTAGTATCTTTCTAATTAGGCCTTTAAAATCAGAATATTTCCATTGAACTGAGTCATCTCGTATGTTCTGGACTGTATTTGTCTTCTTCTTTAATGGTTAAATCACAGTGGCTCTGAGTCATCCTGTGATCAACCAGTGCTTTCACGTCCTTTTCCTTGTCTGTTGCTTTCCATAGTGGTCTGTTTCACCAGCTTATAACAGACAATCTTATTATAAAGATGTAAAACATGATTTTGAACATTGTCTTAGATGAAATTCCTCTTTGTTTCAAGGTCAGAAAATAAAAATTGGAAGTCTTTAAGCTGATTTTCATAGAAACTTTGCTTGTATTCACTCCAGCTTGTCTTCCCCTTTCAAAGTTAATAACTGTATTATCAGTTGTAGCTTGTTCCTTTTTCACCTGGAACTAATTGTTACTAATCCATGATGTCTCAGAAGAAATTAGGGGTGAATTGTATTGCCTTGTCTAGAAAAATAGTGTTCGAGGAGAACTGTCATTTGGGTCTGGCATTATTTACCTTTGGTAAACCTACACTGTCTCCCTTTGTGTTCTTTTTCTTCAATTTCTTTGTTTTTGCCTTTTTTTGCCTTACAACTGCAGATTAACAGGTTGGTTGTTGCATGTAGATTTGTGCATATTTTCATTTTCTTAGAACAAAATTATTACATTTCCTTACCACATTTTCATGAATGCATGAATTATGAAGTCCTAAATGCTGGCCTATGGTTTGGAGAACTAACACATGAATGCAGAAGCAACTCTGGGTGGTCCATATAAAAGTGCCTGAAGGACACCATGTTTTTCATGCCATTTACTGGGCAACTCTTTTGAACTCTTTAAAAGTGGCCTATCTTTAGACACAGGAGACCAATATGGCAGCAGCAGCTGTGAATCATGTTGAAAACTGTGCAATAAAGTTGTTCATTTGTGCATAAATCTATACCATTATCTAAATGCCAGACTTGTTCACTCATTCATCCTTACTGCAAGTCATTTTACAGAGCAGCCATCTTTGCTTTATGACCAATTTTGTAGACATCCATCCCCCTAAAAAAAAAAGAAATTGCAATTGTCCTTTGATTTTATGTGTCAGTTCTGTCAAAGATTTGTATGACAATATTCAGCTCTTACTGAATTTGCTTTGACATTTGTGATAATTTTTATATTCTTCTTCTCATTACTGATTGTAACATTGTCTCCATGTAAACATCAACACTTTCATTGAGGTTAAATAAAAAGTGTATTACCTGATTCTTTCTACAGAGCAGCTCTGCTTCTTTCCTTGTCTTTTTAATGTAGATCTGAAGATCTTGTGCTATTGAAACTTAAATACTATTTTGTTTCACTGATCAGTGGGGTTTTCTCCCTTTTCTCCCCTTTCTGATTTTACTCATTGTCCTTTTTGGTCTGCTTATCCATTCTTGATCTTGTAAGTGCCATTAACTTTTATCAGTGAATGTGTTGAGTTTTCCAGGTTTTCAAATATGAAATATAAAATCCTAATGTGGAGATTACTTTTATTTTTTACTTTTATTAGAAAAGGGTTACTGATGGTAAGGTTTTCCAGATAATTTTATATTACAGCTTTTCTAAAATTTCTGTTCTGCTTGCTAAATCTAACATTTCTGTAGTGTGACTCTAGAAAACTTATTATTAATTAGTTGGAACTTTAAACATGGTTTTTAAACTTTTTATCTTATCTATCTTTATTTCTTTTTGATGCCACATTTTCACTGTGCATTAAACCAGCTTTTATGCCTGGCTAGAACAAAGATATCTTGGACTCTGTACTTAGTTTTCCAGATATTGAGATGGATGTGGACTGCAGCATTACTGCATAATGAGTTTACCACATAATAATCACAACATGTGTAGTTATTTCACCTCAATAGCCAGGTGATTTTATGTTGCATTTTTGGAGGTACTGCTTCATTTCTCCCTGGGAATCTATATAAATTCTGCTTTTTCACTTGCTAGTCATCCCCAAGCCTCTCCAGACCTTTGTTTAAACAGCATTCTAATAAGGATGGTTAAACCATGACAAATTAGGAGCAAGATTAAGCAGATAAGTTAACATGGCTGGGGAACTACTAGTTTTCTTGCTTGGTATCATCCCATTAAAAAAAAAAAAAGGCAGTCCAATCTCTTTTAGCAGCTGGCAAGTTGTTTCTCTTGTATAGGCATATTCCAACTGGCATTGTTTCCATTCTTTTTACAGAATTTTATTTGGTATTTTCCCAGATAGTCTAAATTTTTTGGCCTTTTTTGTTGATACTTTTCATACTAGAAAAACAGATCAGAACTCATGTGCAGACTACCTAAAGCCTCACAGTGCTGAGCCAAGTGCCTGTCCTTATCCCATGTATCTTGTGCTAAGATAATTCCAAAGTAGTGTTGGTCAAATACCTACCAGCAGAGACAGCTGAAAAAACATTTTTGTTATGCTAACCACTATACCTTTAACGTAAACCTCAAACTGAAATCTTCAGTTGCTTCTAAGGATCTGCTGTCTTATTTGAGGGACTAAATAAAATCTACTGTATATGTATAAATAATTATTTGCTTGATTTTATTATGGTGACCACACTGTTAACTCAATCAGCCCATATTTAGTAATACAGGCTATTAGCCATAGAGCTTAGTTTTTTCTTTTTGTTTACTGCTACAGTAACTTTAGATAGCTTGTGCCTATTTTGGCAACACCCTTTTATCTTTAATAATCTAATATATGGTGTCTTGCATCTGAAGCTATACAACACCTTGCCAGATTCTTTAAAATCTGGAAGCAGTTGAGGTGTTTTCCCAGTTCTCTGCCAGGTGTTCAGGTGAATTCATTTACTTCTTTTTTTTTTCCCCTTCAGATTTCCTCTTACCTGTTGTTTAGGTGCTGATTTTTAAGTTAAGGAAATTGCTGACAGGAAAAATATACCTTATGACTGCTCTGAGGACTCAAAATTGGATGGTTTCCTATGAAATATATTTTATATTAAACAAAAATACTGTGCCTGAACTCAATATCAAT
Source organism: Platyrinchus mystaceus (assembly GCA_035041135.1). NCBI lineage: Eukaryota > Metazoa > Chordata > Aves > Passeriformes > Tyrannidae > Platyrinchus > Platyrinchus mystaceus. The sequence continues at coordinate 20,898,483 of JAWWLV010000180.1, read as the reverse complement.
CTAGTGTCAAAGTATACACAAGGAAGAGCTACTGAACATGATTTGATTTATGTCATTCCACAGTGGTTATGATGTATGTTTCTTGATAATAATTTTTTGATGAGTATGGTCTCTGAATATTATGCTAAATTTTAGACAAGTAGAATATAGTAATGGAAAAGCAATGCTGCAAATGGGAGCAGGTCTTTTAAAGGAATTATGAAAGTAGAAAGGCCAACATATCACAAAGACACCTAAGGCAAGAGGCTGTCTTTCCTAAACACTTAAAAACTCCTTATAAATGCTAGCATTGATTATAAGGAATGGACTGCTACCAGAATAAAATTGCCTGTGGAAAAATTTCACTTTAAATCTCTCTTTTTTCTCTTAAAACATTTTTAGTAAGGGCCACACATGCATGAGTTGCAAGAATGCCAAGAGTCTGTAGCTCTCAATATCCTGAGGACCATTTCCTCTTTAGGATGAGATTTTCCATTAAAATTTAAAACTTTTAGGATCCAGTTGGATTTATTTGTGCTGTTTTGGTGCCTCAGATATTTTGAAAAATTCCACACAGTCAAAAACAGATCTGAAATGGACACAAAAAATGAAACTTCAAAAGTACTTATAAAACTACACAATTCAAATTATGATTTAGAGTATAAAACAACCTTTCATTTGGCTTTTTGGAAAGTTGATCAAATTCCAAGAAGTCTTAGAAGCCAGGAGTCCTAGGAGCCCTCCCAGAAAATCCTCAGAGCTGGTTTAGAGCTGATAAACCCTCTTTCCATGGCTGCAGGTCAGACAGCAGATTTTCAAATATCTGGGCAGATGACATGGAAGATATCTGAGAGGGTTTGAAATTTGCAGCATTGCTATCATATTTATGTGCAAATGGGTGGATGTCTGTGGATAGCTTTGATTTTAAAACACTGGCATTTTTCAGCAGAAAAATACTCCTTAGAAGAATCTGCACTACGTTCAGGATTTCTAATCAATGCCAGTACAATCTGGTTAATAGGACTAAAAGTGAAATGGAGTCATGACAGGATTATTGACATTCTGTTTTGAAAACACTCACAGAATGTCTAAATCCTGACTAGTTAATTGCTGACACAAACTCTAAGCTTTTCTAGGAAAAATATGAGATGCCAGTGCTGGCCTATGTCATTGTAAAGCTTGCAGCTCCTGTGATGATTCTGTCTCTATTGCTCTTTCTCCCCTCTCAGAGGTGCAGCAGCTTTCTGAGATGCTGCCACTAGCATGCTCAGAAATGTTAGTTCTTATGTGATGTGTTGATAACGATATGTTGCTCAAATAAAAAAATTTAAAATGAGATGAGTTATGTGGATTTTGAAGCACCTGAAGCACAGTGGTTGACTCAAAATTTGATGTTGCTGTCACTGACTTTAATAATATCTGTTCCCAAATTGTGTTTTGTCTCTGAACTCTTGAGCATCTTACAGAGCAAAATAAATACCATCATTTTTATTTCACCCAGTGAGAGGGAAACTGAGGCAAGAGTGGGGAATTGACATATTCTTCACCACACATAAGATTAACAGAATTCAAGACTGAACCTCCAGTCAGGCTTCATCCATCCACAATAAAAGGGATTGCTTGAATGCTCAGGTCATCTCTCTCCTGTGAATAATGAATAATACTATTGAAAATTCTCACACATCTTAGATGAAAAAAATATTCACGAATATTTATTCATATTTTTAAACAGCATTGTGAATATGTGGGCCCTCTCACTGTGTGTATTAATATCCTAGCACATGATCTTGTTGGCAGGCATGTTGCTGTAGCAGACAGTTGGATGTTTAATTTTGAGAAATTTCTGCGTGAAGTGTGTATTTGATGTGCAATGAGTAGTTTGACTTTACACGTACATTTTTCCAGTCAAAGAATAGCCCCGTTCCTTTGCCCTTCACCCCACCAGACTGCCTGCACCCAAAAGAAATTGAGATAACAGTTATACACAGGGCAGTATTCACAATAAAATTGCATTCCAGGAAGTGACTGTAGGCACTATTTAGCAAAGTTTATTAAATAGTTTATGTTATGGGTATTCATATTCTTGGTACATTTTAAAGAGACAACTAGGGAAAAATACTATCCTGAAGTCTAATCAGGAAAATGTTTTCTGTAAATGTGTCTTTTTGTCAAGTAAATAATTTGATGTTGCTGCATGTTTGAGATTTGCTCAGTCAGCCCGAGCAGTGCAACCAGTCCACACAAATTCCATTTGTAGGCTGTGCGCAGCTTTTCTTCACTACATTCAACTTTGCCCCTGCGATGCAAAGCTGTAATCTGTGGGTAAGATTTGGGGCACCATGATCAGGTTCCTTCCTTTCATGCTGTGTAGTGAAGGGTCTTTTTGTGGGCAGAGATAGGGCAGTGGTGAGAAGGTGAGGGGTGGATACCACCTTGGTCTTTCCCCAGCTGTGTGACCTGCCATCAGACCTGCACATCAGCTCCTAGTGCTTCAGGTGTGTGTAGCCTCTTCTCTGCACCTCCTCAGTCCCACAGACAAGCTCTGTCTACACCATTACTTTTTACTACTAGTATCAGTAAGTCCCAATGGAGAAGAAATTAGAGAATCACTATAAATTGGATGATTTCCCCTCTTAGCAAAAGTGCTATAAACCTCTCTGGTTTGTGCAGGACAGCTTTTGTCAAGTCATAGCATGTCGTTGCTTAACCGAGTGCCTTTAGCTGTTGGTTTCATTATCATAAGCTTATTCATATGCTCCTAGCTTTCTCTTTCTGTGTATAATGACCAATTAGTCTAATTTGATATGTCATCGTTATTGCTTTTTCCAGTACAGAATAATAATAAAAATCCAGTATAAATGTAAAGTTAATCACACTGTAACTTCTCTTACACTTCTGTACATCTCCAGGTAAGTTCTCAACAGTGACCTGGTGTTTGAAAAATGACACTTCTAAAAAGTGCTGTGCATAGTTATTGATAATACTTTTATGGCCAAATAGTGTCATGAGAGGTTGAGCATATGCAGATACTTCAGGATATCATAGAGTAAAATATGCCTTTTTCAGAAGCATGAGATAAAGCCAATTATAACAGCTTTAGTGAATTAGGCAGTGGAAACAATCTAAGGATGAGGGCTTGATGTTTAGCTCAGTTAATTCCAATTAAAGCCTTCACAATAATTTAAAAAATCTAAAGTAGAAATGTTTTGTTGCTATTTGCTTTTTTTTTCTGAGTGTTTTTAGTAGCCAGCATCACCTAGATTGAATTCTTACGTAGAAAATGATTTTTTGCCATTTTTACTGTTAAAATTGGAAAACCTTCCCAAAAGATACATGTATATATACATACACAAGAAAATTGTACAGAAGTCTTTATCTCTTTATTTAAGCATCCAAATGACATCACAGACTGCTCATGCTTTTCTCCCATATTTATCGTGTGGTCAGTAGATGCTTCTCATACTCGTTTTGGTTTGCTGATCTCTGTTGTACCTTTTATCTCTCACATGTGTATTGCTCCCAGCACATGGATGTATATTAATGTCATGTTTGTTTATATGATTGTGAAGATTATTGTTTTACTTTGGAAAGAAGTAGTGCACATGTGCTATGAGTAAACTGTGATAATCTATGTAAATTATGTGCACAGAGCCGTACTCTGCCCTTGGGGGAAATGCAAATTAGAACATTTTGTAGTTTGTTTGTTTTTAAATACATACACTTTTTACTTCAAGGCTTAGGACAGACTCCTTGTTTATTTTCCCATTGCTCATCATTTCTTATTCCTTGTAAATATCTTAGTCTGTAATGATTAGTTTGCTACTTTGTCAGGAAAAAAAATGCGTGATGAGTGAAGTCCTCAGAACACAATGTTTGGTGGATTTTATAGCTCTGCTGTAAGAGAATTATCTGCTTGTAAAAGGGTGTATAACACACTCACGACTCAAAGCCATTATAGTGATCTGACAGCCTTCATTCATTTTCTTCCAGTGCCGTCTTGTTTTCTTCTTTTATATTAATGTTTGTAATATTTTTTAATCCTGCATTACTGAAACACAGTTAACTTATTTTCCTTATGTGAAGCAAGAAAAACATATTCATAAAATGTGTTGTTTACTGCACTTGCAGTTCTCTGCAGATGTAATATTTTTTAATAATAAAATTATTTTTATACTTTTTAAGTACCCTTTCAGAAAAATGTTTTAATGTAAGTTGTCTGATTCTATTTTAAGTGAAGGAGAAAACCTGGTAGAGGTTGTCTCTTTAAATCAGATCTGCAGTGTTGATGGACCCTCTAGCAGGCACGGTAAGAACCATTCTCACCTCTGCAGCAGGGAGCTTGACCATATAGACTCTCACATTCAATCAAAACCTTTTCTCTTTTAATATGCACTGTACCAATCCTATTCCCATGGTTACAGCCTGTGCTTCTTTGGTTGCTTCCAGTCTGTTGGAAAAGAAAGGCAGCATACATTTCTTGTACAGGAGTTTAAAACATCATGAAAGCAACCCTGTTGTGATTTGCATTTTAAATGTTTCTTTTTTTTTCTCATTGTACAGAATGCTGTAGCAGTAGCTTCAGTTCATTTGCCACAGTCTGTCTTCTCTCAGTCTTCAGCCTGGCAATCTGTTGATAACTCCACTTGCAAGCTACAGTTTATTGTCTTTCGGAATGGAAAACTCTTTCCTAGCACAGGAAACTCATCAAATCTGGCAGATGATGGGAAACGTAGGACGGTTGCCACACCAGCTGTTTTTGCTAAAATAGGTGAGGAGATGTTATGCATTATTTTCTTTAATCTAAAAGCTACAATGTACTTGATTATGTAGAGAATAGAGGGGTAGAGTATACAGTGGGCTGAGAGGCTGGAAACAGTCTCTGTCTTTAGCACAATGTTTGCAATGGTTCCTGTCTGCATGATTTTATTCAGATCGTCCTGCGAATAAAGAAATGCACTTGCGCTATGATTAAAATGTGTTTTCTGAACTGCTGTTTGTTAACAGTGCTGTTAGAGATGCTTGCTGCTTAAAGCAGGATGCTATCGGAAGGAGCCTTGTTTTAGTCTTTACAATGAGAATTGCAGTGTTAATATCCCGGGCTCTGATAAAAATAAGGCTTTTGGAGTGGGAGTAGTGCCCTGTTGCATTTATCAATACTCAGCAGTATACTTTCTGATACGATGGATGTAAAACAGGTGTTGTTAAAGACTTTTGTCTAAATAAGATATATTGTATGTGCTCCTGAGTAATTATTTTTATTAATTATTCACCCATGCAATTTCACTGATTTTATTTGATCCTGAGTAGTGCTCTCATTTCTATTAACGTTTTTAACTGTTTAAATGTGACTTTGAAAGTGCGGAATTGTCTCAGCTGTTAATCATACCATGAAACTGAGCCATTTCTCTAGCTACATGGGCAATAGTGTAACACTGGTTGTAACTGAATAATCTGAAATGATAAAAAAGATCTGCTTTGTGAGGGATGATTAGATCATTTGGACACATTATGGGACTGAAATATTCAGATTTATTAATACTATTGCAAACTTTTCTGATGTGAGCACTACCTTTGATTTTGACCATGAAGATTATGTCTATGGCTTTTTTCCCCATAGTTTAGTGTAATCTGATCTCTTTACACAGCATTCATCACTAAAGGGTTTTCCAGTCCATCTCTCTGATTCAGTTTGTTGCTTTTGCAGATGGGTGCAGTTTCGGAAACCTCACCAGCCCTCTTACTATAGGATTGAGACACTTTGCACGGGGTATAGACCCCATTGCAGCCTTCTGGGATTTTGACCTTCTAGATGGACATGGAGGCTGGTGGGGAGAAGGGTGCCACATAATTAGCTCTGCAGGCAATATTACCACCATTCAGAGTACGCACTTCAGTAACTTTGCAGTGCTAATGGTAAGTATATGACTTAGCAAATATACCTATATTTTTCTCTCTTTCTATTTTGCCATACATATATGTTCTTTTTATGTTTCATTCTTACTTGTCAGTAGCTAACCTTCTGGGGTTTTATAATGGTTAGTATAAGACAGTCTAAAACAAAGTAAGTTATTTAACTGCTAGTAAGGGAATACCTCGGTGGTCAGTTTTAATATCCTGAGACAGGCCTAATCAGAAATGACATTAGATTCTGTCTTAAAAGTTCCATCAAGGAATGATTAGTATGTAATGGTTATGAATTATAGGACAGGGTTTAAAAATGTATACTCCTGTGTGCTTTTACATCAGCACATCTCAGAGGCTGGTCTGCTTTTGTTCCTGCCCTGCACTGTGTTGATCATACTAATTAGTTGCAGGCATACCGCAATGTTGAATCATTTAATAAATGGAGAGGAATAACATCTTCTGCTTTTTTAAGTAAGGACAGTGCTGTTCTTGTTGATTCTGTAGGAGTTTTAGTTTGTACACCAATTCTGATAGCCTACTTATGAAATTGCTGTTTGTGAGGAAAAATATTCCTGTGCAGTGCTAACACATCAGCCTGCTCTCCTCTATTCTCAGTCACACTTACAGTTCCCTTTGCAGTTATTTAACTAACCTGCTTAGAAGAAAGTTACCTTCATGAAAGCAAAAATACTGTACATGCAATAGTAACCTGTTATTATTTAGGAAATAAAGGAAAGCAAACTAAAAATTGAAAGGTTTCTAACAAAATATAGGTGAGAAAATGTTCGCACCATTAAAAATATTTATTATGAAGCAGTTGTAAAAAGATTAGACCGATGTGTAGTGTTAATACTAGATTGATCCTGAATGCTGATGCATGATTGCACTGTAGATGCTGCTTGTGTACATTACAGAAATGTTTATAGTTGAGTAAATAATGTATTGTGTGTATGTGTAAGGGACAGCAAACACAGGCGACAGGAATTGTGAGGACGTGTGCAGAGAATACCAATCTGCTGCTGTCAGATGGAGCCCAGATGGCAGCCAATCATAGCACAAAGCTGTGGCACCCACGAGTTAAATGCAGATATTATCGTCCACTTTGTAAGAACTGATTTCCTTGAGACTTACTTGGACATTTTTTCACACACTCCAGAACTGTGCAGAATTTAGGAGCTGTTCCTCTGATTTGATGACATCAAATATACCTCATTGTCTACAGATTCTATGAGTTCCCTTTTTTCCCCCATCCACTTGTTTCCTAGAATTTGAAACTTAATTTTGCTTTGAGGATGGTTTTCTAAATTCATTAAAGCAAGCACCTGTTGACTTTGCAGGTGCCACACCCAAAATGGCTTCCTCCTCCTTCAACTGCTTGAGTTCAGCTTGTTCTTAAACTTTGAGTAGTTACTAAATGTTAAACTATTGTTTGCAAACATCCAATTCTATAGTTCCTTTTGGTTTGAAAATTTGAATACTGACACAAGGGCTACAAGTAATTTTTAGTTTGTAAAGCTCATTTATCTCTGAAAAGATGTAGGAGATGGGTTTTTCTACAACCATAAAGGCAACTGGGGCACTTTTTACTGCAGCTTTTGTATATGGTATGTATTTCAGGTTTAGGTCTTGTGTTTGTTTCAGTGTAATAATTCAACTTCGCTTTTTTTTCATGTGTGCATCTTCCATTTTTACTTGTGCAAGACAAGAAAGTAGAATCTTAGACTCGCCCTTGCTTTGCAATTGCTATGGCAGCAAACAATGTGATATGTTTCTTAGCTCATGTTTCACAGTCACTTTTAAGAAAAAAGATGACTTTGGTCATTTTAAAATATATATATCTAAAAATGCACACACACACACATATATATTTCAAAAGTTGTCTTTCTGAACAGCTTTTGGAAAACTTTTGTAGCTTCATTATGTGCAACCATTTTCATTCAAGTATTATTTCTTAATCACTCTTTTGTGGCATAAAGTCAAGGATTGTTTTATTTGACAGATACTAGGCTTTTCTGTGCAGTTCAATTAAAATTATTAAAATTATTAAAATTGTTAAAATATTAATTAAATTAATATTAATTAAAATTAATATTGTTGTGCATAGCTGTTAACCTACAATATGAACAGTATAAATTTCCTATGTGTATCTTCTTAATTCATACCTATGTGCTTAATATATTTTTAGAATACTAACAAACTTAGCAAATTCAAAATAGCTGGCATCTGGTATGTAGCCAGTGAAATTAGCTACAATATCATGATAAATATTATTAATCTATAATTCTCAGATCTATTAAACAATAAAAATTCCTAATTGATTATTATGGTTTGGGGTAATAGAGGAAAACTGAAGTAGTGTCTGTTAACTGAAAAGCAGCGATAAAGCTTTACAATACCAAGAGAATATCCCGCAGTGGAGTGAGACAAAACAGAAGCCTCAGTTAATCCAGCTGTCCATTTTATAGCTAGTACAGCACATATTCTGATTTGTCATTTTTTAAATAGTAAGACAAAGTTTCCCAAACTGCTTTTATAAAAGTTGTTTATGCCTGTGTACTGTAAAGGGGTTAAAATTAGGGTTTTGTAGAGTCCTTTTTTAGAAAGGCAGCAATCAAGGACTTATCAACTACGATTGATAATTAATAAGCATGAGCGTACTTCAAGTGAGAGGCTTCATGTAGAGCCATTTGATTTCTCTCTGTGACAGTTGTTCAAGTGATGTCAGTGAGAGAAAGAGTATAGTTTGGAGGTTGGGTTGGAAAGGAGGTACAGGCTTCTTCTGTCACGTGGCCTCACACTTTCACTTTGCTCTGGGTTGGGCTAGCAAATAGAAGTAAAATGATAGTCAGACATAATACAGCATTATCTTTTTCTGAGCAGCTTTTGAGTAGTATGTCCTAGGGGTGAGAGTAAACTACTGTGAACTAACTCCCAAATTATATTCCTGCCTTTCTCTTCATATATGGCGTGTTTAGACCAGTCCCCTATTTTGTCTTTTCTTTCGTTACCTATAGGAGGAAGACAGAGGGTTACACTGTAGTTTCTTTCGGAGATGGCCAAAGCCCTCTAGGGTCCTGAACTCTGCAATGTGATTTTCTATTTTAGAGTAAAATTATGAACTTATGTACTTTGAAGCTTTGATATATCTAATGAAAAGTATTTGTTTTATAAGTACTATGTATTTTTGCTCTTGTGTGAACTGTATATCAACATTTTAATTTTGCAGGACAATGTGTATCTATGTTATGACCAATCTAGAGAACTGCATATCTGAGTAAAAACTCTTCAGGAGATAATAAAAATATCCAACAGCAACACTGAATTTCAAAATTTGCGAAATATGTTTTGGCATACGTTATCCTCTGTTCTTCCTTTAATTTTTCTTAGAACAGAATGGAAATTCAATAGGGATGGATATTAGTGTAATTGTATACAGCATTTCCTTTTCCTCTTAGACTGCTTTGTCAATAGTAACTTCCTGAAATTTGCCAAATAAACACAAGTAAAAATCTTTAAGTATGATACTTTCCAATTAACATAAAATGGATTAATAAATATTGTTAGCACTTTTAATTGTAATCCTAAAAATAGGATAAATTAAGATAAAATTGTAAACAACTCCTTTCCTGTTCTGTCACAATATGTATCGTTATTCCAACAAACATAGGTGTGGGTTTTGTTGGATTTTTGGTGTTGGTTTGTGAGTGTAAGGAGTAATTATTTGCAAAAGTAGCATACATTCAGTGGATGCTTATATGAGATAATTAAGCCTGAGAAGACTGAGCTGACAGAGAATATTTGAAACTGTTCTGGAGGCAAAATCTGGAAAACTGTGTGAATGAAAAATTGAAGAGAGGCAAGATATTAAAATGGATCACGATAAGAGTTACGGGATTTTTCTCGTGTTGTTTTGCAAGCATTCCCTGAATCTTTTGAGCCTTGGTAGGATCAAAATACCACAAAAGCTACTTTTTCAATATTTTCAGTGTGACTGGAGACAATTGCGGTATTCCTTAAGCCTATTCATGAAGTTCAGTTCTGAAAACAGTCTTCTAAACTTCCGTGTTTCAAGTCTTCTCTAAATTAATCAGCCTGTCTAAGCCTTTTGAGAAATTAATTCACGAGTCGGGGAAGTATTACAGAGATGTCATTTAGAAGGTTGACATAATTACAATATTTGACATTTTCCCCATAGAGAACACAGGGTTTTCTCATAACAGGCTGTGGAAACATGGTTCTGTAGTTTGAAAAATCAGCCTGCTTATAATGAGAGGTATAAGAATGAACCTTTCAAATTCTTTTTTTTTTGTGTGTTTAAACACCTACAGAATAGACCTTGGCAGAATTTAAGCACCAAAGACTATGGAAATGATCCGGAAAGTTTATCTGGTACATGCAAAAGTAGTGGGAACTGCAAAATTTATTGGAATTAGATTCCTCTGAAATGTGAAAAGCTGGATTTCTAAGCTGTGCTGTCATTCAGTGGCCTGGCAAGTAGGCACATACTCCTCACCTAAGTCCTCAGCTGGCATGTACTGCTCATGTAATGTTCATTCTCATAAGAGAATGCTTAGTCCATATGGACAGTATTGAGTCCAGCTTCCCAGAAAAGGCTGCTGTTTTTAAGAATATTCTTGAATGTGTCAAACTTTTGCACATATCCTTGGAATTACTCTTATGAGCAAGATCTGGCTTTTATTTTTTTTCCTTGGGTTACATCTACATTTTATTAAATTGCACTTAATAATATGTATTATTTGCTCTGTAAAATGCATAAACTGGTTTGCTACCAGGGTCAAAAATCCAGGCTTGTGTCCTGTGTCCTTCAAAATGCAATGATTTTATCACAATTCAGGCCTCTGGCTCCAGCCCTTTCCTTCTGTTTGTTTTTCCATTCTGTCGGCCTAATGGATCTTGCATTCTTCATGGTGCGGCTTCACCCAGAGGGTAAAGGGATTCAGACTGTAAAGCTCAGTAAAATGGGCCAACTCTTGGGAGATAGAAGTAAATTAAGGACCTGGAATCTAGGTCTTGAGGCATCTTCTGAGCTTCTGCTGAGCTCCTTCCAATTCATCTATGTCTTTCTTGTGCTGAAGTGCCCCAAACTGGACACAACAGTTGAGATTTGAGCTCACAAGTGGTGAATAGAAGGGAATAATCACTTTCCTCAGTCTGCTGCATGCACTCTTGATAATATGGCCCAATATGGGGTTCACCTCATGTCCACAAGTGCTCACCTCTGCCTTGGCTTGTTGGGTTTTATTTTTGTTGTTGGGTTGTTGTTTTTTTTTAAGTAGTCAGAATCTAAATACAAATAGGAATTTCACTCTGACCAGAACTGATTGTTCAAATCAGTTGTGTTTCTAAGTCTCTGTGGTGCTTGGATATTACTGCTAGAGTTTTAGGTGTCCTGCTTGAAACACAGAAACCAGTTAGACTATACTTTCTAATATCATACTATTAAAAGCAATATATTTAAAATAAATGTTTAATTTGCCAATATAAATAGATGGATTACAACAGTTTACATCACAAACTGGATTCCTTTTAGCAGCTGTGATTTGATTGAAAGTACCAGATATATAATATTGGTTTGCTGTATCTTTCCCTCAGCTTTCTCAGCATCTGCTATGAGATCTCAGGGCTGCCTTTAGTATGTAATCTGTCTATATCTCTTTATATATGTTGAATTTTAACTGAACAGAATAGATATATCTGTTTCAGCCAATCTTTGTAATGAAGCATCAACTTAAAGTGAAACAGTTCCATTTGCACTCTCATGTTTTTATAATTCTGATTGTTGGATGAAGTAGCTGATAAAAATTCTTTTGTGTCACTAATTTCCTTAGTTGATTTCTCTTGTGCTTTGTATACTGTGATGGCATTTATAGCTGAAAGAAGCCAGTTTCACACCTTCTTATAAGGGTAAATGAATGACAAATTCTCATTAGACAACACTGGTAGTTGTAGACACCAGTTGGTAATGGTCAAAGTCTTGTATGTATTCATTTTCCTGTAGATAATTCCTGCCATTTTTCAGTATCATATCATCATATGGATCCCCTCTAGGAAATAAAATCAATCCCACCCTTTTAAAATGCAACCTCCAATTATGCTGCTTTGCGTATTGCATTAAAAAAATGCTTGCTTTCTGCATGTTGTCTTCCCCAGAAGATAACTTGAGGGAGGTTGACAGATCAATAAGATTTAATTATCGTCAAGGAGCAAACAAGATAAATTTATTATATATCTATAATGAAATCTGTTTTCAATGTACAAAACTCTTAAAAAGGATATTCCGCGTTGGCGCTAATGCATTATCATATTCAAAAGTTTTACCATTTATTAACTGTAAAAGACTAGACTACAGATAGTTTTTTAAATCATATTTTAAAATGGAATTAGCTTTAAGATGCTGATTGTTCTTCATTATTCTGTAGGCAAAATGGTTGTATTCCTGTAGGACAGATGGCATTTGCTTTTATACTGATGTTCAAACATAGTGAAAGGTTGAACCTTGCATTTAAACTATTAAAAACTGGTTCTTTAGTATGCTGAACGATGCTATTCAAGTAAAATTGCTTTCATTTGTTGCTACACAGATGTGTAGCTTCACTGGGTTTCCTTTTTCACAACTTTGCTTGTTTTTTTTTCTGAAATATCTATTTAGTTCTTTAAATAACTGCACTGTTGCTACTATATAGTTACAGTAACAGTTTTCTGAATGCACAGAAATGAAGTATGTGCCTAAAATTATGACAAAGTGTACTATTGGTATACTAGAATACAATTGTAAGAATATGAGCTAGAAGTAGGTGTTTTATTATTTTCAGCAGAGTATTTCTATTTAAGTTGTCCAATTTTTGCATTATCGCTCCAATAATATGAGCCAAAATTGTATTGAATGTTTCTGGTAAAGAAACTCATTCTATAAAAGAATTAATGAGGAGATGATGCAAATAAAAACATAGGAGAAAAGATGATCAAAAAAGGTTCTTGAGTGGACATTCAGTGACCGTTCTGAACCAGTAGACTTTTGAGATCTGTGAATTCAGTATATCCTGAAAAAAAATAAAATCAATAGAAAGCCTTAAGAGCATAGGTCTGTCACATTAAAAAGCTAATACATCAAAAGACATAGTTCTTTTCCTTTTCTATTCAATTTGTGGTTGAGGGAAGAGTAACTGACAACACAGACATCTCTAGGAGAGACGGCATAAGCTGAGTACCTCTGTGAAAAGGGACTCCACTTTTCACTTTGAGTCTTGGTGAACTGGGGAGGGCTGAGAGAGGACTTACGTGAGAGACAGGTGATGACAGAGCAGATTCAACGGAGGTACACATGCAAGCTGAGAAAGAACCTGGAGAGAAATGGGATGTGATAACATACAGATGTCATCCTGTTAATAAATTATTTGTTCATTTTGATGATCCTTTATATATATGTTGTAAGCTGCTCTGTTTAGAACTGACATTCATATGCATCTGGAGAAACTGGTACAATCAATTTTAGGAACTTTAAAGCTAGTAATGAAGAAAAATAATAACTACTAAGGCATCTGTTACTTGTGAGGATCATTTTGGAAGGTAAATGGAATTGTTCCTTTCCCCCTATTTAGTAACTGCATACACTCATGAACATTAGTTGCTTGTACATGGACAAATTCATATATATAAATAATGGTGCTAGAAAGCAACACTCTGTGTGCAAATGCAATTAAAAAGAGGTATTAGTATTACAGTCCCAGTCTCCTAAGGGGAAATTTCACCTCTGAAAAATATTGTATTGAATCTTCTTCTAGGGGAACTTAAAATTGACAAATAAGAAAAAAAATCTTTTAAATGTATGCCAGTATTTTCAGTGTTAGAGTTTTCTGGATTGTCATAGTCAGTACTTTTTCAGATTTTAGCTTTTTCTGCTGCTGGGATGTATATTTGGTTTTGTTAGTGCCACTGCACATGGGGACTGGCATGTAGATGACACTTTGTTTGCACTCAGGTGATAGTTTTTGTGTATAATTTTTAGTATTTGTTTGCAGAAATGTAGTGCCACAAACAGATGTGGCTTTATGTATTACAGTGAGCCCTTGATGTTTGCTTTAATTCAGGTAGTCTCAAGACATCCTGTTTTATGTAATGTGCTCCTTTTGCTTTCCATCCATCACACTTCCAGATTTAGCTCTTCTGTTATTTCTTATTTGTGTGATCTAGTAGTTTAGAATAGGAATTGGATAACATTAATTTTAGAAAGATAATTTTATAATTATTTGTGTCAGTAGGCACTAACATGTCCAAAAGGAATGCATGGATCTTTATTCTGCTGTTAATTTAGCTGTACCAGCTGGTTTTGAATTGCTATAGGGAGTGGAGTATTTGCAACTAAGTGTGAAGGTCACTGGGTCAGAGGAGGTGTATCATCTGGGAATTTACTTGAATACAGGAACAAGTCAGTTTATATTTTGGGGGTATTCTCATGGCTTTTTTTTTCTTTGAGTGCTTCTTCTGCAGCCACATATATGCCATTTAGAGACCTCTATGGTAATTTGATATTTTGCACTTAATATCCTAGTAAAATACACACATAAAGTTCACGTTATTGGAAGGAACACACATTGCTAATGTCAGGAAAATGTAATATTCTGTGTATTTTTTCAGACCTTTTTTTTTTAATTAGGATATGTCTGCTTGTACAAAAAGGTTAATTTCTGTCTAGCAAAGGGTATGCAGATGAGGAAAGAGCAGACTGATGTTATTGTAAATTCATGAACTGTATCTACATTAAAAGTTCATCTTTTTTTTTTTCCTGCCCTTGAAAGGGAACAGCTAGAAATGACAGGACATATTGAAATGAAGTCTCAGTTTCACACATGCCTAAAAATGTTAAATCATTTTGCTTTCTTCATAGGATTTTAAGACAGTGCTGTCTTTCCCCCAGTACCCAGGGGAGTTTCTGCACCCTGTGGTTTATGCGTGTACTGCAGTTATGTTGTTGTGCCTGTTTGCTTCCATTATCACCTACATTGTCCATCACAGGTAAGAATTCCATTTTAAGCACTTTTGTTAAATGGTGAGCAATATTCTGAGTATTTCAATTTTTTAACCCTTCCTGTAAATATAAATTAAAATGTTCTGAATTACTGTTGGACAGTAATGGCAGCAATGTGATCTACACCAGAGAAATCAAAACAAAGGTTATGTCAACCTTTCCTAAGCTGTTCCCAAGCTATATCCTTCTGCACACTTTTCCTGAGATTTCTAACTTTACAATTCAATATAAAACCATGAGCACAGTTGCTTTCTGGCAACTTCCAGTTGAGCAGACTTTGGCCAGCTACACTGGCCATGTTGGCTTCAAAGACCATATTTGGTTGGAAGACTAGTAACTGTCATTGGATAAAAGAAATTGTCTTTTAAATTTGGGGTTTAGAAAGCTTGTGTTTTCATTTATGTGAAAAATTTATATAAATGCCATTTTAACTACATACTTCTGGTTAAAGACCATTAGCAATTTAAAAGACTAGGAATGTATTGTACTGTAGAAGCTGCTAAATATTAATTAAGTGAACTTAATGCAATGTCTTCTGATCTTCAGCTTCCATTTAATACTTTAGAGATGTCTTGTTAAAGTTCTGCATATCTGAAGCTATGTAATAAGCCTTTTGCTTTTAGTACTCTACTTTAAATGCTTGATTTGGTGGAGGAAACTTTAAATCAGTAGACTTTTACAACTTTTACCATTAACTTTACCTATTTACCATTTACTTCAATGCTGTGTAAGTCAGACTCTGTCCTATAGGTAGATTGCTACATAGGTGTTCAAGAATCAGAGAATTTAATTCTATCAAATTAAATATTTTTTCTAAATAGTAATTTTCATAATAGATATGTTGGTTTTTTAATTTTAAAATGTGATTTTTTTTCAATAGCACAATCCGAATAAGTAGAAAAGGATGGCATATGCTTCTCAACTTTTGTTTCCATACTGCTCTTACATTTGCTGTTTTTGCTGGTGGAATCAATCGCATTAAATATCCAATTATATGTCAAGCTGTAAGTATCTGTCTTAGTAATTCTTACTTATAGAACTGAAACTTGCAACTGAATTTTCACCATAATATTGATCGTTCTCCTTCTTTTTGTATTTTTTTCCTTGATCTTAAGCTTTTTAAAATAAATCACTGTAAGCATATCTTTTAAAGGCCAACACTGGGATTGTTCAGTGTTTGGTTGTCATCTGAGTTTCTGTAAGAGAGTGATCAATACATTAATGTCTCTGAAGCTCAGAGTTCCTTGGAGGTTTTTTGCTTTTTTTTTAAAAAAGCCCTGAAAATGTTATTATTTCTCTGCTGTATAGGATAGTTGAAAACTATTAATTCAAAATTTTTCTGTCCTTCTTGTGTTTTGGATTGGATGTGTGGGACTAAAGTTAATGCTTCATTATAATACATATATCATTTGCCTGAAGACGGCCCTGGCTTCACTGGGTGATTTCTAAATATACACTTGAGCAGCTTAATGTTTATAGTATGGATATGTCTTTTAATTACAACTTGAGCTAAGGAAACAAAGCAGAACCAGTATAGTTGTGATACGTAGACCCCTGTTTGCACTGCTGGACTGTTTCACATCTCCTGCTTCAGCCATTTTGGGACAATAGTGTCGTGAGATGCGCAGAGAGGGCTGGCTTTAGCTGCCCTGAATATAGAGGCTGAGTTTGTACAATGTGTAAAGAGAGTCATTTCAGTTATCTCCCATAATGCCTGATGAGGGATTGTTGCAATTTGTTTGTCTTAAATATTTCTTCTCTTGGATTTTGTAGAAATGCTCCAGGTCTCATGAATGCTGTTGGTATTTGCTGTAGTAAAACACTTTATTTAGCCAACATTCTCCCAGATATTTTGCCTCTCATTAATCTGGTTCTTTGGAGTGGGTGTAAATAGCCAGTGTCACCAGCTAACAGCAGAGTCACTGCAAAATTTGCATAATTAGTGTAAGAGTTATCACTCTAGTTTTCAGTGAGATGCTTTGCAAGCCTTTTGTGTATACTTGTGTATGACCATCACTAAACATTACATGTAGATCTGTGAGCACTATAACATTATGTGTGAAGTGTAATACACTTATGTGTATTACATGCTATTCATTTAATAACACAGTTGTCCACTAGATTATTTGGAGATAAATATCTCACAATATCTAGTGTGTTGTGTCATAATTAATCTGTAAGTTTTAGCAAATTGAAATATCACTTACCATTGTCTTTGCAGTTTGCAAGTGAGGGTAGCAGATTAGTTTGTAGGGCAGCCATGGCCATGTAATTACATGATCACAAATGACCATCTGTTGCTACAATCATTGTCGGGTTATTTACTTCGCAGATTGCATGGTAACAATGTGGTATTAACAGCTATAATGAAAAATTGATTGAGATAAATGTGTTATTAATAGCCTGTTACAAGTAATACATAAACTGCAGGGGTATCTTAATAAAATGCATTATCAGTAACATCTGTGTCTTGCTATGGTATAGAGCCAGATCCTGAGCTGCTGAGAAACATGCACAGTTACAGAAACTGAATTAATCCATTCCTATATGTCTTCTAACTAGTTTCATAAAGTTAATTATTTACCTGACAACATGCTACATTAACAGACAATATCATCAGTAGTTAAAATTCAGGAAAGGTACAGGTCACACAAGACACAGACTGTCCTCTGTTTCCTGGTAGAAATTGTCTGTCTAATGTACTTAGATAGGGCTAATGGATGAAATAGTTCAAACAATCACAGAATCACAGAATATGCTGAGTTGAAAGGGACCCACAGAGATCATCTAAGAGAAGACTTCTGAAGCTGGTAACAGAGGTTGAACAAATACTCACTCACAGAACATTGTACCCTACCACAGATCCTTTCTTGCTTTCTGACAGCAAGTTTTTCAAAATTCTGAGTCCCAGTGACTGTGTCCTTCTGTGATAACCCTGAGACAATTGCTCTGTGAATTAATATTTAGGGTGCCAAAGCTAGGAGTAAGGGATTCAGGAGTCAGGGAGAGATACTAATAGTCTCCTGAGAAGCTCATGTATTTGAACATTCCCCACAGCTTACATAGGTGTTTCTGGGGTGGACGACACTCCTTCTCTCCTATGTATGGAATACAGCAATTCTTTAAATCATTCAGCCCAGTGAAATGTATATTATATAGCTGGTTTGGACTTCTGTGTCCCTCAAGTCTAAGATTGTCTCTTTCTCCCTTTTTTTTCCCCCCCATTTCTGGAAAATAACCTGATATTGGGCTTTAAAATATATTTGTGAAAATGTTACTGCTTCAAGCAGCACTAAAATATGAGTTATACTGCAGGTGTAACACTTTCAGTGTTGCCATACTACTACATCTTTCAATTTGCTAAAACTCAAAACACAGCTTTACCCTGCAGCAATGCGATTTCCACTTTTTGTTTCCTGAGTGCATAGGGAAAGATTCCAAGTGCAAGTATTTTTTGTCCTAATCACTGAAATGTTGTATCAAAGCCAGTGAACCACCACCTTTCTTATTGTAAATATCCCTAAAACTTGCACACAAATTTCACTGCTGCATCCTTACACAAGTGAAATAATAGACTGAGTTAACTTTTATCCTTCAAAATTAACCAAAAAGGATCATTCTAAAATAGCTTCATTTGGTCTGCCTTCTGTCTCTAAATGAATAGTTCCAGGCTAGTTTTAAGCATAAGAAATTAATGCTATGGAAATGGACCCATTTTCTCTGATAGCTGGAAGAACCTTCAAATCCCCTTGAAGGTGAAGTAATCACACCAAAAAAAATGTCTTTTCAGAGGTGGTCAGATACTTGTTTTTATATGGAACCTAAAAATCTAAAATTCCCTTTTAAACCCACATACCTATTTCATGAGATTTTGTATAGATGTTTCACTTGCATATGTGCTATGCAGCCTATGATTTATAAGGAAAACTGATGTTAGAGTGCTGGTCTAAAAGAGTTGATTGCATCTTCATACATCTCCTGTGTGAGTGAATCTACAGACTATTTAGATTACCCGTGAATCTGATTCTGGGTGTCACTGAATGTTGGCTGGTGTTGTAGAATCCAGTGTCTTGAGTTTATGGCAAAGTCTTTCATGTAAATCAAAAGTTGTCTTAGGAGCAGCTGAATGGGATTAATCAGAGCCAGTACACTACCAGAAAGGTGCTTGAGCCAGCTAGTGGATGACATAGTCAGCCCCTTTTATCTCCTACAGTTAAGATCTCATATTGCTTTCTTTCAAATGGCAGAAGGAAGCTTAATCCTTTTATGTAAGGAATGAGAGAGAAAGGAGACTGTATCTGGATCACTCCCCTTGTGTTGGAGGCATCAGTTCTGTACTCTCAGACAAAGATTTCAGTTTCATGGCCCCTACTTTCCAGGAAAGTATGAAAGGTGTGAGGTTATGGATGCTAGGGAATGAAATCATCAGTTCAGCATGTTGAGGCATGAAGAATAGGCGTATGGGCACAAGAGTCAGGAGCCAGAAAAGTTAGGGAGCAAGACAGAATCTTAATTTTTTATCCTAGTGGCCAGTCAGTGAGTGGCATGATCACTTCAATCGCATCTCGAAGAACCTCCTATATGTTTTTTAAAATAAAAGCTTCTGTGTGAACTTTGGCAAGGCTCAGATCTTCCTTCTCCCTGATGAATGTCAAATGTGAAGCTGCTTGTGAATTCCTTTCTGTAAGGCAGTAAATCTTCAACAAGAAAGTCAAAGCCCATTCCATACTAGCCAGTAGCCTATAAGTTCAACTCGGAAAGTTCAACTTCTTGCGTTAAATTTTCTACCTGTGAGGAGAGCATGGGGTTTTTTCTAATGCTAAATGTTTAAAGATGATGAAATATTCACATCCAGTGGTGTTACAGACTGCAGAGAAATTCCTGAATCCCTTCATCTCACTGAAAAGAATCACTTTCATTGCAGAATTAATAGTTTAATCAGAATGTCAGTGCATATCCAGAACCTTCTTTAAATAGAACTGGCTGAAGAAGTACAATCTTATCTGAAATATGACTACAATTGGAACAAAAAAAGAAAAGAAACTGAATTAAAAACTTGGGGGAAACAAAGAAATTTGTGTGCAAGTTCAAGCTGGTCAAGGGAGCTTTTTGTGCCCAAATGCTTTGCATAAATGTGTATTCTTGTCATTACCATGGTAACGGCATCATGTGGGACTTAAGTTACCTCTAAGGTACTGAAATTTCTTGAAGTATCACAAATAGACAGCATCTTCTTACTGTAGAAAAGCATAATCTTCTATTCAAAAGGCTGGTGCTTATTCCCAAAGATAAGGGTTCTAAGAACACACGATGTGGAAAACATGAATCCAAGCAAACAAGAAAATTTTCACCTTATAGCTGTGGTCATTAAAGAGCTTTAAGTGCAATGCTGTCTTCAAAACTGTCCCGACAGGTTTTTTTCTACCATTTGGACTGTCAGTGGAAAACCTTCTTATGAATAAGGGTCATCACTTCAACATTTCCAGTCATAATCCTTTGTTCTGTGTGGAAAACTCAACCTTTTCCACACAATTTTATGTGAAATACAGAAGTTCTACTAATATCAGAAATAGTTGTAAGTTGCCACTTGGCTATTTAATTTGTATATATTTATTGGCCTCTTAAACGTTACAGAGGCACAGATCCACTCACAAGATACACACAGGTAAATTTTTACCCTGGACCTCTCATGCAGGTTTACGTTTGCTAATGGAGTTAAGTAATTGAGTTTATTGAACAAAGCCACATTTGTCCTGTTCCCCTTTTTGTTGAGTCTTGTCCTTCCCTTCCATGCAGTAAGTTTTTCTAGCATAGAGTTCAGATGTCTTCCTAGCTGAAGAGAGCTAGAAAGAGGTGGTCCCATTGAATGGGACAAAAGAGCTTACAGTCATAGTCCCTAAGCACAACAGTGACAAAAATGCATCTCTGTGACATGACTGATGTCAGTTTAGAGACATGGGGAGGGAAGAGGCAGAGAGCAAAGCCCACTACTTTGAAACACTGAATTTTCAATATGAGGTGTGACAAGCATGTCTTTACTAATTATTGTTAGTGGATGAATAAGAGCAAAAATTCTAATACAGAAGCATATTTTGGGATGGGAATTGAGAAACCAAATTATCGCCACTGTCACGTGAAAGGAGGGCAGAGGTTTAGCTGACCCTTAGTGTGGGAGACATTTTCTTGACCCTTAGTAATTTACTTGTCTGTCAGCGCCCCAGGGAAGCGAAAACCCTTATCTCTGACCAGTCTGTCAGCATCCGTAATCGGGACCCTTCATTGAACAGATTCATAAGATAGGAAGGCGATTCAACTGCCCTTCTCAGGGGAGCTAAGCTGACAGCATGGAGACCCCTCAGTGAATCTTCCCAATGTGTTATCTGCTGCCAGAAACCACTAGCACCTATGATGGACTCACTGTAACAGTTTATAGAATAACACTCTTTATTAATACAAATTGTGACAGATTAATAAGGTTCGTGGGTCATTGGTGATTCTGTCTGACTGCAAAAATGTGTTTAAAGCAATCTACTAATACTATAAAGCGAGCACAAGCTCTAATCCTAATAACAGCATTTATCATGCATAGAATATGTTTCTTACCCAATAGGCGTCCCTATGGGGGGTAAGACAGGTTCACCCTGTCGACTGATTCCAGCAGCTTTGGTGGAGTCTTCCTCAATTTTCCCCCTATTCTCAACTTACTTTTATACTATCTCATTAGGTTTAGGTGGAGCTTGAGTGACTTTAGTCATAAGTACTTTTATTTCTGATTGATGTAAAATTCTCTATCTTTGGTTCACATACTTACTGTGGTGTATCTTGGCGTGTCTCTCTCAGTTGACAGGTACTTACGGTCTTTGAACTACAAGGTACTGACATGTTCCCTTCCCTGCAGGGAATTGTGCGGAGGGAGGCCACAGTGTCTCCACTCTCCTCTGCCCTCTGTTCCATTCACTGTAGCAGTTATTGTTGTATAGGGAGCCTTTGTGGGTCACATTGACCATGTTCCGTCCAGGGAGCAGCAGCTGCATTTTACCCTGTAATGCTTAGTCACCTCTAATTTTTAACCCTATCCATCTTTCCACAACCACAATGAGAAAAGGGCACCCTTTCTTTTAGAATTTAGTGTAACGGCTCAGTGCATCCTTCCAAATTTCACACTGTGGTTGTGTCATCTTGAATCTGTCAGTCATAAGGAGCTCCTGCATCACCAGAATATATCCTCTTTTCCTTCAAGCAAGAAATGCAAATGGTTGGGGTTTTTTTGAGAGAGAAGGATGCATACTATTAAAGAGTTGATAGCATCATCAGAGGATGATAACATTTCTGTCTCCTGTCCATGTTTGTTCAATTTGTCCATATATCAGAAGGAAGTCAGCTACTGAAATGTGAGCACACTGTGAAGAACAATGAGACTAAGGTGTGGCATCGCAGTCGTGTTCGGTCAGTTAAGTTGCCTCCTTGAAAGTTCAATAAAATGGTTTTTATTGTACTATTTTCAGGTTTCTCATTCAATTAAGTGGCTATATGGCCATATATGTTGTTCAACATTTCATATGTAGGTGCCTTTTCACATGGAATTCATTCTGCTGTGCATATTCTTATATCGTACTTGTGTGGAATACAGAATATATAGCAGGCATGCTATGCTGAAATGAGAAAGAGGTTAGGAATCAAATCTCTAGAATTTTTCTGGTTTTATCTCATGATTTATACCTCCTTCTTCTTCTCCATTTCTCCTTCTCCTCTCTCCCTCCTGCCTTACTTCTTCACTCCCCTCCTTGCTCATGGCCCAATTCACTGTGTCCCTACAGAAATGCTGCAAGCTGCATATGAACTAAGTCCAGACAGCACTAGTCCCTGAGCTGGCAATGTCTGCCAGCTGATGATATAAAGTTGTCTCATTCTCTTATTTCTGCTTCTTTTACCTCCAGCAACAACAGCAATGAAGGCTTTATACTCCCTTGTCTAATGTGACAGACAAGTCCCAGAGAAAATTACAAAGGGTTTTCAGTTGAAGATATTTGTTGCTATCTTCAAGTTTTGAGCTATATTACTAAATATAAACAAAATGCGTGGAATTTTTTTTTTTACTCATCAATTATTTTGTTTTAAGTGGAGCAAAAATGAACACTGGTTCAAATAAGTCATTAGATTTGTGTTAGCTTTATTCAGCAATTCTCTGTATTCCTTAAACATTTATGTTCTTTCCAATTATAGCAATATTTTACTTGTCACTGCGAAATGTCAGGTTATTGCTTCAAAGGTAACCTCATTTTATATAATCAGATGGAGACCTAGCTGATGTAATAAAGCACTGGAGATTGGATAAAAGTCCAATTACTGCTTCCACAGTAATGAATAACAATTATTAACATAACAAAGATGTTAGTATTTTAAAGGTGTTTGTACTTTCAGTGATAAACAGACCAGTTTCTTGGTGATAATAACACTATTAGAGATGGTATGTCTTTTTAAGGGAGGATGTCAAGAGCTGTCATTTAATTTTAAAAATTGTATGGCCAAGTTTATAAGTTTCTTAAAATATGTCTGAAAATAATCTGGTTTTGGGCAAATAGCACTGATTCCACTGACAGAAATCAATCTTGGCTGTACGTAGCAGAGAAGGAACTACAGCAAGACATGCCTGAAAAATTAAAGGAAATAGTAGCATAATAGTAAGAAAAAAATACAGGTCTCTCATTAATTTTTAAATCTCATTGTCGTGGTAAGCTAACAAAGTTTGCGACACAAACAGGTGTAAAATGTTGTCATTAATCAGGTTCTTAGAAAACAAATGTCTTTACAGTCTTTGTTTCCTAACATGCCATCTGGCATTACAGATATTACCGATGATAGATTAAATAACTGTTTGTAAGTACAACTGTTAGAGGCACTTACAAATTCAGTTAAAAAAAATCTGTTTGCTTGTAGACATATGCAGTAAGATTCTTCTAAAACACTTGTTTTACTGATCCATTTACTGAGTTGTTTAACTGTCCACTGTTTTTTCTAGGTTGGCATAGTACTGCATTATTCTACACTCTCTACTATGCTATGGATTGGAGTAACTGCCAGGAATATTTATAAGCAAGTCACAAAAAAACCTCAACCATGCCAAAACAGTGACCAGCCTTCTTATCCAAAGCAACCACTACTCAGGTATGGAATGTTAGTTACACTTTATTTTTTAATGTCTTCCTAAAACATATCAATTATAAGCAAACTCTCTTTTATTTCTGTATTCTTTGCCTTTTACAGACTATAAATAGGATCCATAAAGAATTGAGCCACTTAGGTGTATATAAATATCTTAATATTTATTGTATGCTAATAGTTTACTCAGGAGTTAGGCAGAACTGGCATTGGTTGGGTTCAGATACCTTTATCTGAATGGTAAGAATTGAAATGTTTCTTTTGGTTCCTTATGGAGGGAAAAAAAACTACATACAGCAAAAACTGGCTTCCTTCCAAGCATTATTTAATCATCAGAAACTATGCTATAATAACTCATCCTTTACCCTTATCTCTTCTGCTGTAATTCTTGCCCACACTTATATTGGTAGCCTAATAACCTGATAGTAACCTTCCTCATTCCACATCAGAGAGCTAAGGCTATTACAGGAGCAACTGGAAATCTGCACTCCCTATCAGCTTTTTAGATGAAGCAGACTAACAAACATGTCTCTGACAGCATGACGGGGGTAATATAGTAAGAATTCTTACCAGATGCCTATAAGATGCACAGACTCCAAGCCAAAATAGTCAGTATGCACAGAAAGAAAAAAAAAAACCTAACAAAACCTTACCACAAACTAGGTTTTCCAGCTAAAGACATGAGAAGATTAGTTCATCTTTTTTGAGCTTTAGCTGTCAAGAAATTAGGTATTACCCAAAATTATGTATTATACCTGTATAGATTTTGGAAGGAGACTAAGACACAGAAGAACTTCCAGAGAACAATTCTTCCCACCCGTCTTGGATGTTTATATGAGGACATGATGAATTATCTTATGGAGGTGCCTCTCTTTCCCCAGAGATCATGGGAAAACCTGAATGGTCAATTTAGCCTGAAGATCTTCACTTTATAGTGAAGGAAAGGAAATAGGAATTCTACTTTTTATGGCTCTTCTGTGAATAGTCCATATGAGTGTATTCTTTCAGATAGACATAGCTTATTTTAGTTTAAGCACAAAATTCTTAGCAAGTAGCATTTATAGATGACCGTGTTATGTCATAACTTATTAGAAGTCTGTAGGAAGATGAATTGTGTTTTTCTGTCTGATTCTGTGGAGTGAAATTTTTATTAACATCATTAGATTTTCTTTTTATAAAACATTTTATTTCTAGTGATGAAATTGATTATAGTTAACATAAAATTTGTATTGTGAAGAGAAGAATTGCCATATTGATCCTGAGCTTTGTTAGGTGTAAGCAAGAGGATATACTTTCACTCAGAGTGCCTGACTTTGCAGATACATGATTTACTATACTATTCTTCACAAATGAGAATTTCAGTCTTTCAGTTACCAGCTCATGGCAAAATGAATAATTGGCAATTTTCAAATGCTGCACTGTGACTATTAAGGTAGAAAATTGTTACAGGTTACATAGACCCAGCATAGTGTATGTTCTTAAAATTCAAATCTCGTTTGAGTTGGAAAACAATAGACAATCAGGTTACAGAAAAGATTACTCTAATTAAAATCTTTGTTGTACCAGTCATGTTCAGGTTCTCAGACAGTGAAAATAAATAGTAGCTATTTTAAGTTTAGCAATAGAAATGATAAACCTCCTTTTAGCTGTAAGAGAACATGAGTATAATTGTTTAATAGCTAAGTAAAATTATTCTACGTTATTTTTCTCATGCAGGGCACCATATATCTTAGAGACACAGGCACTGAAATGTCTAATATGATTTCATAATGGTTAGTACTAGATTCAAAATAGTAAGGATCACTTCATGTGGGAAACAGGCAAAGTATATGTAAAATCACGTCAAGCAAGAAAATGCTAAACTCATAATTAGTAATTGTTGTTCTTTTAGAATGATAATGATCATCTCTTTGGGCATTTTAACTTTCCTGGTTTTAATAAAATTAATATCAAAGTTATTCTATATCATAATATTTCCATAAAATCCATTTAAGATGCTTATATTTCAGTGCAGTCATTTATAAGGAATGTTTTAACCAGTCAGTGTTCTTGTGTCTGTAAGCCAATGCCAGCCTTTATACATATTGTTCCTCAGGTACATTTGGGTATAGGAGTGTTAATTTGTCTTCATTTGACACCAGTAGATTGCTAAATGGTATAAAGTTTATTCAAACGGAGATTGAGTTAAGCTTTTTTATATGTCAGGACCGCCAGTGATAGGAAGAATATAAAACAGTCCACAAGACACTTTAAACAAGAGGTAGTTTGTCAGTTATCCCTGTCTATAGACCTAGTTTGCCTTGTGTTCAGATTTTGTTGAATACAAATATATGAATGTGTTTGGCAAAAACATTACACTTTGCTGTTGTCCTGCACTCTTCTCTGGTAATGGGTGTATGTGATAGACTGTGTTTCCAGTTCACATATAAGTGGTTTTGTATTCCATATATATACACTTGCTATATGAATGAGACATAAGGATATCTTTTGTGAGTCAATAAGTGGGGTCTACTGCCAAAAATCAATACATAAATCTGACATAAAAATTGCCCCATCACATTTTTTGCAGGGAGCTTGACCAACTCTAAAAAGTAGCTGAAATAGTGACAATAAATACCAAAATATCTAAAAGGAGACCTTACCTATTAGTAGAAAAGGATATGTGCTTATAGCAGTTACTTCAGCTTCTCTGCCTGCTGTTTGCATATTCAATTGCAGAAGCAAGACAAATGAGGTGCACTTGATCTTTTTCTCCTAGTTTTCCCTGGGCTGTGGCAATAAATGTCCTATTATGTAAAATTGTGGTTCTTTATTAGTTTTCTCTGTTATAGATATAGTGATGAAATTTGTAACATTTTTGCAGTCTAATTTTACTGAAACTTGTTCTTCATGGCAATATGATTTTAAATATTGCCTCTTCTTATACATTAATCATGTATTATATGATACATTATATATGCTATGCATTATACACTATATATATTTTACTACATATATTATTCATGAAATATATATTATCTATTAATTACAGAGTTAAATCTCTTGGGGCCTATCACTTTGATGACTGGAACCAGTTGTAACAATTTTGGCATTTTTCTCTAAATGTGCCTGGATGCTAATGAGGTGGATCAAATTAATGCATCATTGACTTTTGTGTATTGAAATGCTGAATCTTAGCACTTCAACAGATAATGAAATTGCTTCCTGTAAAATATACTCTCCGGTATTCTTAATAGAAATAAATAATTCTGTCTGTTCATCCTCTGTGGACATTTGTTAAACCTGGCAGAGTTTAGCTTCTGACTCATCTGAAGTCAGATTTTGCCAGCAAAGGCAAAGGGGCATGCAAGATTCAGCACTTACTTCAATGTACAATACTTCTCATCAGCCCAAGCTGAGGCACAGGTAGTATGAGGCTTTTGTACCTGGTATGTGCATGCATTTTTCATGTGATGCTCTGCACACATGCAAATTAGACAGAAGTACAGACCAAGCAGAAAATATTTCTGAAAGATATTCTGTTAAAACCATTCCTTTCTAGAAAGACAGAAAAAAATTAGATTACTTTCATTTTTAATAAAATAACTACTGAGCACAATTGCATTATAAACATTTAAAATAAAAAATAAATAAGCTGCCAGCTGGGCCAGATATTGGTGCTAAGGAGGCAGATAATTAAGTTTTATCTAGGGTTATGTACAAATATGTCTCCTAATTTTCTCCCAGCTCTTTTATTCTATGAATGTCTTACAAGATAACTGATATGGCAAACTTCAGATTACAGAGTCCAATATCCTATATATGTCATGAAAAAACATCAATGTGCATAAATATGGTTGCAGAATCAACTGCAAAAGGGATAACAGGTGATTTCACTGTCTCTGATGAATTTCATCTTATTTATCATGTAATGTAATAAGCTTTTTTAAATGTTCTTAGTAAAATTGTGGGGCTGCTAGGAAAAGTACCCCTGGAGTGCTTTAGAAAAATTGTGTATTTAGCTTTAGTAGCGATTTAGGAATGGATTGTGTGGCCTTGTATTCAAAGTGTTAGCCTTAGTACTATGGCTAATAAATGAATATAGAGAATTTTGTGAAGATCGTAACTGAGGCAAGTTAAAGTAGTTTCCAGCAGCACACACAGAGTACCTACAGTCAATACCACTGGTTTCAATTCCATTCTCTGACTGTTTTCAACCTTAAATAGAATAATTTTTAGAATCATAGAGCTCTTTGCATATTTCATGTATTTTGAAATGTCTTAACTGTTTTATAGATACTGTCCTTTGACCTGTACACAGAGCAGACCTAGAAACAGTAGGTGAGAAATGGAGCAGTTCAGACAAACTGTAATATTTGCTAATGGATTTGTACATGCAGATGTGTGTGTGTGTGTGTGTGTCTGCTATTCTATATAAGCTTGTATATGGGCAAGTTTCTGTACGTCATATATACACTTCCAGAATACTGAGTGATATCTTGGAAGCAGCAACAGGGGTCTTCCTAGTGAGCTATGTTTGTGGTGTAGTGGTGACTAACAACATATGCCCTGATCACATGGATGTGCAAGATGCAGCAATGCTCCATTTGCATCCTCCCCCTCTCCTGTCAGGGTGGCAGAAGCTCCTTCACATTTGTTCCCAAGCTCATTATTTCTCTCAGCTTACCTAAACATTAATCAGTATCCAGCTAAACATTAGCTAAGTATCTTTGTGGCATTAAATCAAGCGTCGTCAAACTACGGCCCGCGGTCCAGGACCGGCCCGGGGCTGCCCCTAATCCGGCCCGCCCCACTCCCTGCCGGGGGTTGGGGTTGGAAACCAAGCAGCCCCATCCTCCTCCTCCTCCTCCTCTGCGATACGCAGCGGGCGAGAGGCGGGGGCGTCTCCTCTGCTGGGCAAACAGTGTCGGCAGCCTCTCAACTCGGGCAAATCGCCGGAGCCCCTGTGGCAAAGTCCCTTCAGTCCCTTCTGGCCCCC
>JAWWLV010000180.1:20827696-20869317 GCA_035041135.1 Platyrinchus mystaceus | reverse complement strand
CCAAACTATAGTCCGGCCCCCGACAGTGTCTGAGGACAGGGAACCGGCCCCCTGTTTGAAAAGTTTGGGGACCCCTGCATTAAATTATGCTAAATATTTTCACTGCAAAAAGAAGAAACTTTCAAAGCCAAGAAAACCCTCTTCTTCTGTTATTGCCAACCAATGATGTTCTTTCTGAGGCTCTTGCTCTAAAGTGAGGAGATTTAACAGACCTACATGATGCCACAGGGGTCATGGCATCCTCTTAGTGCTTTGCTCACAGTGTTAACCCTGCTTGTCTCAGGATGCACATCTAGATGCTTGATCTGAATTCTGACAAGCTGGAAACCAGCACATGGGCACAAATGGACCTGCTGCTGTGCACTGCTGCATTTGCCTAACTGTTGGTCCTGAGAGAGCCTGGAGGGAAATGTTGTGACTTCCATCACAAATTGATGACATAGTAATTTTTACTGAATAAGTTACCCATAAAGCAGGCAGTTTCCTGAATTTGAGTTGCACACAGCAATATTTATGATGTCACTGAAAATCACCACATGATATATTTCTGAACCATAATGGAGGTGCTAAAAACATTCCAGTTATAAAGACTAGAGACTTCTTATATTTAGTTTTTAAAGAATGCTTATGTCCTTATGTCCATAGAAAACCCCAGAGTAAAAAAGAACTAATTGTTCTAATATTCCCAAGATTGAAAGGGTCTTCAGAAAATGACATTTATTAATCACAGGGTCTAGAAAAATGTCCCCAATCATTTATAACAAATTGGCTACAATTTATTGCAGCATAATAGAAGTGTAATGGAGTAATCAAAATTTGACTTTGATAAAAAATGCTTTATTAAACGTCAGGTTTGGCAAATATGCTATATTTTGGCTATGCCCTTTTCTGAATCCTCAGACTGAATCATATGAAGCAACTTAATTTACATTCTGACAGACAGAAACATTACTTGGCCCCTTGGCACCAGCAGCTCTGAAATGCGGTTAAGTTCTAGTGCATTTTTCATTAACGCTGGCTCTCATAAATTCATGTCTTCAAGTATCAAACAATGAGAGAGAGGGAGAAAGAGGTCAGACGAAAAGCATCAATTACAGTGTATTGTTTTCTTTAGGATATGTCCTTAAATATTAATTCTCATAGAGTCTTGAAGCCCATTTTTCCTTCCCACACTAAACATACTCCTCTATAAAGTGTAAATTTAGGCCTGATTATCCCAAGGGATTATCTGTCTTTCCCTTTAAAATTCTCTATAGTTTGTATATGTTCAATTAAATGGAAAATGCCACAAGGCAGAATTCTCACAAGCCCTGAGGAGATCTCTGTAGTTCACTCTTTACTAGTAGAATAGCCACAGTTGTGTCACTGGAGAGTAAGTGAAAATGATGTCTCCCTATGAGTAAGGTTTTCACCAGCTGGAGGAACCATGATGGCATGATAAGCCAACAGTGTCACTGAAAATATGCTGTATCATGCTCAAGGAAGTTGGCTATAATTTAAACACTTGATTATATCCTTTGCTTGGAGGACAGAATATTTTGATGTGGGCAGGGTCAGTCATCAGGAAGTTTAACTAATGTCTCTGATATTATAATCAATGCGTCTTATTCTAGATATTGGAAATTAAGACTAGAAATGTGTATTATTAGATCATTTTGAAATTGTTCTGTAATTAGTTATTCTCAAGACTGCTTATTGCCTTCATACTGTAAGTTTCTAAAAAGAGCAAAGTATGTAACAGCTGTTTTCATTGAATGGCTTGGGTTGGAAGGGACCCTGAAGATCGCCTAGTGATATTTCTTAAATGTTATCTGCAAAACACTATTCCCATGTTTCTTGTTTCAATATTTGTCATATTTCCCAGAAAGGAGAAAGGCCACATTGCTGAAATACCTTTTTTTAATTTTTTGCATTTGATAAAAGTTGAATGTAAGAGAAGCCATGTTTTTCTTACAGCTATTGTGTTAGTTTTATTCAACAAAATAAGACATATTCAACATCAAAATAATTTGCTATATTGTTATATAGGATATTAAAATAATCTAAACATTACAGCCTTTTCAGACTTTTAGTTTGATTTAATTATAGAGCTAATCTTGTGAACAATGCTTTATTCTGAAGACAATTTTAATAACTCTGACATTCAAAGATGATACAACACAACTGACAATACCACAGTACCACAGAAATGCTGATCATTTTGGTCAGATTGTACTGTGTTTTATCAGCCCACCAATTTAGGCAAGTTCTCAAAAAAACCCCAAACGAACAAAAAACCCCACCCAAACAAAAAGAATTTTAATATGGAACCTTAGCCAGAACAACCAGAAAGATTCTGCCCTTTGAGGGTATAAAAGCTATAAATGGAAGAGATAGGGGAAAGGAACAAAACAGGAAGTTTAAGTCTGTACATCATGAATGAGATGGAGAGAGAAGGTTGCAGAACCTAAAGGTGCTTGAAATTTGGTTTGATACTTCAAGGACATACTGGTATTGCATACCATTTAATATGATCCCTCTTAAAAGGCTGATATATGGTCAGATGGAGTCAAGGATTATAGCCAGAGCCATTTTACTGCTAGCTAGAAATGTAACTAAAAGCTCTGCAGTGGAAAAGGGTATAAAATGGTGATAAGGGAAACATTTTCATGAATTCTTTTGATTGAATTTCCATATGAAGCTAATTGTATTTCTGTCAAATGGGGTGAAAATTATCTTAGGTCAAAGGAAATGCTTAATTCGAGTTTGAATTAGTTGTTCCACACGAGAAAATTACCAGTAAAAAGAAAATATTAAAATATTAAGGAGACCTAGAATAGCAATATATTGTCAGCGATACCTGGAGAAAGTTGTTGCACTTCGCGTAGGCCACATAAGTATTCACTGCTGACAGCACTGGGTTGCCAGTGAATGGTATCACAGAGTGGAGGTATTTTCCTGCCTACTCTAAATCAAACAGAACAAGTGATTACAGCTTTACTTCTCCACCTTTAAGGTGAGAGATTGAATTGTTGAGTTGCTAAGAGCAAGATGGTAACAGAAACACCTGTTTTGCTTTTAATTTCATTTCATCTATCTTGTGAATCAAAACTCCATCTGAAAGTATTTCAGAAGTTTGTTCTCAAGTCCTAGTTGTCAACACTGTTCTTCAAAATGGACCTAAATGCACTATCAAATACTTTCAGTGAAAGATTCCTGGAACAGAGGTTCCTCCTTGATTTGACTTTATTTCAAGTGCGTGTCACAATCAAAGCAGAAAAAAGATTTTGTTAGGTGCAGGCAAGATACACACAAGACAGACACTTTCCAAAGTAGAAATGCAATAATACCAAATCTTTAAGAGATGTTGAGGTAGAAGGTGAAGTTTTATCTTCTTTTTTTTGAAGAACAGTGTCTGAGCTACTTCGTATAGATGAAAAGAAGTGGGTTACGGTTATTGCAAAAGAAATGTGTGTCAACTTCCTACTTGTAAACAAGTTATTAAACAGCATAGCAAGTCACATATACAGATCCATTCAAGTAAAACTCTCTTGAATACTAAAGCTATTGGCAAATGGAGCTACAAAAAGGAAAATAGTCACACCTGACTGATACTTGGTCATTTAATGAGAGAATGATGGTCTTGGAACTTTGGAACTTGAACACTGTGAGTTATGGCATTTGCAAGCTTGCAAAGTTGTGAGCTTCATGGAGACTTATAATGATTCCTAAGATATTTTCAGGTTTGAAAGGCTGGAACTGCAATATGCTGATCTGCAGAACTGTATTATATTAAATTTTCAGCTGCTTTTGAGTTCACGTCTAGGTATTTCCTAGAAATTCAGAATTTTTGTCACACTATTTCTTGCCTTAATACTCTCTACAATTTCAGCTAGTCATACACATAATTGTAGAGGGTAAGTTAAAGGGTGAGTAAGCTTGATAAAATGCTCCTTGCTTTGATATGCTGCTCCAGGCAAAATGTAAAACACTGTTTGGAAATTTTACAAGTTCAAGGATTTTAAGAAGATAGTATATTCAGACTCCAATGGGGGCTTTGTAGAAAACTGTATCAGATTTGAAAGAGCTCAGTATGTTTTCAGATGATTCTCTGGTGTTATATAGATTAAACTTAATTATGCAAAAATGCTGTAAAGAGAAATGCATAAAATCTTCTCAAAAGTGCTTATTGTCATTGTATGGACAAAGAACTAAGCTTTCCCATCTGCATGAAATAATATTCACCACAGTTACAGAAAAGACTATCTGACTTATAATTGTGAATTGTTGTACTCGTTTATTATTAAGAAAAAAGAAAAACAAAGCATTTGATTTATTTAAGTAAAACCAGAGTAACATTAGATAGACACTCTTTCTTATGAAAATTATTCTGTGAGAAAGATGGAAGTTAAAGTTTGTTGCAGGACACCTGTCTCTTAAGTAGGCATCTATATACATCCAGCTGAACTGTAATGAAAACAGTGATCTTGCAAGAAAACATAAGTCATGAAGATTTATGAAGTGTGTTGCGCAGACTGATAAACTGCAATGTCACAGAAACGAGAACACTGAAGGAAACCAACTAGTGTAATACTGGATTGTGGAATAGTCTGTAATAACTGCAGTACAGTACAATTACTATGGATTTAAATTATAGCATGCATAGGACTTATAAGGTATTGCATTTACTAATGCATTGCCACTATTCCATAAAGTAATTCTGGCTAAAAGATATTAGATTCCAAAAGTAAATGCTGAACAATAAAATGTACATGGGTTATCTTAAAATAAACTAACAATAAAAACCAAATATGCCTTTTGATGCACATATGTATATATATTAGCAATGATAGTTTTAAAGACATAATTTAAATGTTTCCGAATATTTTTCTTTATTAATGAATGGAAAAATTCAAGGAAATGAAAGTATTTTCCTTGTCCAGACATAACTGATGAAATCCACAGATATGCATATTACATTAAATATACTGGAGCATATATAACTGTAACTGTTGCAAATTCAGCTTCAGACCTGGCTTATTCTGTGCATACTTCCTGTCAAATATGTGTGATAATCTCTGTTTTATGCCTGTTTTGAAGGAGGGCTTAAAAGTCTTAAGAGGAAGAGCTGCATTAAATTTATTCACTTGATTTTTAATTGAGAGACCATGGAAAAATACACATAAACTTCCACTGATCTCCTTGATGTTGTACATCCTAGATAGTTGGAAACCATTACTGGAGGTGTGGATGGTTCTTTTCTTTTCAACTTAGTATTCATTAAAAACTCCAAATGAGAAGACATTAAAAAGAAAAACACACAATAAATAAGCTTAAATTGCAGTAAGGGGTAAATAGGTTCATATTAGAAAAATATTTTAAAGTATGGGAATAGTTGATAATTAAAACAGGTTACCTGGGAGGCTGTGGAAGCTCTGTCACAAGCAATTTGTTAACATGGATTAGATAAAGGCAAACCAGTCTTGATAGATGTTTAATGTGACCCTGACTCAGAGCTTTTGAGTGGACTAGATGACCTCCTGATATTCATCCCTGCCCTACAATTTGTTATTATTAAACCAAGAATTTTTCCTAAAAGTATTTTCATTTTTCAACCTTTATTCACTGCTGAATTCCTACAGCCTCATTGGTGTCATAAGAAACTCCTGTGTTTTATTATGTAAGCAAATTCTGACAGAAGAGACTTTGAAACTAATGTGTTCCAAATATGCCTTCAGTGTTTGGAAATGTTATGAGTCTTGTAGAAACTGGCTGTTGATCCCCCAGGTATTTTTATTCAGGTACCACGTAACTATATAAAACATAAAAAAAATTAGACCAGCTTCTGCTCTGAAACATATGCAGCCACAACGGGTTTTCAGTGGGAGTTACGCATATTTAATAACAAGAAGATTTTGGTTTATAGATGGAAAATACTATTTATTGCTACTTACAAATAAAGTTTGGTAAATATCCTGGAATTTTAATGATACAGATTAAAATGATTTAAATATATAATATTTAATATACCTCAGCAAAACAGAATGTCCAAATTAAACCTTATGCCTCTGTTGATTGCGTACTCACTCAGACAAAGGGGTAATGCCATTATTATTGGATTACACTTAGTACTCAAAGAATCATTTAGAGATTCTAACAATTTATCTGAAAGTGAACAATGGCCACGTTTTCTGTGAAAGAAAATCTCAGCCCATGAGATACCTTATTTATCTATTGATTATGAGACATAACTGGATAATGTTTTATCTATTGATTAGGACGTAAGAGATCTATGATTACTGAAGACCATTTGTGTTTAGTTTTCAGTATTTATGAGCAATATCAAGAAATTGGAGATTTCAGAGATTTACCTTCAAATATTCTATATTATTTTTATGGTAAAACGTATCAAATGTAGTAAGTAGCTCCCTGTTCCAACATGCCTTAACTGGTAGCAAGGCTTATTCAAGCAGTCACATCAGTGGTTATAGGTAATTCACCAAGACCATTATCCACAAATTTATGCCTATAAATCTCTGAGAAGATAATTTGCCCAGATATATTTATTACTTTAGTTTATTGCCTAGTCTTTTACTTTTGAAGCCATTGCTTTTGTATGTTGATTATAGAGGATCTCTAAATTTGTGGTATTTGCAAAGTCACACTATCTTGCTGCTTCTTCATATTAGACGTGTTTATAGACATCTCCAGGAAAGAAATACCTTTACAGGCAGAGCTCATTTCCAAGAAGTATCTGTACATGCCACTTTGGAATTGGATTTCTGGAATTACTGATGTATCTAAAACTCTTCCTCATGAATCAAAAAGATAAGGAGCGGGAATTGTGGGCAAATTACTACCTCTGTTATTTTCAGAATAGGCACTCCATGCTGGCTGTAATTCGTAGGTAATGCATTTTGGACTATTTAATGTGGATTATCATACTTGTATTATTGTCTCATATGAGAATGACATTAAACTTGTAGACTCTTAGTCTTCCATTAGTGATATTGAAAAAGCAACCAGTTAGCTATATTCCCTCTTCATGCTTTTAAGAGAGTGTTTTCCAGCTAGAGAGAACTCTTCTTTCTGAGGTTCTGGCATTGCTAAATCCGATAACAATTATTGTACCTAGCAAAGCTAGGAAGTCTTCTGAGCTGGAAAGCTGAGCAATGCAATGCTCTTATAGTTTTGTGAAGATGGCAGTGACTGCTGTTTATTTCTTTTCAGATTTTTTTTTCCATGTTACTAACACAGTAACATTCTGGAAATGACATGTCATTTATAGCTTTTAATTAATATTTTTTGATTAATGCTTATAAAACAACTCTTATCTCTGCTTATCATTTTCTTTCAAAGCTTCATGATCACTTCTGGTTGAGTGCTCCAAGAAACCCTATGATTTTTAGAAATTTACCTTTTGACCTTTTTATATATGATGGAAAACCTTTCTTTTTGCTTCTGGTTAAAATCTCATATAGGCATCACCAAAAAAAGATTTCTGTGCATGTCAGCTTTTAAGCAATAGGAAAAAAACAAATGTTCATGCTATCGTCATACATAAAATATTTTCCATAGCTCAGCTTAGTGAGACTAAGACCGACAACAGCAAAAAACCTCAACATTAAAGTTGAAAATTGGGGTTGACATTCATGAACTCATGCAATTGTACCTTTCTTTCTTACTTTCCAATAGGGTGAATTAAGGACAAAATGTCAACCTGAATTTTTGCCAATAAATCTGAATCTCCACGGTTTTGTGGACTCAAGTCATTAACTGGATAGAACTTGTCTATGAGTTAATATCAGAGTAATCCATAACAACTTTTTTTACATAGCATTAAAAAAGAATGCATTTTTCTCTCTCTAGATTAGCAGATTGAATTACATCTTGTGGACTATGAAGGAGAAAGTGTTCCAGAAAGAAGCCAAAAGTCTAAAACCATCTAAAAAATAATCAAGTTTTTTTCAGCATTTTAATGCTGCCCTGCTGTATGTTACATTTAATAACACTTACTTGCTAAGTTCTTGGCTACCTGTATATCTGTCAAGAAGAAAAATTGGAAGTTGTAGAAGTGGATAACATGACATAAATCCTATTATAATATTTTCAAAAAAAAAAAAAAGAGTAAGCTTTTTCCTTTATTCAAACTCCAAGGATGAAACTTCTCTGAGGTTCTTTATAGGGCAGATTAGTTTCTGAAAATGCCATTGTGTAGTATAAAATCATGCAAGTCAGCATTTCACTCATATGGAGTTTGATCAAAGCCAGTGGGAACAATTAGATAAGTAATGGATGCACAACTTATCAGATATAATAATGGGGTTTATACATAGCATAGATTTCCCTTTTGTTTCAACTAGTCTTGGCTGGCTACAGTCACAGCTGTAGGCATTGGTGATGGGATGTGAAGTGGGGTCTCTTTCTGAGCTCGATCGTGTCCCATCTTGGTTACATTTTGATAATGCATTGTACTTTTCTAAAAAACTGTTAGAGTTATTTATTTGAAAACATATATTTGAAATTTGAAAATATTTGAAATATATTTATATTGAAAAATATTCAGAATATATTTGAAAATTTAGGAATTTTCAAGCTGTGCTCACTTGCTTGTGAATCAGTAGTGCAATATTTCAATTTACAGGTTGATATATACTAGAAGAGCAATAGATTTAAAGAGCCCTTCTCTCAGCCTTGACAACTGGCGTGGATGGACTCCTAAGACTGAAAAGATAACAATTAATAGTAATCATAGAGTCCTAAAAATAATAAGATTGGCAGAAACATCTGTAAGTCATCTAGTTTAACTCTCCATTCAAAGCAGATACAACTTAAAAGTTAACTCAGGATCTCATCTAGTCCAGTTTTGAAAATCTGCGAGGACTTCTTCCTCCCATCCTAGTTCTGTGTCCTTTTAGCCATCATCTTGAATGGACCACAAACATGAAATGTAAGCGCTTGTAACCTAGCCTGAAACAGAACACAAATCACTCAAATCCCATGAACAAAACCCCATAAGTCTAAAAGAACATCATTAAAATATTAAGTGTTAATGTAAAGTTAAAATTCCTAGATAATGTTAAATATATAAATATCATGTTCATAAACACAAGACATACCCATTAGCTTGTACTTAGTGTATCTGAACTATTGATGAGAGAGTATAAGGCATAGCAAAAGAAATGCATCATGTGGTGGCCACCTCATTCTGCCACAGTCCATGAGGGCTCTGATTCTCTAGTCCTTTCAGCCTTTCCAGGAGTTTAACAAATTTCTAAAAAAAAAAAAAAATCAAAAATGAAAATAAAATGGAGTCATAACAGAAGTGATTTTACATCCCTGCAAATTGAAAGTATCCCTACCTCATAAGGAAATTAGCACCATTTGTGCTAGTACCAAAATGCTGAGTATCCAGTGCTCTCAGCACTTAGGTGTGATGGCCGACCCTTAATCATCTAATTCAAGGGAAGAGATCTGTCTTCCCCATCAGAGTCCAAGCACCTGATTACTGAGTATCACCTTAAGGAGCAGATTAACTTGGTGTAATAGTTCTCTGTACCAAAGTAAACTTTAAATCGTCTCTTGCCTCAGGGCGTGTTGTTACGAGTAGTAGTCTTTTCTTCACCTTAATGCTACAGTCAATGTAGCATTAAGAGAGTAGAGAACTTTGTTATGCCCTAAAAAAAATGTGATGTATTCAAATATGTAAAGGTTGTGGCTTGTTGTTGAAAAATATCCAAAATACATTTATCATTACTACATGGGTATAAAATTACTTGGTCCAGCTAATAGCTAAGCTAAGAAAAAAAAGAAAATGCAGCTTTCTTTCAAATAGCAAAATTGAGGAATATGTTACAGGTTGAAATACATTAAAGCAAAGCTGTCATTACTAAGGAATCCTGAGTGAAAAACAACAGGAAGTACTAAAATGTGCTTTAAAGTATGTTGGAATACCACCAAATTAGCAAGTCAAGGAGAGTAGTTATTCACAATCAAATTACTAGGTTTGGGATTTCTTCTGTTTTCCTTCTGTATGAGTTCATTGAGTTGCAGATAGGAGTTGCATATACAGTAGTTATGTGTTCCAAATGTTGCCAGCTGTAAAACTGAATTATCATTCACAACTCTTTTGATATGTCTTCTTATTCTGAAAAGAAAAATAAATTCAGGATTTAGAAGTGATGATGTAATAGATATTCAGAAAAAATTCCGGTTGAAACAAATTGAAATGTTTCGTCTTCATAGTTTGGATTTTTTACTTGACCTATATTTTGCAGCTTTACATTTTAGATATCTGGTGTATGAATTTTCAGTAACTAGTCTTTGTGGAGTGCAATTTAATTCTTGAGGCAAGCACTCTATTCTGTCCTGCTGCCCTTCATAAAGACTGAGATACCTTTTTCTCAGCAACTATTTTTGAAGAAAGACAATATTAAGGTAGATTTAAAAAAAAAAAAGGCATTTAAACAGGCACCGTATGCGTAATACTTTATTTTCAATTTTTCATTGTGCAATCTTGGTAAATAAAGCAAAACTATAGTGCCCTTAGGATCAATACACAAAGGCACTGAGGTTTTATCTTAGGATCTTAACATCTGTGCCTTGCACTGGCTTTCCCTGACAGTGTTTCCAGATAGTTCTCTGTATGATTGAAAGCAGTATTCAGTGTGAATGAACATCATGTCTGATATTTGAGGGAACTGCTTTTTATTAACTTTAAGGGATGCTAGCTCCTTAACTCATGACCTGTGGCAAACCCTAAAAATACTAGACCTATTAAAAAAAATTAAAATATTTTAAAATGAGAACCAAACTGAAACACAATTTCCCTTCCTTCACCATGGAGTACGGTCTTTAGAGGAATTCAAAGCCTGCTTGTCTGCTTTTCACATCAGAAAGAATTCCTTTTGGGAAACTGTTTTCTCTGTTCTCTAAAAATGTGAGTTTGATTTGTTAATGATAAAAGCTTGGTAACTGAAAAGATTCAACAGAAAGGATATTGTGGTTTCCATGGATCTTCTGCATAAATGCTTTTCAATTTTAAATGTTCCTCTGGATTTGTGACTGAATACTTCTTGTAGACCAAGAAGATTTAATAATCAAAATGATATTATTTTTATTTAGTGTGTGGTTTCTTCATATCTTGAACAAGACCGTTTGTCCTCTCACTTTGCCTGAGGATACATCTTGCTATAGCTGTGTGATTAGATTTTAGATAGATGCAGTTGAAAATAAACCCAATTACCTAAATAGATGGAAGGCAGAAGTAAATTGTGATTAGCACATAATTGTAAACCCCGAGATGCAGAATCCTGAAACACTAAATGTTTAATTTTGGGGAAGTAGAACCTAATCCTTAACAGTATTTTGAAGATGAGGTGTTTATTACCTTATTAGTAAAATTCTCAGAAACACTAATAATGCTTTAATACTTTGAAGTTTTAACATTTAAAAGCCGATAGAGATACCTCCATATTATCTATATACAGTCTGTCCTGAGTATGGTGCATGGGTGTTGTTTAAGAATATGCATAGGATACACTGAACAAATCTAGGCAGAGAGATAAAATTTACTGTTGTTTTGTAAACTTTGTAAGAAAGTGCTTTATAAAGACATACGAACCTATCAAATATTATTCTATTAAATATTAAAATATGTATGTTACATGGTGGCCATAAACTGTGTAATTTTACAGTCTTTCTAGAGTACTCTAACAGTAACAACCTAATCATCGTTATGTGATAGAAACCAGCTGATGCATCCATCAGTTTTACATACAATTATGTCTGAAGCTCTAGTTTTAATTTTCATTGAAGAAGGGCAATTTTTTTTTTCCAGAAATGGCAGATTTAGTAAGACAACATTAAATTTCCTAAACAGATTACTTTAATGGCCTGTATCAATGAAACTGGCTGTATAAGACACTTGGTATGTTTCAGAGCCAGCTGAAAAGATAAAAATGCTTTTTAGCTTGTTGGAGCTGTGCTTTCTCACAACTACTTTCTCTCTGTAAGTAGTAACACTAACATCATTCAGGAATCAGTAAACTAAACTGAAAATTGTGGTATTAGTGTAGAAAAGGACATTTTTGAAAACAGTGTATTTAATATTCCTGTTTGCTAGTTTTTAAACCATTAAAGTTCAATTTTTCATATTTTGCCTAAAATTATCTGTAATGGAAAAATGTAAATTTATTCTT
This sequence comes from Platyrinchus mystaceus, assembly GCA_035041135.1. Lineage (NCBI taxonomy): Eukaryota > Metazoa > Chordata > Aves > Passeriformes > Tyrannidae > Platyrinchus > Platyrinchus mystaceus. Next base: position 20,857,138 of record JAWWLV010000180.1, on the reverse strand, counting down.
ATTTATATTTTTATCTCCTCGAGAAGTAGTCAACTGTTGTTGAGACTTTTCCTGCCTAATAACTTTGCTAATCAGTCTGAGACGGATGGCGATCATTGAACTTCAGCAAGTTGCACATGACTAGATGGGCAGGTGAATAACAAAGATAAACACCTGAACATAAGGGAAGGACTGGTATTACAGAGAGATGGCATAACTATGGGAAAGGTCTCAAAGGGACCTTGTAACTTCTCTAGGCACCAAAGATGATCATAAGACAAAAACTGTAGGAAATCAGATTTCAGTTTTTCTTGTGCCCACATAAAAGTTCATTATAGAAAGGTAAGATTCTTTAGCATCTACCCTCTGGAACAGGGACTTAATTTTGCATCAAAAGATACAAGACTTGCAAAAAATGTGCAAATTAACAATTTAGTTTTTGTAGAAATGCACATCTTCGAAGTATTTCTTGTATTTTTCTCTTTCTTCTAAACGATTTCAGCTCCCTGTGGCACTGTGGGCAAAGAGCTTGCCCTTCATATAAGATCATTGATTTATATAAGAGGAAAAGGAAAAGAATACATGAATTTAGAAGGATAGAGTTAGCGTGATCTCTCTAGAGCTGTTTCCCAGGAGTTCCTGTATTCTCTTTTCATTTGCACACATCTATCTTAAATGCTCAGCTGAGCAAATCTAAGAACAAGGCACCTGGGTCCACCGATAGAGCTCCTATCTTCATTAATTGATCGCTTGGTCATTGATATCTTCTGAATCATTTTCTGTGTGTACAGTGGGAGAGCTTAACAGAAAATAAAACTAAGAGTATTACTCGTATATTACCTGTGAATATTATGTAACTAAAATTATTTAGCTCTAACTTGGCAATGTAGCTCATAATAAAAATTAAGGCTTGATAACATCTTTTTTTAGTACCACAAATATACTTCATACCTCAACTGAAAAATATACCAAGTAGTGAATTAATAACTTCTGATACAACTCTTCAAAGGTTCTTCTGTGAAAGCTGAAAATAGTGTATTTTCAGGTAATGTAAAAATTAGAAAACAAGGACTTGAATGATCTGTTTAAAATTTTTAAAAAAAATTACTGCAGAAGAAAAAACATTCTTCTTGACAAAAAACTGCTGCCTACAAAGTAAGTAAGTGTCAAACTCAGCAACGTATGAAACACAGGGGGATTCAGGGAGTTGTGTTGGTGACTGCCATAATAAAATGTGAGGTTGACGTAAATGCCTTTTTAAAAATATGATTTCAAAATTTAGTTGTAGGAGAACGCAGACCAGAACCCCCTGTCAGTGACTTTCACAGTCAAACCAAATTAAAATATATGTCCTCCTGCTAGTCATTTCATTTGCTTCCTTTGTCAGTCTTAATGAAGTATTACCTCAAGTAAAACCAAAGAAATCCATATTTTCTATTTAAAATTCAAGGTGGTTCTACTGACAATCATAAAACATTGATACTAATATAAAGTGAACTGGGTATTAAATATGTGACAATATAAAAGTACAGCACTTACCACTATCTTTGCATGCTTTGCTTTTCATTTCACTTTCATATTATATGAAATGCCACTGTCATATATAGGCTCTTATCAGAATTCCTTGTCTTGATGAGGGTTGATAGTTAATGGTTCTTTTCTCCCCTTTGAAAGGAAGAAGGACATGCTCATGGTAATTGACTTTCTAAAGGTGTACTGCAATGCTCGGTGAAGCAGTTGTGTTTGATTCAGTAGGCTGGAACTGCAAAATAATTTCAGCTAACAGCCAGAGGAGTCAAATGCCTGGAAAAATGAGGTAGCAGTGAATACCTCCAAACAAGAGTGTCAGCCATTTTACTACTAAGTAGGAATAGAGGTCAATAGAGCTAAACTGCAGCATGGAATAAACTGTAAGAATCATCTCGGTCTTTGATTTCCAGCAGTGCCAAAGGCATTCTCCAATAAAATAGAAAAAAAACCCTCAAGGTGTCTCTTGCTTCTTAGATACAATAGCTCTTCAAGTTGGTCTATCTCTGGAGAGACAATACAGTTATTTCTGTGTAAATGAATCTCCTTTCTCTTCCTTCTAAACCTTCTCTAAACATTTTTTGAGTTCTTGAATTCCTTTATTTTTTTTATATATTCATTTTTGGGTTTCTGTCCTCTCTGCTGGCTCAGACTGTCTTGCATGGTCATGGTAAAGCAAACTGCAACAGTACTATCAGCCTGGAAATTCCTTTTCAGCTGCAGAATACCAGAGAAGATATAATGGCTACACTAACCATGAAGGGTGTTAGCCAAGGAAGTTGAATAGAAATAGCTTCAGCACAGCTTCTTGTCTTCCTCCATTAGCAGGGCCTAAACTCTTCCACTACCTAACTGGCAGTGCCTGAGACATCGTCTGTCATGGGTGGAAAGGCAGAGAAACTCAGTATGAATATCGAGTGCAATGGGCTCACATGAGAGATGTTTTTGAAGCCATTTGATAGGTGAGGTTTCATATCTTCTGACACTGACTAATATTCTCCCACTTTATTGCCCATGCTCCCATGTTATGAGTCTTTAAGGGCAGATGAAGAGTATTTAATCTCCTTTCTCATGGCCAATTTTAATACAAAATCAGAGACGAGTTTTGTAAAATAGAGCCTTAGGCATCAAAAGTTGAGCAAACAAATCTGCAGAGACTCTTCTGAATCTTTTTTTTTTTTCATTCATTTTTTCTGTGGTTTAGTATCTGCCTCTAAATGGAAAAAGATTATATATATTCTCACAAGGGCATTATGAAGATTAATTAATTACTGTTTGCAAAGCTCTTAGGTTGCAATAAGATCTAGAAAGAAGGGAAATACTTAAAAAAAGTTAGCAACTACCTGTCCAGTAACCTTTGTTCCTTCTGTACTGAATGAGTGAAATGTCTTATGGAAAAAAAGAAATAGACTGTGAACCGGCAGTTAAAGAGTATAACAATATTGCCACATAAAAGGTGCTAAAGGGGGTTTTCACACAACCCTTAATTCTGCTTTTATTTACCTTTGAAAGTTTGACTTGCAAAATTGAAGTTTATTTTAACATTATCAGTAGATTTTTTAAATTTTTTTTTACTATATTCCCCATGTTTTTATCCTACTTTGCAGACAGGAAAAAAGCACTAGAGAAATACAGGGTATTTCTCTTGAGCAATACCATTAAACAAAACTAACATGGTATTTGTAAATATATTCAAGACTATCTGGGAATAGGATTCAAAATGACTTTTTTTTTTTCTCAGAGGAAAATTTTATTTTCAAAATCCCATCATTTCTACAGAGGCTTATTTTTGTTTTATCAAAATTCCCAGGAAAAAGGATCACAAAATGATGTGATGTATGAAAAATTCAGAAAGAATAATTTGAAAATCAGGCTCATAAATTCAGCTTTCTACTGAGCAGCTCCATATCTAGCTGCTTGCCTCCCAGGTACTTGAACTGTGGCATCTGGTTAGCTCAGAAGTTAATGACCATTTTCTATATGGATTATTTTCACAAAGATGTTAAAATCAAATCCCAGCTTAAGGAAACATAAAGGGGAAAGTCATCTTGCTGTGATTCCTCTTTTATTTTCATATTTATTTTGCAAGTGGCTGCTAGATTGACATCTCTTCCTATATGAACTGTGCCCTAAACATAAGCAGAGCTAAACTGATAAATCTTTTTTTTTTGTACTAGGGGGCAGAAGACAAATTAATGCTTCACTGGTGTGTGTGTGTGTATATATATATATATATATATATATAAAATGCACTTTTCTAGATTTGGGCATCCAGAGAGTAATACAGTTAAATATACATACATATTAATCAAATAATATCTGCAGTAAAGACTATTTGAAGCTTTTAAATCACTTCTTGATACATTGCCATTTTGCCAACCTCTGCCAAAAAAACCCCCTTACAATCAGTCTTGCATTACACCCAGAAAGTCAAGGTCTGGTCCCTTTTTTGGAAAAATTCAGTCAAGGTTCTTAATCTGGAAACAATTTGGGGCTAGAGAATAGCCAGACACTCAAGCAAGAAATTCATCACTGAGTAGAACTGTCCTTTTACATGCTGACTTACTGAGTATCATTTATGGAAATAAACTTAGCAGAATATAGTGTATGTTAACTTAGCAGAATGGATGCTGCCTGCAGGCTATTGCAGTCGTTCTTGCTGACATTATCCTGTTTCTATCAGATTGGCTATGTAGCTCCCAGTACTTTGTGGTCTAGTTTGCCTTACAAGAAGAGTTCTTGCCGAAAGGAAGCTGGAAAACAGTAAGGCATGATGTCAACAGAGGGACATCACCTCAAGCAGTGTCTGCTGCTCTGTTGGAGGGGTTCTGTTTATGTCAGTGCATGTAATAAATAATGTTGTACTTACTGGTCCCAGGCAGCTGTGGCAGAAACTTAGGGGCTCCCTGTAATGTCCAGTGAGTGTGATTCCTCCCCCACAAATTACTGCCCATCATTTGCACGTCTGCAGATCTTGGTTTTCAGGCCGTAGGTGTTGCCTACGCTGCAGCTGAGAGGTGCAAGTGCAGCATGCTGAGGCCTACCAGGCTGACTTTCATCTAACTAGCTCAGATAACAGTATTAGTGAAGATGTGATAGAATGAGCTTCAGTAAATAAATGTATGCTGATGTGAAAGCCTGCTGGGAATCATCAGGACATCCCTGGATGGCCAGCAACAACAATGTACAAATTTTAAAACCTCTTTCTAAGGGCTGTTGAAGCAATGGCTTGGCAGTTGCTTCAAAGCCTCAAATTATCCCACAGATAGTTTATAGTTTTCCCTGTAAAACAATTTTAAAATATTACATAAATTAACTGCTTGTCAAGATAAAATTTTAGCTGGAAATAAAGTTTTAATTTTCTCTCTGGGGCTTTCCAGTCTTTAAAGATTTGCATGCATGGCTATCATGGCTACAACCAATCCCTCTGTGTTAGAGACTTTTTCATAACAGTCACATCTGTCAGAGCAAGGTTCTTCTGTCTTCTTACTGCTGCCTGTAGGATTCCATTACTGATAGCCTGAGTATCATCATTTGCATTCTTGAATGCTAGAAGAGTAACACAAGCAGATGAAATTGGCTCAAGTTACTGCATGTTCTTTTGTGAAGAGGAGACAACCCACCGTCAGAATGAGAAAAATTAGAAAATTACTCAGAAGTAGATAAGGTAATTGGAAGACAAAAGCTGGTTACTGAACTAAAGGATATAGACCTTTAAAGCTTTAAAACTGAAAGATAGTCATGAGGGAGTAGTAAATAAAAGTTAGGCAAACAGTGTAGGAAAAAGATTGATCATTGTTTTCAAATTAAGAAAGTGTACTTGGTGGGGGAGGGGTGATGATGGTTGAAAAGCCTGTACTAGCTCCGTCTACAAGGTTCATCCTTCTGGTACTGCTTTACTGTATTGTTGTGTGAATGAGCATTGCTGGACATTGGCATTGATGCTTACTTTTGCTCTTGTATGGCTGAAAGATACCAAAAGTTGTCTGCAGCAGCAAAAGCTGCAGAACCCAGGATCTCCCCAGTTAAAACTCTTACACTTGAACCTCTTTAACTGGGCTAGAAAATCTACTCTGTGTACATGCCCAGGCAGTGCTATACAAAATACCAGTAATGTTAGAGTTAGGGCTGCACAGGGAATAGCACACATGAGCTCCTCCTCCACAAGACAGGAATAACAGGCTGGCAAGGCTTAGTGAATATTGGGAGGGCACCACCCTAATCAGGGGATCCTTCAGATAAGATTATATTCTTCTTGCTCCTGCTTGTGAACTCACAGAGAGGCAATTGTGTTTCTTGGGTTTGGAGACAGAATCCTTGATAACATGATTTGCCCAGTCCCTTCATTTACTGTGATAGAGAGGTGCCTTGTGTTTAAACATCAGATGGGAGTTGAGGATTCTCTTTCTGAAACAGATTTTCTGTGTAGCCTTGAACACTTAATCTCTCCGTGTTTTCTCATCTGTAGAACAGGAATAATAATCTTTATCGAACACAGGGGGCTGTAAGGCCAAATTAATTAATGTTATAAAGCCTTTTGATTCTCTTAGATAAAAGGTTTTCTAGAAGTATGAAGCATAGCTATTTATTATCTGCATTTTTGTCACTTTTTATTCATGACCTATCAATTCTACTGCAGCTCTTCAGAATTATTTGTCCTAATCATCTCATCTGTGTGAAAAAGAAGAAATTGATAACAACTAAGTGTTTAGAAAGACTGGTCTAAATTTATTACTTTTGAGTGTACTTCCTCACAACTAACATATGTAGGGAACTTCTTGATCAATGTTTCTTTTCTTTAGTGACTTTCTAATATGGCCTTTATATACTGTTTAAGGTATCCACACGTTCACACAGGTGAACAAGAGTATGCACTTCTGTTCTTACAATTTAACTTCTATATCTTTGATTGTTTTCTATTTGTCCTGTTAATCCCATTCCTCTCTTGCTGACTTTTCTTCTATTTGACAGCTTTTTTTTTCCCCTCACCCTTTAAGAATCCTGAATACACTAGTGAAGAATCATTTGTATACACAGTCATCTTTATTTCCCATTTTACTTCCCCTCCCCTCCACCGCCCCCCCCCCCCCCCAGTGATATAGGGCAAGGCAGTGTGCTGTACTGGATATCAGTACAGTGCACCTCAGGTATACTGAAACCATTTGACTTCAACTTCTGTCATTTCTAGAATGTATTTTCTTGTCCTTAGCATTGAGCAATGACAGGAATTTGGCTAGATTTTGCCACATTTCTGAAGCACTGTGTAACTGACAGTTTCCAGAACATCTGATGCTACTGTTCAGCAGCCTGCTGAAAGTGTGAGATATGAAGTAGATTGTCTAAGACCCAAATACTGGCTTGTCTGAGAGTTTAGATAAGGATTGATTTAAATGTATGTATCCAATCTGTAAAAAGTGGTGGCACTGCAGAAAATTAAATTATAGGTTGCATTGTAGGTAAATTCTATGGTGTAATCACTTCAGATGAGTTTGAAATGCAGTTTCCTATACTTGCTTCTGTATTCCTATTTTTCTCCTCCTTACTATTTCTTAGATAAATTTGGATTAACTTTTCTATGCCTCATTGCTTTACCCTAGTAATTTCCTGAATTTCAAAAATGCCATTGAACATGTCTTTGTAAAAATAATAATAAGCTATTAAACTAGCTTATTCAACATGCTCAAGTCAAAAGATATGTACAATCATTAAACTGCAGTGAATGAATGGATTTTGTAGGGAGGCAGCATGTTCATTGGGATTTGTTGCGCTCTACAGAATAAGCCAAGTTGAAATAAAAGTATAGACTCAATGACTTTGAATTTATAAAATATAAAGGGCTTCTTGATGAATGCATAGGACGATTTTCTCTGGTCTGTTTACAGCTTAGACCAGGGGTCCTCAAACTATGGCCCACAGGCCGGATACGGCCCCCCAGGGTCCTCAATCTGGCTCTCTGGTATTTACAGAACACCCCCCCCCCCCCGCCAGCTCGGGCGAATCGCCAGAGCCCCGGTGCGGCAAAGTTCCTTCAGTCCCTTCTGGCCGCCCTTTCCGGACTGTGCGGCCGGGCTGAGGAGGGGGGCGGCGGCATCAGTGAGGTGGGCGGATCCCCCGTCTCTCCCTCCCTCCCTCCAGCTCCCAGGCAGGACAAGCAAGCCAGCACCAGTGGGAAGCGCACGCATTCTTTTTCCTGTTTTTTATGGACTGCTACAAATAAAATATGTGCAGTTTGCATAGGAATTCGTTCATTTTTTTCCAAACTATAGTCCGGCCCCCGACAGTGTCTGAGTGACAGTGAACCAGCCCCCTGTTTAAAAAGTTTGAGGACCCCTGGTTTAGACCATTAGACAAAGATTTGCTGTAAACATTAACATGAAAATTTCTGGGGCTTGACCCCTAATTCTGCTTTGGAAGGAGGTGGGAAAAGAGGCTAAGAAATTCTAACACTAATTCTGTGTTTGATTTAAATGTTGGTCTATTTAATCTTACTATTGCTCTGTCTCTGTAAAAATCCTTCCTTGCAATGACTGTGAAATTTATATTTATACCACAGTATGGAAAACTAGTGGCCAGATTCTGATCAGAATGTGTCCCACACGTTACCAGGTTCCTATTAGTCCTGATGGACAGGCTAACAGCTGTGACTGGCAAGTGTCTGTTCCCCTGCATACTGTTTTCCAAACAAAAAAAGTGGCTTGAAAAGAAATTAATTTTGTCTGCCAACAGAGGAGTATTGCTCAAACCAGGAAATGAATCAGGATCTTCAGAGAAACAGCTGAGCTTCTAGGTGCAGTGGAAAATTTTTCCTTTTGCCACTGAGCAGCATTCCTTCCAGCTATAGGAATGGAGGCTGATGCTCTCCACCTCAGAGACCACAGCGGTGGAAGTGCTGAGCTCCGTGCATAATTTTGTGTTTTGCTTATATAAATGGAAAATGTGATGATGATTTATTTTGCTGAATTTGGATAGAGGCATGCAGGATGCCAACTTCGGTGAGACATCCCCTGGGACTTCACTGTAGCCTAATGATCATACATTGTAATGACCACTGCTTCCAAGTGTTCAATGGCATTTAACCAGTTAAAGGGGTTAATATGTGTCTTACAATGCAAGTTTTTATGGAAAGATTAACACTTTTCTTGGATATTTATGAGATCTTGCTGAAGTCTTAGTAGCTTTCACATTTTAATGCATTTGCAAGGCTGAGTGTTGACAGAGTAAAGAAAATTGGGGTATATGCAAAAGAATAGTTAATCCTCCTGATTTCTTCAGATTGTTCCCTGTGCAGAAAAAATCCGAACATTTTGTCAAGTGAACTGCCCCTTTTCTCTTTGACTAACTAAGCTTCCTTTCTTTTGTTATCTGGAAGTTAGAAAAACATTTCTGTGATTTCACTGAATTTCCCTGGGAACATTTTCATGTTAAAGTGAATACAGCAGCTTTGCCTGAATATTTTTAATTTATGATGCTTGCATATTTAATAAATATTAAATATAAAAATCTAGGTGAGTGGAATAACTTTATTTGGAATGGAGGTTCTGTCACTAGTTTTGATTTTCACATGACTGCGATAGTAAGTACCTTTACTTAAGTTGCAAATAAAGGGTTTGTTAAAAGTGGGTCTGTACAAATATTAAATATTAAGCTTTCTGCTCTTTGCTTCATAAAGTACAGTGTATATTGTGACAATATTTTATTCTTTGCTTTTCTGGTTTTCGGGACATGTTTAATGTTTCAGCAATATTTTATTCTCAAAATTCTTCAATTTACAAAGCAGTATTTGACTGCAAGTCAGGCAAATTAAAATATCAGTTATTATCTCTCAACAGATTTTACCTGATTAGTGGTGGAGTTCCTTTCATTATATGTGGGATTACAGCAGCAACCAATATCAAAAATTATGGGATTGAAGGCAATGCACCATAGTAAGTATAAACTATTACCATAAAACTTTTAAGGAAAACATATTCTTTTTCTTATGCCAATAAATGTAACTGACTTCATAAAGCATGCAATTTGGGATAATATTTGTTATGAAATTTTAATAAATATTAGCTGTGAGAGAGCAATGTCTTGATCTGGGGCTTGCTACTTCACCTCTACTGACTTGACTCCATGACTGGCAATACAATCACTTTCATTTACAAAATTACTCTTCATTTACATCTGAATGAGTGAAAGGATACCAAAAATACCTAATGGATACCATATTTAATGGAGCTATTAATTAATTAAATATTTTCATTTTATTATCTGCCTTGAATTTATATCCTTTGGGTATCAGTTTATGTGAAATTATATCAATTATGTGAAAACAAGGACAAGTACAAATCTCTCCCCCACCTTCTCCATCCCCATTCCACCATTAATAACCAAATATTTTGGATTTTCACCACCTGGAAACGTTCCAGTCACAAAGTCTTGCAATCCTGACATAGTCCTCTTGTGTCTAGTGAGTTAGTGTTCAGTAGACCTCCACAAGCTCTCCAGGCATCACATTGTTATTAATTCTTGGCATGAAGCATGAGGTATCAATAAACTACAGAAAGTCTTTCCAAGGAAACATAGCAGAAAGTGAATTAGGCTGCAAAGTTAAATGCAGTGTGTGTAACAGATCAGCATGGCAATGACTGGCACACTAATGGATATTTTAGTACTCTGGCAGCACTAGTACTCTGGAGGACATCACTCTTAGTTACTGCTTTGAGCATCTATTGAAACACATTTGAAACTGGTTATGTTCTGGGCATGAAAAGTGGCAACCAAGGAGAATGGTTCGTGAGGGAGCATCTCACTCCTTAAAGTCATTTTTATAGGTAATTGAAATTTAAATTCTGGTAAGAAATCAGTGCATACCATGGCTCATTGGTTGTTCTGCTTAGGGCCCAACTCATATTTATATAGTTCTTCAAATTTATCCAGTTAAACAGTCACTTATAATCAACAGTATATTATAAGACTATTATTTATGTTCGTAAATGTGAAATGTTTTTCATTTTGGTGCAGTTATAGAGGTTAGAATTATAGAGTTATAAATACTTCTTTAATCATGTTAATATAACAAATCAATACCTGGTACTGCAGTCTGTACAGAAAAGAAGGGACAGATGAAGGATGGTTGTAAGACTGAGTAAAAAGACAGCTTCTAATTTGATGGCAGCATATTGAGTTACGTGCCCTACTCATTTTTTGTAGTATTAGTACAGTAAATGTAGATGCACAAACTTGAACTTTTTTTACACAACTGATTTTTAAAGTGGTCCACAATGAGATTCTACTTGAAATAAGAGCATCCCAAGAGACTGTTCCTCTGGGGAGCTTTCCGTTCTCCACTTTGCATCAAATATGCAGCATTCAAATGTACTTCAAATATGCATGTAGCTTTGTGTTCTCTGCTTCCCCAGTTAAATATAGGTGGTAACTTACCTATCTTTTCACAGATATCTTTCAGGGAATCTCTTCATTTGCCTGTCTGACAGCAAATTATATACTGTTCAGAGTGTTTCTAAGTTTCTTAATACATGCATGTGTGCTTTTGTTTAAGGTTCAGATTTCAAAAATTCAAAGTCATTATTCTGAAGTTCCTTGTGATAATACCCAGTGGGACTGTCTCTATTTAACTGAGAGGTTCTCAGCCTGGGAGAAAAAGTCATTCTGCCCTTTTTATAGTAACTTGTAGATAATTCCTGGCTTGACAAGGATGTGATACTAGAAGTTTCCTCACTGGAATTGAAGGGACTGCAACTAATCACGCATGCCTAAATGAGTATGAAGTGTCACACAGTGTCACTTTTAGAGCTGGAATGGATAATGACATATCACCTGGTCTGTCTTTCTGACCCAGTGGGAAAGTAGCTATATCCAAACCATTCCTGACAGTTATTTATCTGAGGCGCTTTAAATGCTCCCATAATGGATAGACCACACTTCATTTCAACAGCTTATTATCCTACGTGTCCGAACAGCTAGGAAACTTTTCAAAAAAACTAATCAGAACTTTTCTTGCAGCAGTTTAAGCCCATTACTTCCTGTCCTAGTCTGAGAGATAAGGAAAGTAACTTATTCCTATTTCCAGAAATCTATGCAATATTTAGAGTATAAGACCAGCTGTACTAGCCTATTCTGCCAGCTCAGTTCCCTATCTGTAACCATGGCTAAAAGCAGATCATAGAGAAGAGTCAAAACTGAGCAAATATACCTTCACCCTCTGACCCATGTTCTCCCAGTTTCCATCTAGGATTTCATTAGCTGGAAGTGTTTTCTTCCCCCATGTGTGTTTGATCAGGTCATTCATCCTCAGGACAGTCCTGTTAGACATACTGGCCTGTGAACTACTTTAAGCTGTTCTAGAACAGTTATGGTTATATTATTTAAAGCCTAGAAAACCATTGTGGTCACACTACAATGATATTATGCTACCAACGTATCACAAAGAGACCATCAGTTTCCTTAATTTTTCTGAGGACATTCAGATTAATGTAAATTAACTCCTAGAAACTTTGGAAACAGTGCAGAAATCAGAAATGGCATATACCTTTTGGGCCCACTCATTGCAGAAAGCGGTGACTGTCCAAGTGGAAGTTTTTTTGCAGCCTCTCTTGGTATTCAGGATGTTCTCTGGCAAGAAGAAAATTCTGTAAGAACAATCTTCAGGCTTAAGAATTCGTATCAATGTTTGTTGATACAAACCATTGAAATCTGTTCATTTCTATTGCTCACACAGACTGTATAAACTATGCATCATTTGCTTTTTAATCGAAGTATTAGTGTTGACATTTTTAATACTAAAAAAAGGGTTTTTATAAAGGGTCTTATATTTCACTGCAATTCTAGAGTCTAAACTGACCTACATTTCTTGGAAAATTTCAGTTTTAATAATCTGTAAATTATACTAGACATTTTATTCTATTAAAAAATAAGAAAGTGATTTTTGATGCTTAATTGATGTTAGACAAACTCTCTTTTCTCCACAACAAGCATATCTGAACTTCTGAGATACTGTTGTGTCATACTAGTCAGACATCAGTCAGTCAGCTGTCACATCTGATGTGGGCTCTAAAATGTTCTTGACTCTCTTTTTTTGTTGTTTTCAGTTGCTGGATGGCGTGGGAGCCCAGTCTCGGTGCTTTCTATGGGCCAGTAGCATTCATTGTGCTAGTCACCTGTGTTTACTTCCTCTGCACATACGTGCAACTGAAGCGCCATCCTGAACGCAAGTATGAGTTAAAGGAAAAGGCCGAAGATCCACAGAGAATATCAAGTACTGATGTGAGCCATGGTCATATTACAGACCCTGCGTCCGTTCCCCAGGCAACCTGCCCCATGATTTCTTCTTCCTTATTGGAAAATGAGCATTCATTCAAGGCTCAGCTTCGAGCCGCAGCATTCACTTTGTTCCTGTTTACTGCCACTTGGACCTTCGGAGCACTTGCAGTATCTCAAGGTCATTTCTTGGATATGATATTTAGCTGTCTTTATGGAGCCTTCTGTGTGACCTTGGGCCTTTTCATCCTGATCCATCACTGTGCAAAGCGAGATGATGTGTGGCATTGCTGGTGGTCCTGTTGCCCATCCAAAAGAAACACCTATTCCGTCCAAGTTAATGTGCGCCCAAAGGTTAATGTCAATGGTGACACTCAAGTTCATGCACCTTGTCTTCAGGAATCACCATGCCCCAACAAATCAGCTGTGTTTAATCATCCGGCGGCCAGCCACTGCAAACTCACTAACCTACAAGCGGTTCAAAACCACGTTAACTGCCTTTCCCCTGTGACACCGTGCTGTGCAAAGATGCACTGTGATCAGCTACTTGATGATGAAGCTCACATTCATGTCCACAATGAGGGAACCTTCAGACCCAATATGCACATTCACAGATGTCTGAAAAGCAGAACTAAGCCACGTTACTTCAGTCGGCATAGGTCTGCAGGTGAAAGAGAGTATGCCTATCACATCCCTTCGAGTATTGATGGCAGCATCCACAGTTCACATACAGACAGTCCCCACAGTACACATGATAGCCAGTCAGGTCACAGACGGGCCTGCTGCTCAAAAAGTGATCCATATCCTACTGTCAACCAGCCCGAAAGTAGCGACACAAGTACTGTAATATATAGTTGTACTAAAATGCCAGACAGTGACACTGTGCACCATCCAGCTCATTTTGAAATGCACCCACGGACACAGTCATTGCCATTTAATACGACGAATCACAATGGAATTCTCAAGGGAAACATGCATGAAGCCATGATATACAGCTCAGATAGTACAGGAAATATCAAAACTGGGCCTTGGAAAAATGAAACTACTGTGTAGTTCATGGGCCATCATAATGTGTTTTTTGCCCTAAACCATCATTATCTTTGTTTTTATTCCAAAATAAATAATATTATGTATTTGTGTAGCTCATCAGTAAATTGTACAGCTTTTCATCTTTATTTTCTTTTTCTTAATAAGAGTCTAAAAAAGAAGGATAGTGACAGTTTTAAAGTGAAGTTATTTTTAAAAGAAAGTTATAAAATTATTCTGAAAGATAATGAGAAAATGAAGTCTAGACAACTGAATATGAGAGGCAATATCCTTTTGTTATATAGAACAACATTTCTTTAGGAACACATAATTTTCATTCATTGTTTTCGCTTTCGTTTCGTAGTATCTTCAGACACTTTTTATAAACATATCAGCATCTTAAACTTTTACTTATTTATTTTTGTAGGAAAATATTATTACTGTGCCATGAATTTTAATCAGAAGTGGCTATGGTAGAAATGATAAACAAGATTTTATAAAATTGCAGCTTTTTAGATCCACAAAAGTGATACTGCCTCTAAAGATCTTCTGTAGCATATGGCCTGTAAAGTCATGTAATGTACAGTCCCTGTTCTGTCCTTTTTCTTGTTGGAGAGAAGTGCTAGGTAATGTCTCTGTTACATCTTTGGTGCTGTATTGGTTGTATTTTGCATGACATATGTCAGGATATACCATTTGCTGTTTTCTAGTGTTACATGTGTTAAAAAAGAACAAAAAAAAGTGTTGTACAAGGCTGTGAAAAACCCTATTGATATTAATCTAGAGCATTATAAATCTACAGGAAAAAAAATCACTCTGCACTAGTTTAAGTGGCACAATCCTTTGTATAAGGTTATATGATAGCTTTGATAAGGGTCCACTCTAATGTCTTTACAGAGCATGCACTACTCATTGTATGTGACACTGTGCGGTGTAATAGCAACTGTCTCAGCAAGTTTTACACTTCTTTGTAAAGTATGCCTTTTGAACAAATCTGTAAGCTGTTCCATGATAACCTTTCCACATCTGTTAAGGTAGAGCAGTTTTACCATTAACTCTTTGAGGACTACAGTTATTTTCTTAAAGTATCTTATTCTAGTTCAGAGACACTGTATATATGATATTGTCTATTTAGTTACATGACCGACGTAGTCCAGAGTTGTCAGGAAAGAGAAAGTTCTGTAATTTTCAAAAAACCCACCTTCTTAGAGTCCATCTATTAATTTCACCACTTGCTTTCTGAAAACCCATTTCCTCCCCTAGCGAATTTCAGATTGTCTTCATCCTTTAATGCAAATTTGACCTTCAGAGAAGTTCTTTATGCTCATGATTTCTGCTGAATTGTAGGGCATTCCAGAGTCAGTACCATTCTCTAATTAACAAGGCTCTTGGCAAGAAATTTTTTCATGTTTCCATGAACATCTGGACACAAAGCATTAACTCACAGTACAGAACTGCATCATAATTATCCCTATATGAAATAAAACCACTTTTTACAAATGGGAAGGGTGCAGAATAATAATAGATTGCAGAAAGTGAATGGGAGCATAGAGCTGTGAGAAAAATGTCTACAGTGGAAAGTGAACAGTGCATCTAGAAATGAGAGAAAAAGCACAATTCTGTATGGCCACATGAGAAAGTTTGCTGTGGTGTCTTACCACAGACTTATGTAATTGCTGCAGAGAGAAAATAGAAAATTCTCTTGAGAGATCATCAGTCTGTGATTCTCTATGTATATGTGGCAGAAATCTTAACATACTTCAGCCCATTATTTTTCTGTTATTAGCAGTTTATTAGACTCTACTTTTTTGGTTTTTAATATGTAGGAATAAATTTCCTAATAGTGTACATAAAGATGACAATTATAATTGTTAGAATGTTATAAAAACATGTAAGTCAGATGAATGTGTTCTGCAGTGTTGCAGGTGGGAATTAGTACTCAAAGGGTTAATGCTCAGTATCTGAGTGCAAGAAATCTTGTTTTTCTGTATTTTTGTAAATTTGAAGTATATATTGTAAACTCCAGCAGTGCAATGTATCCATCTCAGATTGTGTATTTTTAAAAGATGAGCGAGAAGAATGCACTAGGTGGTTGTCAAGTTTTAAGCCAATATTCAACAGTTTCATGACTGCTTCTTTAGCTAATACAAAAAAAAAAAACCCAGCACCTGAGCTTTATTATGTATATGCTGTATATGCTTGAACTGTCTCTAAACTAAAATACAGTATTTTTCTTTGTTTGCATAATGAAATATTTCCTGTTTCAGAATTATTTTCTTTTAATATTATTTTACTCATTCCACATAGACAGTGAGCCCTGAAAAAGCATAGACATAATGTGAAATACCATTCTCTGTGTCTCAGCACTATGTATATGTATATTCTGTAATAGCAAAATCCTAGGAGGTCTGTATACCATTATGCAAAATATTACAAACACACACACACACAGAGCCAAGTGAAATACTCTGCAAGAATCCACTCAGTAAGCTTCTTTATTCAGCTTATGTTTTAATCACCTCTGTTATTTTGTCTGAGAGGCCAATTCGAGCTTCGTGATGGCTTACAAAGAAGTAAATAGGTGCTGCTTTCCACAGAATATCTTATGTGATAAAACCCTCTGGAATTTAAACGTAAAATATTAAAACACTTTTCTTATCATGTTAAAAACTAATTTAGTGAATATTTCGGGGCTAATTGGAAGAGATGTGTTATGCAATAATCTGTTTGCATATTATTTTTTCAGAAAATATACAGTATATCTACAGAGTAGGAGACATGATATTAAATAAATATAAAAATGTTTTGTAACATCAAATTTGACCAAATTGCTTTTTGTGCTTTTGACTTTTTTTTTCCTTAAGATAAAGGAGATCATTTCAATGCTTTGGAAGTCTGGTTTTGATTTATTGTGGGGTTTTGGTCAATTGTAGTCAGTGAGCCATTAATACTTTACCTGATTTTCTTCCCTATAAAAATTAAGTCAATGAAATAACCATAGTATAAGAGATATACTGTCCTAGTAAATTCCTCATGGACATACACACATGACATATTTCAAAGTCAGCTTTAGTTTTGGTGATTCATTGATGACATAGAAATGACTGGACAGATTTTACTGTTCTCTTTCTGTCTGAGATTAAGCAAGAGAAATTTCATTTCAAAAAAAAAAGATAATTTTCAGAGAATGATGCAATCAACAGAAATCTGAAGAGTTGTTATTACAGTATTACCAGGATAAAAATATGCTTTTGCTGTAGTATTGTTCTCTGAATATAGAAATTCCATTTTTGTGACCAAATTTGAAGTCACACAGACTGATTACAAGAATTCCTACCCAGCCTCTTCCAAAGAATTTCAATGTAAATATAAAGCATACATTTCTGCACAGTATGTTTAATCCCATGTGGTGTTCCCAAGAAGTCTGTTGATTGTATCTGCACTAATATGACTGAGCAGTCGCTGTCAGTGGCCATAAACAGCTGTTCTCCTTCACCACACAGCTGCCTGCCAGCTACACTATGGGCACTGTATCCAGATGTTAACCCACCAAGGGAGCCTTCAGTGCAGCTATAAAGCATTCTTCCTGTCTAAACCAAAAGCAAGTCTGTGCTTAAAGCAAAGTCAAGGCCACCTTTGATAGACAACACAGGCAATTGGGCAGTCTCCCCTTGAATACTAAAGGCTGAAGGCAGACAAATATAATGGAAGTGGCTTTAAGCAGTTTAAGTCTTACTCCTACCTCCACCTCTCCGCTGAAAGTACCTGCCTAGAGGGTCTGCTGCCTGAAGACATCTGCCAGATCCAAACAAATCCAGGCAAAATGAGTCAGTTTACCTAAAATTCCTGATTACCTGAAATGAGAGAAACAGCACAACCTCGTTAATGATCAGAAAAGCCCAAGCTGGAGAAAACCTCTTTGGATGTTCTGTCACAAAGTTGCTTCAGGTTCATCATGTATGGGGACATTGGTCAAAGCATCCTGGAACCTGAAGATCTGAAATTGCTCTTGTGCAAACACTATTAAGGCTTACAAAGCTGATTTCAACTCCACAAATTTGGAGGTAACTTCTGCTGTAAATTTTATGCCTTTTTACAATGAAGAGATTATCTGACATTTCACAATTTGGAGAAAAGAAAGCTGTCATCAGGATCAAGATGGTACCTTTTTTATCATAAGATCTTCTTTGCTTGGAAACAAGAAAAAGGAGACCACCTGCACTCCCACTGAGTTTTTGTTGCCTATGAAAAGAAATGTCAGGCTGATGAAGACATTGGCAGCTCAGCAGTCTCCTTACCAGAACATAAATTCAGGCTCCCATACCAGCATCCTCCAGTTCGGAAAGCAGCTGTAGACTGCATCTGGATCAATCAGAACTCATTGGCTGAATTTAAAGGCTGCCTAGCTGACTTCAGTTAAGCTATTTCAGTAGTTACTTGGTGCTCTAAGCAGCTTTTACTTGCGTAGTTAACTCTGCAAGTAACTGAACTTTGGTTTGATTGTGTGGGGGGGTTTTGCTGTGCACAGTTGACCATTTGCTAATTAGCAATTGAATTGCTAAGGAGAAAATTTACTTTACCTTGACTACATAAACCATGGCTTTTTGTTCCCTGCTGTTAGGTTTGTGAAGGTGCAAGTGAATCCTCATTCCTTTATTTGACTTATCTGAGATTTTTCAGGTGCCAAACAAGCATCAGTGAATTCAGTATTTTAGGGCTCACTTCTCTTCAAGGAGGGTTGAAATTTGGTTTGCGAGCTCTAGAGTAATTCAACCTCAAATAAACATCCTGCCTTGAAGTTGTGCGGCTGGCCATGCCTCAGAGGTAAGGGGTTCTTTGTAAACATGGTGTTTGTATACCCCATAGGTACTGCTGTCTCTTTACATTTTGATCTGTTTGAATTCTGTAGTGCCTTGCAGTCTGAACAACAAAATGACTGACTGTTCCCATCAGCCCATCACTCCGCTCCAGCTGTTTGCCTTAACCTGCATCACACTGCCAGGCAAGATTCTCCAGTATAGTCAGTGTTCTCATTCATTCGTTTATTTGTTTCCCAGGTACTCAATAACACCTGAGGAAGGCAGCAGGAGGAACTTATTTGGGAAGTAGGGGAAATTTCTGGGACAAAGCAATAAAACACATTATTCATATTCTTCTCACACGACTTTCCTTTGTTAGCTCATTTGTTACTGAGCTATAAGCAGTTACAGTCACTTATTCCCTGATTCTTTCCATTGCAAGACCTTGTTCTCTACTAATTAGAACATAGCTGAAAGTTAACCATTTAGCTTGATTTATGCCCTCAGCAATTGCTGCCCTCGGATGATTTTACAGAGTTCAGCCAAAAAAAGGCTGCAAAGAGGCTTGACGGAAGTATGTCTGTCCACAATAACACCTGTCAGTCATTTTATACTAGTTCTGTCTTCGAGGCCCATTATTTGAAACCTTTAGGAAATACGGCTATTATAAGAAAATTCTCCTTTCTCACTGATCATGTGCTGCAGCAAGCCCTAGGGGCTCTAAAGGACCAGCCCTGTAAATTGTTTACTTCAGCTGCCCTCAGCTAGGATTGGGATGGAAAGCAGGGGACCTTGATTCTCATGTTCTCTGAAAAATGTTCCAGCTTGCCTACCCCTTATAGACACCATGATTAAATGGAGGAGAGAACTGACTGATTTGTATGAGGAGAGACAAATGCTGAGCTAGAGGAAACCAAAAAAGGACTGAGCTTCTAGCATTGGATTGAGTTGAATGCAACAAGCTGACCAGAAGGAGACAGTTTGGTGTAAGGACCTGCAACAACATAGCTTGGGGACTGATTTGAAACTGGGAAGGAAAGGAGGATCATAAAATTGAAAAAGGACTTGGAGGCTGAAAAGAAACTGAGACCAAATTGGTCATCAGGGAGAGGGGGAGTAGGGTGAAAAAATTACTTCCATGCATCTTTCCTGGTTGAGTATGAAAACCAAGTTTTGTGATTCCTCTGCAGTCGGTAAATATCTGAAAAGTCACTGGCAAAATGCTATTTACTTATAATGTTCGTCGTCATACAAAATGACAGTGTATTAGTGCTGTCAGCTATTACATGAATGTGTCAGAAGGCTGTGTAGTGAATCACAGATTCTCAAAGCTGTTGATTAACCAGATATTTCATGTCCAACATAATAGAATTTCTGTATTTTTAATGTCTTCTTTCAAAATCCAGGAACTATCACAAAAAAAGACAACTGATTTCAAACAGTGCGAGTGAAGCTGAAAGTCAAACACACCAAATTGAGGAACTGTTAGAATTAAGGCTCCTTTTGGAACTTTCATTCACAGCTTCAGTCTGTCTTTTGATGTTGTTTTTCACTATTTGAGTTCATGCTGCTTTCTAACACTTCAGCTTTGATGCTGCACATTTACTGCTCTTTAAATGTGTGGTTTTGTGTACAACTAGAGCTAAGCCAGTCATTTCACTTTTTTATCTTTTTTCAATGTGTTTTTTCTGGAACTTTTAAGAAAGGGCTTCTTTGAGGAATTTTGATGTTGAAACCTTATTATTACAGAAATCCTGCTTTTCTACCCTTTCCTCTACTGGGTACTAGAATGGAAGAAGTGGATTGAAAGACTTTCCATTGAACTTCTGCTTTTTTGGTTTTGTGGGTTTTTTTTCCTAAAGTATTTAAGTGATTGTATAATCATCCCAAGTGGTGTCATGGCTATTAGGAGAAGGAGCAGGCTTCTACCTGCCCTATCAGTCTGTAGGAAGCCTGTACCTTTACACTGATAATTTGTGTTGACATAGGGGCTGCCTGTAAATCCCATCTTCCCTGCAATGGAGTTTATTCTGGAAAGTCTCCTATGGTTTAGATAACTGTGGCTGCTGAGAAGGGCATCACATGCCCTGTTCCTTCAAACTGCAGGATGTGCCAGCTTTGGCTGATGGGAGATGGACATGCTTTTGTCTCTGGTACTGTGCCTCCTCCAGCCAACAGCTGGCTAACCTTGCACACCTTTGCTCAATGCAAACGTTTAGTCCCTGTCAGTGTACAAAGGTCATTCTGCTGTGAGCTCCAGGAAGGTCCCTTCCCTTCAAAAAGCCACACTTTGTTGCTAACCCAGAGCCTGTTGCCCAGGCCAGAAGCTGGAAAGCCCCAGATCCCTTGACAAGATGATGTAAGAGTGCAACATCAGCATGGAGGGGTTTCTCCTCTCTATCTAGAATAAAACGTATTTAAACTTTCCCTGTGTTCATATATATCAGGGGAAAAAAGCAGGGGGGAGAGAGTTAAATGACCAGCTAATCTCTTCTAGGATAATAAGGGAAATAGTTTAAGTGCTGCAACAAAAAAAAAAAAAAAAAAAAAAACCAAAAAAAAAAAAAAAAAAAAAAAAAAAAAAAAAAAAAACCCAGCCATTCTGAGTCAGTTTGGAAGCATTAATTATAGCATTATAACAATATTGTATTCCACCTGACAGCACAGCACAAGCAACGTGACATACAGTCAAGGGCTACAGTACATCAAAAGTAACTACACTTCACCCACAATGCTTTTCCCCTGAGTAAAAAGGAGTTGTATGCAGTTGTATCATGGAACTATTTTCTGCATCTTTTGATACATTGGTGGACTGTTTCAGATTAAGGACCCATTTAGTGTGGACATGCACTTAAAATGTTTTTGTAATACTGAAGTGAAAAGAAGGAAAGTTACTTTTTCTTTAATTACAGAAAAAGTCAATCATCAGTGTTACACTGAGATGTTATTTTCCTTCAGTATGCAGCTAACACAAAGCCAGGGAGCTGCTTAACAGAGAGCTACACCAAGAGTGAAAAGTAACCATGGAAAGTGGAAAAAAATCCTCTTACTATCAACAGTTCTGAACTTTACCTGCAAGGGAATGATTTCAGATCATGCAATCTGCTTCATTAGCCCATTCATCTTCTCAGTGTGTTATTAAGGTTCAGCTTGCTTAACAAAACCAGGGAGATAAGAACATGCCAATCAAACTTGGAATAACTTGAACAGTCTGTGGTCTAAGTGGCTTACATATTTCATTGTAGGTTGATGTGGGGAAACTGCTGATAGAGACAAAACAGGTTATGATTTCAAAGGCCCTGGAGTTGTAGGATGAAAAATCTTTAGCAAAAGTCCTTTTACTCAGACAAAGCAAGAATAAAATATCTTATGTAGGAAATAGGGAGGTTTGAATTTAAATCAGTGAAATGATGAAAGAGACCGACAAAGAAGCATTTGGAACAGATCAGCACAGGCTTGACTTCCTTGTGTAACCACTGCTGGATGTAAGGAAATGTTTAATTTATGCAGTCCTTAGTCAAACTTTTTTCAGTTTAGAGCAATAAGATGTAGAGTTGAAATTACAGGCATGGTCTTAGATTTAAATGCACAGTGAACAGAAAAGGCCCAGCATATAATTTAGAATCTAACCTGAAAACTGACAAACTGCAGACCTCATTAAATGGAGGCTTTCTGTCGTAGCATGGGGTCATCCACAAAGGGAAGGATCTGGAGGAAAAGTGAGTTGAAATGAAGGACAAATGGAGTATAAAGGGAAGGAGGGTGTTGTGATAGATAATTGAATGAGCACAAGTGCCTGCTGAAATGGTGTTACAATAAGAGTAACCACAAGTCCTGGATGAATTAAGGAGCTTATTGAGCAGGACTGCAGCAGTGAGCCTGTTTCTGTTATGATGGTCATTCAGAGAGGATGCCAAAAGATTATTTGATATTTGGGCAGGAGCCTCAAAGACAAGCTGAAAACTGGAAATAGGCTTCGAGGTATGTAATGTGTTCAGGTTGTGGAGAGAGGAAAAAGAAAAAACAGACTGAGTAATTCAGTCATTGTCCACAGGTACCTATATGGGCAGAATCTACTTTGCAGTAGTTTCTTTAGTCTACCAGCAAAGGCGTGAAAAGATCCAGTGCTTAGGAGCTAAAAGTAGCACTTCCCATTTAATCTGCAAAAGTAATTAACTTCATAACAATTCCTTAGTGATATGGTATGTTGAAAATTTTTACTCAAGAGAGCATATCTTTCAGCAATGTATTTTTCCCTTCAAACACAAATTTTTGACCTTGGTGCTATAAGAACTACAGGGTAAAATTTTCCAGACAGTTTATATTATATTTGATGTTCAGTAGACTTAGCCTCAGAAAAATCCTCCTTTCAGATAGGTATTGTAGAGGTGAGGTAGAATAGAAAGGACAGTGTTTCAACCTGCCTATGGAGAACCTGGTAAATTGGGTTGCACTCCAACACCCTTGACTGTGGCCTCTGTGACACTGTTCAGTTTAATTGCTATTTTAATGTTTATGATTCCAGGTTCTTTGTAAACTGGATAATTGAATGGAAAAATCTTTATATTGTGCAACATAATAAAGCCTAGTTATTGTTTATAATTTAAAACTCCCTTAACTTCTGACTAAAACCACAATGGTACTTGCTTAACTAGATTTTATCAATATGTCCTGTAACAGTCTGCATTAAGTCAAACTCTTCCTTATCTAGTCTCCAGCCCATAATGATCAAACTTGGAGCTGTATTAAGAATTTGATGTTTCTAATTTAATTCCTTCCTTGAAAACTTCCCAGGGTGTTGCTGATAGTAGAATATATTGTTCATAATCCTCTGGTTTTCTGTCTTTCCAGTAAAATTGGTAAAATAATTCCAGATTTCACATTTCCAGTAGTAGAGAAATTAAGGATCTCACATGTTTCCCAAAACCTTATTCCAGTTTCTAGGTCCCAAATTTCATCTTCTTTATTCTCCATATTTACTTGATCTTGGTGTAAAATGATTGAGTCTTTAGTCTGTTGGGAACAAAGGTAAAGGAATCATGTGCTAAGATCCTAATGTACTGCACAGAGACCAGCATCTTTTGCATAGAGATAGCCCTGATTTTGCAATCCCATAATTTGTACCTGTGCACATCTGTACTCCTCAAACTATGCTGAACAGGATTTATGTTCCTGGACTGTGTTAGGAGATGGTCCTTTTTTCACTCTTTCCAGCCTTATGCACAGTAGTTTTTCTCGTATCCTCCTGGTTTTCATTATCTGACTTTGGTTTGTGCACTGAGTGGTCATCTTGCTGTTATTCCACTCACTTTTTCATGTCTTTCTGGGAAGGCAGCTCAGGCTCAGTGCTGACCTAAGCTTACCTGACAGCCCCAGGTCTTGTGCTGACAGGGTAGGTCATGGCTGTGATCTGAAATGCTCTTTGCTGTCTTTTTCTCTCTGCTCCTAGATGTGGATTTGTGCAGGGAGATAATTAAGCTGCAATCCCCACACCCTCTCCATTTCTCCTGCCTGCTGTAGCATGCTGGGTCCTATGACAGGATTACTTGTGTCCTTTCTCAGACATGTTGTGTAACTTCAGTGCCGGGCATCCACAGTGCCCTCTTCTTCATTCTTCCTTTCTGAAAATGTTTTTGCTGTGCAGCACATAGCTCTGCTTGATTTTCTATATTATTTGTGGTGAAGCTTCTACGTATTGGAAGGGTTGTTCTGATTATTGACCTATGGCAAAATGGATTGGAATGATTTCTGCTCGTTCTTTCAGTAATTATTTTCTTTTCATTGTTTATGAGTACTGAAGCATAAGTACCACAGCTAGTTTGGGAACGTCCTCTGCTGACATTCCCCAAAAGCACCATTTACCAGGAAGCATCACTTCTCTGCTAAGGTGCCTGAATTCTTCATTTTCCACTCCCGTAGTGCCGCTTACGTTTCTTGCTATATCTTGGTTTTCATTCTCCCTCTCACTCTTTGCTCTGTGTGGTTCAGACAGCATCCAGATGGTCTCCTCCTGAAGTGAGCCTGTTCTGGAAAAAGCCTCACTGTTGTCACTCACCAGAGGATGAAGCTGACCTGAAAAGACTGTGCAAAGCACAAAGGTTATTTTTCTTTCATTAGCACTTAGGAGCTATATAGCTCTACAATATATATGTGTGTGTATATGTGTGTGCACATGTATACAGTTTGTATGTGTGGAGATATATACACAAACATATACAAATGCACTGTGGAGAATATTAGAGAGGTATCAACTGAGTGCTTGTTACTGCCTCCCTCTGTTTTGAACAAGCAGATCATGTCTTCAGACTGTCTTCTAACCTGAAATATTACAAATATTTGTAGTATTTCCTACTGGTTTTAAATGGAACATAAAATTTTCTAAGTGTTACAAGTAATCCACCTCTGCATAAAAGGATTGAACCACTGAAAACCTCAGAAGGTTCTTCAGTGGCTGTAATTGCTCTTTCACTTGCAAGTATCTCCCCAGAGGTACAGGGAATTGCCACTTGTTAAAATTAGTTATATTTTAAACACAATTTTGTATAGGCTAGACAAAAGTGACCTTTTATATATTACTGATATGCATTAGCAAAACTTTAAATTCCTTTTAACAAATTTCTCTTCCACAAAAATGTTTTGATTTATAAGCAAAGAATACTACTGTGTGATATTTCTAGAGAGTTGAAGCCACGTGGTTCTAATTCAAATTTCTTCAGAAGCATATGGTTTAAAAATGGAAATTCCCCCATAAACCATTCGATATTGGTGAGTTTCCCCAGTTAAGAGTTAAATGAGTCAGGCCGCAGTCTATCGAGTCATAACAATTAGAGGAAGAAATCATTAATAATTTAATTTAATTATAATCACTCTTTTGACTGGGGCTGGCGTAGAAGATTGCAAATAGGAAATGCTTGCATAATTATTATTCTGAAGATCATTCAGGACAAATAGAAGTCTGAAAAAGATGTTAAATCTCTTAAAGGACTTATTTTAATTATTTTAAAGTCATACATTAATTAAGGTGTTTACTTATTAATCCTTGGAAATTGAATTCTGTACTCAGAATAAGTGCTGTAATTTTCTTGATAACTAAGTGCTGTGTTTCTCATACATAAGAGAGGTTGAATTGCTCAACCTTAACTTTAGAATTTTCTATAATAACTTGAGGGATGCTGACAATTAATTCACTCAACAACTTCTCTATGCCTCTAGCAAGTTTTGTGGCTCTAACATCTCTCTGTTTAGAAATCTTGTTGGCCTAGTTTTTTGGGGTCACTTACCAGTCATTGTCTGCTGCTTCATTTCTTGCTGGCCTAATTTACCCATCTGGAATTGAAGCAGAATGTAGACAGAATTGATTCTGTGGCTGCAGTTTCATGCCAGCTATCATAACAATCTGAAGTTGAAGCACTTTGACATTTGTGGCCACTCTGGAGAATCCCCTGCTCACAGACGTAAGGGACAGGGGTGTTGACTATTCTTACTGCTTTCTTTTTCTTATGCTGGCCCTTTGAGTGTAGGAATTAGACTTCACAGACCTTCTCACACATCCATAGCTCTCCTTGGAATATTTTTATGCGTCAGAGTTTTTGTTATCATCCTGGTTTTATGTTCATGAAAAACATTTTAAAAGCTTAAAACTCAGGCTACAAGTTCATGATTCTGTTCTTTACCTCTTGTGTGCACTACATTCCTCTTCTTACTCCTCTCTTGGGTCACCCATATAAAACCCACATTAAACACTTCATCCTCAAGCAGAGAATCAGCACTATTTAAAAATACATGATTTGGGTCCAATATTTTTTTCTAGAAAAAAAATGTTTTGAGGTACATGGAACATTGTAAGCAGATTAAAAAGGAGGCATGAAAGAAATAAGGTTGTTTAGATTAAGACAATGAATACTGCAACATATTCACAGGCTTTTTCAGGCTTTTCAATCCTTACAGGTCCCTTATAGCCAAAAGAAGTACACATTGCCTTCTGTGTTGCAGTGCCCAGGGAAAAACAACAATCCTGCTTCTTCAGCAGAAATGTGGCAATCTCACTGCAGATGACAAAATACAAAGCCACAGTTCTGCAACAGCAAGCTGTGGAGCAGCCTGGAGGGGCACTGTCTCGGGAAAGTGAGAGGCACCTTTCAAACTCAGCAGTAAGTCTGCTTTGCTTTTGCTTTGCTACCTCCCACACCCTGACTGGCCATGCAGTCTGTGAGAACTATCACTGCACCAGCTGGAGCAGATTTAATTTTCACATGGGAAGTAAAATAATGGGTATCATTTTACCATTTTGCTGTAGCGTAGAGATTATTATTCACTATGTCACATTTCTCCATCTTACAGACAAAACCCTGCATTGTGGTTGTAACCAAGAAGTGCTAAGTGTTGGTAGCTGAAGCCATTTGTCTCCCACGCAGCTGGTATCTTCTCCCACACTATGTTTGTGTGGGTTATTTGAAGTATCTCCTCAGAGAACTTTAACAGTTCAGTAGGGTGACTCTGGCCTTGGTGGGTTGCCCCTTTTTAGCAGGTAGATGTTGTCCTCTCAGCTACAAACACAATAGTCAATTGACTAGTGATTGTTCCTTGGCTGCTGCAGAAACTGGTGGATGGCACCCAGTTTTTTGTGGCCTTTCAATTCCAGTGACATGCAAGGTCTGGGCAGATGTCAGCTGTAAAAACAATTTACCTGTATTTGATTGGGTCTGCTGTTTATTCATCAAAACCTTCTAGAGAAATCTGGATAAGTGTTTAAGTTCTGAAGTCTGTTAAAGCCCTTCTAAATGTCCTAAACATACATATGTCATTGATTTAAAGTTAACAGATCTGTGGTCTGCAGCACCCACTCAAAACTGTTTCTATCCTAAGGAGCAATCATGTGTTTGTGAAATTCAGTTGCTAAATAAAAGATTAAAGCTTCAGGCTTGATTGCAGCTGTTAGCACCCTTTCAAAGGCAGTAAGTAAGTAATTGGCCTAAGGTAATTTACCTTTTCATTCTGTTGGACATAGAATACATAGAATTTCTCTGAATGCCCATCTGAAATAGCTCTTCTTAGCTACAGTGTCATTTAATGCACCTGTGATTATTGGAGTTATTGAGAAGGTCTATTTTTCCCACATTAGAGCAAAAATGAAACATTTATTTTGACACATTGGGCTACAGCCATCTGTGCCCCAGCATCAAAACATTTTTTTAATGTTCTATTTCAGCTGTTCCAGTTGGCCTCAAAAGAGCTTAAAATCTGGCAAAAATAGTGCCAATGTTTAACTGTGCACAGAAGGTATTATTTATATGTCAGTAGCACATTGTTCTCTTTCTAGGTCTTTAACAGCTGTATATAATAACATGATCCTGATAACATGCTAGTTTTCATGGAATATGTCACATGGCTTAAGTACTGAGGGTCAGCAAATCACTTTATATTTTTCTCATGTATACAAGGACAATACACATGAACTGCGTGGAATTTCAGCCTCAGCCAGATGCTATATTATTTCATCAAAAATAGTAATGCACTTTCCTGGCATTTGTAGGAAAACTGATTTCTGTTAATCTGAGACTTTTCTTCAAATATTGGGTGAACAGTTCCATGTAAATCTCTTTGTGTAGAGATATATGGTATGTAATATCCCCACAGGCAAGAACTAGGACTTAGTTCTCAGATGACCTAATTTTGAGAGAGACAATAAGACTACTCAATTGAGGTGCTGCTCATATCAGTGCCCAAGGCCACCCCTAAGCTTCATCGCAGTCTATGTGATGGAAGGTCACCTTACTTCAGTGTCTGTAAACTGTAAAACAAACAAAAATATCAGCAGTGCAAAAGGCCTCCCAGAAATCTGTGTTTTAAATAGAGGCCATTTCTTTTTTTCAAACTCCTTTAGAATACTTTTATTGTAATTTTTAGTTTAATATAAAAGAGTACTGGAGACAATATATTTTTCTAAACTCTAAAAATAATTGTGACAGTCAGCAAATAAAAGCATAACAATCATTTGCTGAATATTAAAAGACTATGAGATAAATCATCTCAGAAGTAATAATTAAACTAATGTGACAGCACAAATATTTAACTTTTTTGTGGGTCTCAAATATTGCTAAAATCTTCCAATTCATAAACTAAACTCCAGATGCTGCCTGATATGACTTTTTTTCCATAAAACAAAAGATACACATCAACCTGTAGACACATTGCTTGGGAGCTACAGGAAAAAAAAAATATCTTCAGGCAGATTTTTAGGTGAAAGGTACAAATCGGTCTCCTAGACAATGTGTGAAAGTTTATTCCCAGTTGTTGGTGCTGAAATTAAATCATTGAAGAAATAAGCATCCTTCAATTCAAACTACCCTCACACTGGTGGGACAGTACTTTGTGGGGGCAAAAAAGATTTGTTCCCGTTCTGGAGTTGCTCAGCTACTGTGTCCTGCCTTTAGGTACTGCCCTGTAAAAGCCAGCAAGTGTCCAGTGTCCCTTTCTCCTACTGGCCAATGCTCAAGTACTTCATTTCAGTGAAAATATCTTTTTTCAAGGAAAAGAGCAGACTTTATTAAAAAAATTTAAGAAAAAAAGAAAATATTCTCCCATTTTTAATGGATGTGAAGTAGTCTAAATGAGAAATTGATATTACAAAATTGAATTAATATGATTCTGTGAGTGGTGAGTTGGGGGTCAAAGTAGAAGCACTGAGAATCAAAGGATGCTTTGTTCAACTGCAAGCTGAAAGCTGTAACTGTCTATCAAAAAAATGTGGCCAGTCTTCGCAAACGAAGATCTGAGAAAGGTCTTTTTACCTTTCAAGCCTGCGCAATGGATTTTTTAGGTGAGACACAGCCTGCGCTGAACTGAGCCC
>JAWWLV010000180.1:20790594-20827596 GCA_035041135.1 Platyrinchus mystaceus | reverse complement strand
ATGGATGGCCTTAGGGGCTGACGAGCTCCATCTACCCGGGGGACCCTGAAGCAGGACCAGGAATCGAACCTGCGACCACGGCGCT
Organism: Platyrinchus mystaceus; assembly: GCA_035041135.1. Lineage (NCBI taxonomy): Eukaryota > Metazoa > Chordata > Aves > Passeriformes > Tyrannidae > Platyrinchus > Platyrinchus mystaceus. The sequence goes on along the minus strand of JAWWLV010000180.1, from coordinate 20,827,511 downwards.
GAGAGCGCAGCATCTTAACCGCTAGACCACCAGGGGTCCCCTAACTGTCTATATCCTTAAAAAAATAGACATGTAAGCTCCCGTTTTTGACTGCAGTGTTTAGTTAACCTTATTCCCTTTCCTGTTGTACTGTCTCATATTTACAAGCACATATGTACATCCCTACATAGCACATACTATGACACTATTTTTTTCCAACATCTCAGTATTCTTCAGGAATCTTGGGGTTAACAGAAGTGAGCAAAGAAGTCTATTTTTGAGACTGTCTAGGACTTCACTTTGATTATTCATAGATGAATCAGCATGTCGTCATCTCCGTAAGTCTAGACGTAAGAAAGGTAAAATACCCAACCCCATGCAAGTCACGACTGCAGTGAAAGCCCTTTATCTGAGCAGTATGAAAGCACAGTCACTCTGGAATCAGATGCAGGCTCAGAGGCAGTCAAGCAAGAGCAGTTCAGCTAAAGCTCTGGGGAAGAAAAGAAAATGCTGGCCTGAAATATTGTGAAAGATAAATAACAAGACCAGTTTGGGTTGAATAAACATATGCTGAATGACTTGTGAAAAAAAATAATATCCTATAAAACACGGAAGTCTCTCTTTCCCCCAAAGGTAAAGCAAATCATGGGAGTTTAAGACCTTTCTTGTTCTTTGTGACTCTGCTATACCTCCAAACGCCATCTGCATTAACAAATTTTCATCACATCAGTGTCATCAGGAGAAAGGTGCATGGGATCCAGCTATATTTATTTAGTCAGAAGCTTCAATATTTTCCTTTCTCAATAAAACTCATCTGACATAAATGTAAGAGCTAAAGGCTCACTAGGGATTGTAGAGCAATGCAAATTTTATAGAAGAGATCAGATATTATCTAAAGTGTACTTGTTAACAATTCTTTCAAGTCCTTCAGGGCAGTTGGTGCACATTAATAGAAGTTTCCACAGAAATCTGCAGACTTTGCAAGCTCATCCTTCAGTATTTTTCAGTGGAAAACCTTGGTAGAGCCACCGCATATGTAATGGGATTCCCTGCAGTGTTGCCTAACCTACAATCTTTGGTCAGATTAATCTCTCAGGGGCAGAATTTTCTTCAGTGAAAACAATAGTATTTCAATGACGTGGGTGAAATGCAAGATACTAGGATGATATGTGGAGAAAAAGCTTATATTATTTAGATATGAAATAAATTTTTATAAGTAAGATACTAAATTATTGCTTCTACCTAGAAAAGATAGCTGTATGGTGCATGTTACAAGATCTGAAGGCACATAGAGAAAATTAATGAAGATCAAGGGAAGGCTGTAACTGTTAATAAACTATAAAGAGCAAGTCTAACCATCTGATTTGCTCACCAAACACCTCTATTACAGAATGACCTCACTGGCTTATTAGTCTATGCAAAGTTCTCAAGTGCTTTGTCTGAGGTCTCTTTCTTAACAAGTAGATTTAATACATTAATCTGTATGTGCAAGTTATGAAAAGTGTTCTGGATTTAAACTAAAAATTCATTGCATCTTGTCTACTGTTATGGTGAGATAAAACAGTTGGTAGCCCCATACCACAATGTTGGCACATGCAACATGTCCATCCAATTAAATCAATGTGGTAATATCTGTCCAATCTGAGCCACATCAGTATAGAATATAAACAGAAATATATTAACAGAGAGAGGTATTAGTGAGTAAATGATAGTCAGTGTTAAATTTTCATGAAAACAGAGAGAGATGAGAGAATATCTGGAGAGGGACCAATTACAAATAACCCTGCATGCGCATGCATAATTAACAGGATTCAAGAAGCAGTAATGATCATTCTTTTAACACAGCATAAGTCTGCCTAGAGAGGTGAACACATCAAAAAAACTCAGCATGAAATTTTAAAAAAATCTTTGACTAGTTGGGCTTTGGGGAGCTTGTCAGTTTATTAACATTACTTTAACCTAATTTTAATTTTGTTTAATGTGATTTCTTTTTCCATGAAGCTCTTTGAAAAAAATGTTGTTTATGCAAATAAACTACATGGAAAATTGGTTTTGTAACTAAATGACAGCTGACAGACTAGACTGTAATAGTCAACTGGGAACTTCTAAAGCATGATTTGTTTACTCAGTAGTACAAATTGCATAGCTATAATTATTAGGGACAGTAAATATCTTAATAGTGGCTATTTTAATTAACAGAGTCCTACAGCTGGATCTCAGTCCCCACTAAGACTGTTTCGTGCTGCTCCAGTGGCAGCAAAAATAGCCTTAATCCTTATTTCAGTACTTGCCCTATTTAATATTTCAGAGGAGCTGGCATAATGAAGGTCAGATTTGTCCCATTCATTTCCTACCAAAACACTGTTTCTTGCTTGACTGTTTGCACAAAGAATATTTCCTACCATTTTTATCCTCGCTGTCAACTCTGACTTCTCTATTTGCCTACATCTGACTCCATAGGCTTTTTTCTGCCTGGGATGCAAGTCCTTAAAGAAATCCCTCTTCTCCAGAAGCTTATATTCTATTCCAGTGCCAGATCTTTGCAATTTTTAGAATTTATTTCTTCATTTGAATGTCAAGGTATTTTCTTCACAGAGTTCTACAGAATTCAAAAAAACCAACTGCAGCAGCAGCAACAATAACAACAAAAAGCAGTCACCCAACTCTATAGCTGATGCAAGATCTGTAAGTAATATAACAACTCTCTCACATTTCCTGCCAGAACAAGATTTTGCCTACTGACAACAATTTAAAATAGCACATTACGATGGAATTATGCAGCATCATAGGCATCAGTTTGATTTCCGAGAGCCTGGTATTCCCAGAGATGCCTTTATTAACTGATCAATATTTGATCATTGTGTTAAGGAAATTTGTGCAAACATTTGAGTGTCTCTTCTTCCTGACATCAAAGCCAGTGCTCATTCAAACCTACATCATCCTAAAAACACAGCTCCCATACAGAGGGGGATGAAGGGAGACCAGTTACAGAGACAATGGAAACCCTCCGAAGGTGAATTACCAGGGGATGAGGAGGAGGCCACCAGCTCTCTCCTCACATGAGTTATCTCATGAGCAAGTAAACCCCTTTCAAAGTGACTGACTTTGAATTCCAATATATTTCCTTCTTGTCCTCCTTTCTTTGCATTGTTTCACACCTACGGACCTTTCCTATTGGAAGGGACTGGGTATTTGCTTTCTAATCTGCTTTACTCCACCCCTGACTGCTCAGAATGCCTCAGACAGTGGCACAAGTCAGTGAAGAACTGCAAGGAAAGAGTCATTTGAGGAATTTGAAGGAAAAAAAGCTGGTGACAGAAGTAATCAGGTGAACAATGCCTTAAATGAAATATCCCTCATCTAGCTAGGTAATCACCTGAGACTACTGAGAAGCAGTAGGAATATTAGTAAAGGAATTAAAATCATCTGGACAAAACAAAAGAGAGGAAACTGAATTATGGTGCAATGTTTGAAGCTAGATATAATTAGGGTAACCCAGATGAGGTAGAATAAAAATAATAGGGTGCAACATAAACAGGAAGAGTACACATTGTTCAGGCAAGCTAGAAATAAAAGGCAGGGTAGTAGAAGAGTATTATATATGTATAATATAAGCTTTTAAAAAAAAAACCCCAAGGTAATGTGATAAAATGAATAAGTTTGAGTAAAAAAAAAATTAAGAAGGATTGGAAAAAGGTTTGGATAATGTTGGATATCTGCTTTAGCCCCCTAGAGTTTAATTTGCACTGGATAAAAATCTCTAGAATGTTATTAGAAAGAGAAATATTAGCATTAGGGGAGATTTAGTGTCTTTATGGAAGATTTTGACCTTCCAGAAACAGGCTTTAGAGCAAATATTACTAATAATGGCAGAAGGTAGGAATATCATAGTATGTAAATTATTTTTTCACTGAACAGAGGAGGTATAACAAAGCCATGCATTTAGGAAGGAAAGTAATAGTGATGCATTTGGGATTCAACATTTGAATAGTCACAGCATATCTGTAAGTCATTAATGTAACACAGAAGAGAAAAAGTAAAAACTATGCTCAGACACAGCAGGCAAGCAAAAAAACAAACAAACAAAAAACACACAGACAAAAAACCCCCAAAACAACAAAAACAAAAACAGACACTAGTTAAAATTTATCTGCAACATATCAAAGAGTTCTGGTTACCTGTATTAAAAAAATAAATAATGGCATTCTGACTAGCATTTTGATTTTAGAGCTCTTCTATTATTTGAGCTGAAGAGTACAGAAAGACAATATGTAACAACATTTGAAGGCAGAATAAAGTTTGATAAAAGATGATCTTGGCTTGTTTAGAGAAAATAAATCAATGCTGGAGGGGATAGTAACACAAGGGAAAGAAAAGAATTATTGAAGCATAAATGATACCATTGACTTAAAACTAACTAGACCTATGCCAGTTCAAGTAAAGAATAAAAGATCCATAATCACTGGAAGGCTTGATTTCTCAGACACACCAGGGCAAAGACAAAGAACACAGTGAAAATATAAAAGTGTGATTTAATAATTGAAATGGTCGCTTCAAGTGATCCTGGCATCCAGGAGAGGTGAAGTGATTTTCACTCTTGGCAGGGATGGATAAGGGAAGCACTAGAAATGTATTCTGGGCTGCATCAAAAGCAGTGTGGCCAACAGGTTGAGAGAGGTGATTCTGCTCCTCGCTCAACTGTAGTGAGACTCCAACTGGAGTGCTGCATCCAGCTCTGGGGTCCTCAGCACAAGAAGGACATCAACCTGTTGGAGTAAGACCAGAGGAGACCACCAAGAGGATTACAGGGATGGAGCACCTCTTCTGTGAGGAATGGATGAGAGAATTGGGATTGTCCAGCCTGGAAAAGAGAAGGCTTTGGGGTGACTTCCAGTACCTGAAGGGAGCCTACAAGAAAGATGGAGAGAGACTATTTACAAGTGACAGGACAAGGGGGAATGGCTTCAAACTGAAAGATAGTATGTTTAAATTCGACACTGTGAAGAAATTCTTTACTGGGAGTGTGGTGAGGCCCTTGTACAGGTTGTCCAGAGAAGCTGTAGATGCCTCATGCCTGGAAGAGTTCAAGTCCAGGTTGGATGGGGCTTGGAGCAACCTGGTCTAGTGAAAGGTGTCCCTGCCTATGGCACAGGTGGAACTGGATGACCTTTAAGGTCCCTTCCAACCCAAGCCATTCTATGACTTCCCTCTGAAGTTCAATCAATGTGTTTCCTGCTGGGTTTAGTGTTTCTGTCTGCAGATTCAAGTGGACATCTCTGAATTACTTGCTTTTTTAGCAATGGTAACTAAAGATAGCTTTTCCTCTACAAGTAGAAGTCAGTATTTTTCCATGAAAACTAAGCTACAGTGGCACAATTATCTGGAAAACTGCAAAAACCAGAAATCAAGTCACCAAATACATTACTCTATGCATGGTATTTCAAATATCAAGCGCAAGAGCCTTGACGTTTCATGAAGCATCCTAGGACTTGTTCCATAAATAATACCATACAAAAAATAACTTCCACTATAGTATGTTACAAGGTCTTAAAACATATTGCCATTTTACATCACAGTAAACCTTAATGACCTATCTGTTGGAGACCTGCTTGCAAAACTTTTTATCTTGCAGATTATTTAATAGAGTGGAGTATGTCTGTTATTCAAGACTCTTAAACTAATGCTAGAGATGGGGAAAACAACAAATAACCAGCCTGGTCTTTCACAGCTCTCAGCTGGCTATGCTTTATCTGAATATAAGTTCTTTGTTATATAAAGCAACATAATTCACTGTCTCAATCTCACATTATTAATGCCAGGTGTTCCCATGCAGTGATCAGGACCAATGAACTTTGGTCATGCTGTGGCCCGTCACCCCAGACTCTCCTCAATACTTTTATTCTAGCCATCACCTTACTGCTGAAACTCGGGTCTAAATGCATCAGCTATGGCTGTCAGGGCCCTCTCAGCATCACTTTGCAAAAGTGAAGCATTCAGGCACATTAGGAAGGCTACAAAAATAATTTAGTGAATTGGTGGCTAGAGAGAAGCTATAACCCATGGTGAGCCACCTGCAGATTGTCAATTAAAGCTGCCATACCACAGCTGAACCTATTTTGCTCCATACTATGGGACTGCTTTCTATTAATGCATTAAGTGGAGTCAGGACATGTGACCTAACTTGGTACCCTGATAGTTTATGAGAACCTGGCTAAGCATTGCTTTGACTTGCCATACAGTAGAAGTAGTAATTTTGTGACTTTGGGAACTAAAGCCCTTACTCTGTCATTCGCTAAGAACTAATTTGCAAAAAAAAAAAAAAAAATAAAAAAAAAAAATCAATCTAGGCTGTTCTTGTAGCAGCAAAAAGATATGTCTAAGTTGCCCCAGATGAATCATAAAATATAACTTAATATGCACATGCATCTGTTTCATGGAAACTACAGGGGAGAGAAAAACTGTGTGAGTGTTTTAAAGGTTCTTTAGTAATGATGAGCTCAACTGTATTTTGATAATGTGAATTTGAAGTTACAAAGAGGAAGACACAATAATGGATTGAACTTCTTTTTCTCTTTCTGGCCTTCCTATTCCCCTTCCTTTCTTACTTTGTGTGTATTTTGATAGGCTACTATTATGAAAGAGATTCTTTTTTGTGTGTTGCCCCTGACATACAGATTTGTTTGTATTTATTACTCTCCTGAAGCTAAATTTAGAGCTGCAGAAGCAGTTCTGGCAGAATATCTCCTTATGGTTGGTTTAAACTACCTAGACTGCTGTAATAATGCTGTGGTTTACAGAAATGATGCAAAGAGACAATTGACCTTTATTTTGTGCCCTCAGATACCTGACCTGTTCCAGGATTACAAAAGCTCATGGTCCTGTTACAGGACAGAGATCAGAATTTACTGAGATGAGTATTAATTACTACAGAGAGCAAAGCACTAAAGTAAGCAATGTGATGAGTAGAGTATGGAAAAATATCTTATCTGTCTGTTTTGTGATAGTGAAGGGTGAATACTGGCTTGTTTTGTGCCTTGCATCATCCAGACAAGATTTCTCCAGTCTGTCACTAACAGAGTCTTGTCAACTGTGCTGCCTGTCTTGCAAGTGCAGAAATGTCAATTTTGCTTTCATCCTTTTTTTTCCTGGCAACACAGTGGGGGTGAAAAAAGTTGTTAATATTAAACAGAACAGTGCTGCATAACTCAACAAGGGCAAAACTAGGCATCTGAGAATCATAGAATGGTTTGGGTTGGAAGTGACATTTAAAGGACATCTAGTCCAATTCCCTGCAGTGAGCAGGGACAATTTCAACCAGATCAGGTTGCTCAGAGCCCTGTCCAACCTGACCTTGAATGTTTCCATAGATGGGACATCCACCACCTCTGTGGGCAGCCTATTCCAGTGGGTCACCATCGTCATTGTGCAAAAATAATTTCTTCCTTATACCTTTTCTGAATCTACCCTCTTTTAATGTGAAATAATATTCTGAGTTGGAAGGAACCCACAAGGATCTTTGAGTCCAACTCTAAAGTGAATGGCCCATATGGAATTGAACCCATGACCTTGACATTATTGCAACAGGCAATAAAAAGTTTGCAACAGGTTGCTAAAAAGTCTGTCCCCATCTTTCTTGTACAGCCCCTTTAGGTACTGAAAGGCAGCAACAAGGTCTCCCTGGAGTCTTCTCTTCTCCAGGCTGAACAAACTCAGCCTTTCCTCATAGGAGAGGTGTTCCAGCCTTCTGATCATCTTTATGGCCTCCTCTGGATTTGCTCCAACAGGTCCATGTCTTTCCTGTGCCGAAGACCCCAGAACTGAATACAGTACTCCAGATGGGGTCTCATGAGGGTGGAGTAGAGGAGAAGAATCACCTCCCTTTACCCGGTGGTCATGCTGCTTTTGATGCAGCCCAAGATACAATTGGCTTTTGGGGCCACAAGCGCAGTGCTGGGTCATGTCCAGCTTTTCATCCACCAGTAGCCCCAAGTCCTTCTTGGCAGGGCTGCTCTCCGGGGTTTCTTCTCCTAGACTGTACTCATGTTTGGAATTGTCCCAACCCAGGTGCAGCACCTTGCACTTGGCCTTGTTGAACCTCATGAGGCCCAGGTCCCTCTGGATGGCATCCCGTCCTTCAGGTGTGTCAACAACACCATTCTTGGTGTCACATGCAGATTTGCGGAGGGTGCACTCGATCCCACTATCCTTGTCATTGATGAAGATATTAAACAGTACTCATCCCAGGATGGACCCCTGAGGGACACAACTTCTCACTGATGTCCATCAGGACTCTGAGCCATTGACCACTATCCTCTGAATGAGATCATCCAACCAATTCTCATCCACCGAACAGTCTGCCCATTGAACCTATCTCTTTCCAATTTAGAGAGAAGGGTGTTGTGGGGACCATGTCAAAGGCTTTACAGGTGTCCAGATTGATGACATCCACAGCCTTTCTCTTGTTTACTGATGAAGTCACTCTACGATAGAAGGCCACCAGATTGGTCAGGCAGGACTTGCCCTTGGTGAAGCCACGCTGGCCCTCCCAAATCACCTCCCTGTCCTTCATGTGCCTTAGCAGGACTTTTAGGAGAATCTGTTCCATGGCACATAGGTGAGTAGCCAGTAGTTCCTGAGGTCCTCCTTTCTACCCTTTTTAATATTCAGGGCAATTTTTTCCTTTTCTTTTTCTGTATAGAGTGATGTAGCTCCCCACTAATGTACAGGCATAGTTAAAAATACAGATTTTGGAATATTAGTCCACTAAAGGTCAGTTAGTCTCTTGTGAGATACTGAAAGGTCACATTGATGGCAATACAAAAGAAGCATAAAATTTGAACATGAGGTTCCAGCACACTGGCTTTTTGGGCATTCCTGGCAGGGACAGGTATAAAAACCAGGAGATTGGGTCATTCAGAAGTTACTTGAATTTCATAAACTTCACTGCACTGCAAGAGACTCCACTGTACAGAGGAAAAATTTCATTCCTAAATGCTATCAGTTTGTGTGGGGTTTTTTACACTTAATCTTGATAGATGCCAGCGTGAAGGCAGACTGCACAAATTTGATTTGAATGATAGAATTACTGTAACTGTGAAAATTAGGGTTCCCACCTGTTGGGTTTTGTTACTGGATTATGAAATTTTCCAACAATAATAGCAAAGAGCTCTTTGCTATATGCTTTCTCCTCTCTTTCCCCAACACACATTAATAGTGCTGACAGTTGTCAGCGTACCTATCGTCATCAGTGCTGGCAGGCAAAAGGAAGAACAGAGAAATGTGTTTATTTCACCGAAATAAAAGCTTGTGATGATCATAACTTTAATGCCTCTGAACTGTAAGTCATTCTCCCTGAAATGTCAAACAATATAAGCTGAACAGCGAGGCAAACAACTTGGTCACAAAGAAAGGCTATCTCTCCTTCACAATAAAAGAAAACTAAAACACCACTAACACACATACACACAAAAGAAACTGAGCTACAGACATTGCTATTACAACTAGAGCTTCCCAACTGATTCCTTTTCTCACAACATTTCTTTTTCGCAATAAAAAATTTTGAACAAAATAGACATTTCCCAGCAAATACTGGGGGCAAATGAAATCTGGAAAACATTCCATTTCTCTTTTTATAAGTGAGTGAGGAAAATCACCTTATATTGACAAGCAGATTTCATTGTCAATTTTTCAATGACAAAAACATTTTCTTACAGCTATATGTTGAAAACTATGACAATAAAATTAGCTTGTAGGAACATGGAGGTTTTCTTGTACTAAGAAGTTAGTGCATAATTAAGCTTCAGCAGGTATACTGATGGCTTTATATTTTCAAAGATCGTAGGAAGGCCCTATATTTGGCATATCCTGGCTATGTGTAAATTTTGCAATTGTACAATTTGTGCAAAATACCTCTGAAATTCCAGTTCTCTTGGCTACCTTTTATTATGTGAAGCTCTAATTATATTTTATGGACAAAGTATGAGTACAACTTTTCTTATTTTACCTGTGAGTTTTAATTTCCACATTGTTTTGATAGACCAGAAAAAATATTAATATAAATTAAGGTTAGAATTTATCTATACAAATTTGCCAAAGAGATAATGTAGCCATCTCTCCTCCTTTCTGTTTGTGGCATTTCAGATCTCTGATCACTCTTAACAAAGAGTGAAATATTGGTATTGCTACATTATGCATTACTGAGACCAGCCACTTATAACTCATATATATTTTGATGGGTTTGAAGGCCAAAAGTGACCACCTACACTGATCTGTACATCAGAGTCCAGTGATCATTTTTGATATAACAATATTCTCCAGAAAGCAAATCAGCCCTTTTCAGAATTATTTGCTTCGGTAGTTAATGTTAAAACCTGCGCTGTCTGTTCAATGTAAACTTTGTCTTCCATTTCCAGCAACTATTTTTGATCCCTACTAAGGCTGTTCTTGGTGAGCAGGTGTCTTCCTCTTTAGAGGTAATCATATTACAAATCAAACTTTTGGATAAGCTAAGCAAATTTATTTTGCTACGTTGTTCTTTGGTATTTCCTACATTTCTACCATTGTTATTGAGATTCTGCTTCTGCAGTTTCTTAGCAATTTTTTTTTTATAGTGGGCACCCGGGCTGTACAGTAGTGTGCATCTCTTTCATATTGCAGTTACTAGATCAAAAATCCCACATGCTCCTACAAACTAAATAACTTGAATTTATAGGATCAGTTCCAGCCAATCTTCAAGACAATTTTAAGGAGAGCAGCACAAGCACTTGTTTTGTTCCTCCCCTTGTGAAAGCTATTTAAGTTAAGCAACAGTTCTGAAATGAGAAATTACATGGTCATGTGTATGTCCACCCTGCAGATGCCCACAGAGTGAACTGCACACTCTATTACCCTGGGCAAAGCAAATTGACAGCTTGTCTAGGGAGATTTCATTTGCCTCCCACTGGCTTGGCAGAGCCACCTAATGTCTGCCCATCAATGAGCGTGTAGATGTGTGTTGAATATGTCCTGGGACTCCTGCAGGCTCCAGTCACTTGTCTATGATACCAATAGTGGCATTAGTAGCCAGAAGTTCAGAAGAGCACTGAATGGATCATGTCCAGAGTGAAAAAATATAAGACTGTGTCTGTTTGACACATGCGAGTATTAGAACATAAGTTACACAAGTGAACCTTATAAGTCAATAGATACAAGTCTCACCAGCCATATCCTGGTAAGCTTGGCTTTGTAGGTGCAAATAGGAATGTGGGCCAGAGCCTGGATTATTTTAAAATCTGCGTAGATTACAGGCTGTTAATTGTCTCTTTCAAATTTGAGCATGGCCTGGATGGTATTTGGTGGGGTTATCTCTTAAATCAGTACTTCCATAATATTCAGACATACCAAAAAATTTCATTTTTTCCAAGATTTAATTTGGAATTTAACTTGGTCTTTGTCGTATTTTGTCTGTATAATCCCTTTATATAAAAAAATGCAGTGTTTCAGTCCATTAGTTGCTCACTTTAGTTTGACCCAGCTTTAACTGGATTGAACATTGTGCTAATGAGATAGATTGGAAATGGCCTTCAGTAGAATGAATGATTTGATCATCTCTGCTAATTTGCTATAGGGCAGTGATCACATTAAGGAGGTGCATTTTTTCTGGCCTAGAAAAGGCTTCAGGCTACGTACTAATGGGGGTGGGGGAAGGAACTGGCTTCTATGCTTGTTTGATATCCCTTGTCCAAATATGTTTCCAACACACACAAAGAGAGTTCTTTACAACTACAGAGTCCTTAAAGGGCTGATTTACATTACATATTTGTCTCTCAACTTTCTTACACTTGTCCAACCTGTTGCTCTCATTATAGCAGAACCTGCAGCTTAGGTTTCATTTCAAACTACTGTTTGTAGAATTGAGTTTTAAATCTTCCCTCTAATCACCTGAAGAGTCTTATCTCTCTGGCTCTGTAGTATTCAACAAGAATAATTCTTACTTACTAGAAGGATGGATCAAATACATCTTTTTTTCCCTTTTCACCAGCAGTTAGATTAGAGTGAAATGGCACTGATTAAAATGCCAGTAGTTCCCCATCAGTAATGGAGTTGCACCACCAACAAAAATAGCTAGCAATAGGAGAAAAAACTATCAGGGACAATGTTCATCTATAACAAGAGAATTCCCAGTGGGCTTCTAGGACAGCTTCTCCAAAGCAGGCATCCAGCAGTGCATTCCAGTGTGCAGTGAAGGCTTTCAGCAAGCTCCTTCTCCAGACAGATTTCAGCAGCAACATAAGCACCAGGGTCCCTCAAAGAGATTAGCTCTTTGGAGGTCAGGAAGGAGGGATAAGAAAGGGTGAGGCATGGTTGTCCTGAATTTCTATCCAGTGTACTTAAAGATGTCACTTGAAAGAGTGCTGAAAAATTATCCTGTGTGTTGAAACATACATGATGTCTGGTGGGAATTGTTCACAGCCCAGGACATTATATTCAATAAAACCCGGCATGGGGTTGGAAGGAGAAGAAGATGCTGTGAAGAGGGTATTTCAAAATCTCTATTGTTAACTACTCTGTATTTGAACATCACTTTGATCGTTTTAAATTACATTTTCTGTGTGTGAATCATGAAGTGGCTTTTAGGTCAAGCTAATCAGAACAGTTAAAACCACCTTCTTGCTGTCCTACAGGGTCTCATTAACCCACACAGAAGAGGAAGCCTGCCACTTCTCACTGTGTTTCATTTAATTTCTGCTCAAGTAACCAGCCTATTTCCACTTGTCTAAGTTGTCACAAGAAAAAAAAAAAACTGAGCCTGAAACATTAGATTTATAAATATTTGATGTGACATGCTTTTTTTTTTTGCCTTTTTTTCCTTTTTTTTTTAATATATACACGAGGCTGTGTCATAATGAAGTTCCATCTTATCTGCAGAACTGACCAATACAGGAGGAATCAGAATACCACCATTTACCAGCAGTTTGGACCTCAAAATCCCCTTGTGCCTAAGCTGGGTCTTACAATGGACAGGCAGTGTGGGATGTTGACCTTTTGTTCATCATCAGCTGAAATCTGTACCATGTATTTTCATTGACAAACCTGGCTTTTAGAAGAGAGAGTCTGTATTTCATTAAGCAGTTGGAGCATTTAAAGTACTAATCTTTACTAATTACAACTATTTAAATGTTAGTTATCTAAATCAAGCTTATCACCCACAAAGACAACACCTGACCTTACAGGCTGACCTTAACAGATTTTAAATCAAAAGGCAGGACTAATCACCTTCTCTGAGAGCCCTGTACCCTCCACTGTCCTATAAACACAATGTAGCAAATGGCTCATATCGTGTGCTTTACTTCCAGAAGGCTAAAGCAGATGAGACAAACCCCACTTTAACCAAGGTAGTGCCTACCCAGGCCCCCCTCCTGCTTTATCAGATACTCTGAGTTGCTTATTCAAAAGACATTTCACGGACTCTTCATCCTTTTACTGGCAGCTGACAGTTTCAGAGTCATAACTGGACCCATCAAAAATTGGAATCTATGACTTCATTTTAGCTTATTGTCTCTCCTCTCATTTCAATATTAAATAAATAAATAAATAAGCAAGCTGCTCTTTTTTTCAGCCTGTGTTCACAGTCTCCCTAAGTTCATCTGCCAGTTTGACTAGAGCTGAATGGTTATTCAAAACATGCATGTTTACTGCTTGGAAGAGAATTGTTTTGGTTCCATTCATCAGAACAATAGTGAGATGAGTATTCAAATGTGCTCACTGGGGATGCCTGTAATGCCTTTATCCATATGCATCGTTATAGTCATGCATTGTCACATTGAGCCTTTATGTCAAGTCTGAAGCATCTTGCACCCACTAGTTAAGTTATTGTAGGAACACACTCTCTTTTGGTAACTTTTTTCTGTGTTATCAATTTAAAGGCTAACCATCTTCTGCCATTTTCTTGTAAATGCACAGTAATATATAAACAACAGCATATTTAAAATCTGTAAACTTTCATAGTTATTCAGAATTTTTGTCAATGTACCTGAATCTACTGATCATTTTGAATCAAAGGAGCTCTCTCTGGTGGCTAATTTCAGTTTACTGTTTCTCACCAGTTGTACTTAGGTTGGATTGCTATTTTTAAATCTTGCTTTTTTTTAAATAATACCTTAATAAAATAATATATTAGGAATAGAAAACATTCCTGGAGCTAAAGCAAACAAGTTACTTTTTTTTTTAATAGTGTCACACATTAAAGGTCACTTTCTTATTGCTCCTGTATGTTCCTCCAGTTGTGATACAAGACTGTATGACAGATATACAGGAACAAGTGATTCTTCTCCATGGTCTCATGGAAATTCATCTGTGAATGGTTCATAATTATCATAAGAAGGTTAATGGTGCAAGGCAGAGCAAGGCTGAATAGTCTGCAGAGGTCTCCAGAATCTCCCTTCTTTATGTGTAAGAGATAGCTGTGCTGTTTGTCTTTCTGAGGTACGATGAGTGGGTTTCTGGAGTAGGTACACCCCACTTCCAAAGGTAGCTGTGCTGCCACAGACATGTATTCGTGCCACCTTCTCTTCTGAAAGGCATGAGAAATTTAGATGTCGCCAGGACCATGGACTATTTCTCTACACTGAGGGCAAATGCCTGCACTCTCAGCATCTTCTTTAGCAAAAGGATACTGTAGACTGGTGTGCATGCTTGGATCAAGGCCTAGTCTCAGATGGCAGTTTAACCTTGATCAGGAAGCAGCAGTTAGACTCGTATGGTCATCTGGCTGATGTACAGCTGTTCTCCGTGTGGTGCCATCCAGACACACGTTCAATGTCTGGCTGAATAGCAAACCCTGGGGAACCCTTACACAGACTTTGAGTGTTGATTTTTGTCCAATGGATTCTCTTTTAAAGTAGGTGAAAATTAATGAAGATTAAAATGTCATACTGGAGTGGGAACACTTCCTGTTTCTGTCACAGTCGTACAGCGAGGCCCCTGAACAGGCTTGTCCATTCCTGTGTGTTTGAGAAGACGGGTAATGGTCTAAGAGGCAAGGTAACCTCAGAATGAGGCCAGAAAAAGGTATTTAATATTCCTGCATTCTCTCCAACAAAATATCTTAAGTCCTGAGACTGTTCTAAAGTCAACTGAAAATAACGTGCTTAATAAAAAGAATTTTATTTTCATTAAATATATTTCTGTGATGAATAGAATCCCTTTTATTGGTTTGTTCATGTGGTTTTTTTCTACTTTTTTTTACTAGTAAAAAATCTGACTGGTTGGGGATTGCTTCTCTGCCTCATCCTGGCTGCTGATGCCTTCTGGTTTGAGGAATGGTAGAGCCTGGGTTGAGACACTGTGACCCTTAGAATGATAGGTTGAATGATAGAGTCTTAAGGTTGGAAAAGACCTTGAAGATCATCAAGTCCAACTGTTAACCGAGCACTACCATGTTACCACTAAACCCTGTCCCCAGCTGCCACATATACATGTTTTATGAACACTTCCAGTGACGGTGATTCCACCACTTCCCTGGGCAGCCTTTTCCAATGCTTAAACACCCTTTCAGTGAAGAAATATTTCCTAATATCTAATCTAAAGCTCCTCTGGTGAACTTGAGGCCATTTCCTCTTGTCCTGTCACTTGTTACCTTCAAGAAGAGATTGACCCCACCTTGCTACAACCTCCTTTCAGGTAGCTGTAGAGAGTGATAAGGTCTCAAATGCACCAGACTCTCAAATTGCACCAAATTTCTAAATGCATTGTGGGACTGGCACAGATTTCCAGGTTATGTTTGTAAATTGTTAATTGTAAACGTTATTAAAAAACTCAAGAATGATTTTTATATGCATATTTCACATGTCCGTGTGATGGAAAAATATTTAGGCCTCTAGAAAGAGAGTAAATTGAAAGAAACAAGTGGGTGTCTTCATGTGCCAAATCTTCATCCTCCTTATCATTGAAAACAGGTCTAATGTGTGAGAGTTAAAGAAACTGAGTTTACCCTTCTGCAAAGGCTAGCTTAAGGTTTATGCATTATTTAAGTCATACTTACACTCTATTTTAAGGTTTTAGGTGAGACTTAAATGACTTATCAGCTTTAAGCTGATTTTTCCCCTTAGAGAAGCAATCTTTATGCAAAGAGTAAATCAGAGATACATTAATTTCTTCAGTACAGAACTTCAGTAAGAAACAGAGGGGTTTATGTTTTATCTCTTGAACCACCTAGAAAGCAAAGAAAAAAGCCCAGTGCATCATTGAGATGCCATCTTTGCTCCTAAGGATGAAGATAATGCTCTGTGACACTAATGTATCCTTGCACCATCTGCTTTTTCAGTCAATAACACTCAAAGCTGTTCCTTTCAGAATTCATTCATTTTAAATGTTTAAATTTTCAGTGGAATGTGAAATGTATATAGATCACAGAATTCTTTTTTATGTGTTTTTATTTATATTGCTTTTATATATTTTAAAATCAGAAAGGACAAAACTGGATATTAACAAGAGAGAACTTAGTTCTGCAAAGTTCTTAAAGTAAGCTTTTCTGTTTTATAAGCTATTGTTGATACAGAGAGATACAAATCCTTCAGGAGGAATGTATATTATTCAGTAAGATTTACTGTACATTTAAAAGATCTGAAAGAGGGAAATGAAATGCACAATGTTTCTTTTTCAATAAATCTCATAATGAAGTAAAAACTCAGGATGGGCTGACAAACATAATCAAGAGTTTCCTGATTTTTAGGACAGGGAAGTTGACATGTAAACTGTAACCTAGTACTGAATAGAACTCTTCAAACACAACTGTGGGTGTCAGCTCAAATCACATCCAAAGTCATCTGGGAAAAGAGGAGGAGCACTAAAGAGTTATTCAGGGATATGTTAACTTCTCTATTGCAAAACTTGAATGTCCTCATACCGAATCTTACCTTCAATTCTCCTTTAAGGCTAAGAGAGCCACCAACTCTATGTATGTAGCAATATAGCCTGTAGTACTTAGGGGCCATACACAGTAATATTTTATTTGTCTGCCCCTGCCTGATGACAGGTATGGTCTTTTCTCACAAATCTGAACCTATTTCCTTAGCAAAGACTTTGCCACCATCAGTTTATTTTATGTTACTGTAAGTTCCTCCACTTGCCAATACAAACACTGAAACCAGTGAAGCCATGGAAGAATTCGGTAGGAACACCGAATTTCCTCCACAAGGGAAATATTATGCTAGCAGTCTATTAATACATCTATGGTGAAAATTATATTTTGTAGATACAATATTTTGGCCAGGCATTTATTAATCTGTATTTTTAATATTAATTATTTATTAATAAAGGTAAGTGTGCCAAAGCGACAGTGAGCCTAAGGAAGTCTTCCGGGCAAAAATTTTAATGTATGACAGGGAATGCAT
This sequence comes from Platyrinchus mystaceus, assembly GCA_035041135.1. Classification (NCBI taxonomy): domain Eukaryota; kingdom Metazoa; phylum Chordata; class Aves; order Passeriformes; family Tyrannidae; genus Platyrinchus; species Platyrinchus mystaceus. The sequence continues at coordinate 20,810,160 of JAWWLV010000180.1, read as the reverse complement.
TTGCATGGAAAAAATTGAAAGAGACACCAGAGGAGTTACTGTGTAATGTGAACAGACAGAGCAAAAGGGCTACATGACAATCCAGAGAGAGAAAGAGACTTGTCAGATGAAATATAAAGGTGGAGAAATCACAGCTCTTGGGACTGTTTAACTCCATTGGTGCCATGCCAGGGTGAGTTCCAGGATTTATTACACAGTTTGCATTCATCTTTCTCTGGGTACCAAATTGCTACAACCTAGATAATTGTTATTAGAGACAGACCTCCTCTCTAGACTTTTCTAACATATGAAATTTAGTCATACACAAGCAAAGGATTAGAGCAGAGAAAGGACAGAAAAACTTGAGAATATGTATTTTGCCAGTTTCTTCAGAAGACAGATTAAGAATTCATGGGAAAGGAGTATTAGAAATTGTACTCCATTTCTGCACTGGCCAATACTCACAAGCTATATTCAAAGGTCTTGTTGAAATAAACCCATGCAGAAAGCAAGTTGATAAAAAATAGATCTCGGATTTCTTGTTCTCTTGTGTAGCTGATGTTCTGGAAGATCTTTCTCAAACTATGATGTGAACTGTCTGAGAGTAAGATGAAAGAGTGTGACAGAGACTCCAGAGTATGATAATAATATTCCAATACCAGCCACACTTACACTGTTATTTTATTTATTATTTGTTACGTATCTGGGATATGCTTGACACATTGAAAGACAAAAGGAAATATACTTCTCTTGTGCCTTAATGCATTTTACAGTGAAACACACAGTTGTGTTTTTTGTAAAAGCAGGGAGGCAACGTTCCATATTTCTCAGACATAAACCTTACAGAAGCCGGAACTCTAGTAATTCAAGAAATTCTACCTGCAACTTCTGTGAGAGTGAATGAATAAAATATTTCAATGAGATTGTTTTCTATACAAAGCTGGGGTTTTATATTTTTATTTTCCCCAGAAAGACCACTTTTGATTTTTCACACAAAGACCATTAATGAGTGCTCCTTCAACATCCCACTCACACTTGTAGAAATTTGTACCCCGTGTCTGGCTCACTACAGAGATGTAGTTGATGTCTCAGATGCATTTTATAACTCTTTTCTCTCTGATATGTCATAACAATAATTAAACCTGTGAAATCCTTATTTTCAGATCTTAGCAAGGCCTTCTTTGAAGGAAACTGGGAGTTTATTGAGTAGCATTCTTACTAATTAACAAAGGTGGGCCAGATGGATAAGATTCTAAAATAAGGTCATTTTATGACTCTAATTCTGCTAATGGTACTTAGAAAGGGAACACTTCATGTCTTCATGGAGCTGTGTGCCTTGAATTACAGCATTTGATAGTCCTCTATTTCATTGTCCCTCAAAAGCTGCAATTTTCCTGTGTATTTGCTAATAGACATTTGAACTAATGCAGAAACAGGCCTGTGGTCAGTCACACCTTTCCCAAGTGATTATCTGACTGGAATCATCCCCAAGGCCTGAAATAGCCCCATGGATGGCACACACATTCTCTGTCAATAGACAAATCAAGTTCAGACTTCTTACAGAATTGTAGCTGGGAGGTAGCACATATAACCTAGTCCATTTAAATTACCAATAGATGTATTTATAGCTTCATGTATGTATATTAATAAATTATTCATATCTTTTTATTCCCAGATATTGGGTTGTCATATAAATATAGATGGACAACTGCTACATGCATAATATGCACTGGCTGAAGTCAAGGGTGTTAGGCAATATATACTGATGGAATCATTTTGTTCTTTTCAACCACCAGAATTTATTTCTTTTTTCATCTTTCAGGATAGAAAAAGCCTCTTCCTTTAGCTTCTCCAAACAGACTAGGAAGATTGTTGTATTTATCATGAATAGTGAAGATTTCTGTAAGGATGTTAAGGCAATGAAGACAGTTCGCTGTCATGCTGACCAAAGCCTGAGGTAAGTGTTGCCCAGGTCAGAACTGCGAGGATTTCATATGGTGTAACTTAATCATTATGCTGTTCCAGGAAACATGACTTTTTGACTTCTTAATAAATAAACATGACAGCACAAAGGTATAATTTGATTGATGTCTCCTAATCAAATTTATATGAAAATTTATATATCCATATAAAGATTGAATGGTTTGAAAGTGGGTCATGAGGAAAATTAAAACCTCTTAATTTCTAGTTTTCCTGAACTTTTATGCTGATTATATTTTTTTAAAGACAATTATAAATTCATTCCTCAGTGTCTTACTTGGAGGCAGGCAGGTCAATATTACATATTTATATTAAAGCCTCAACTGAGAATATAGTTGCATTTCCCAATCCTGTTATAACATGCTAATAGTTGGGATCTTTCAAAGAAACTTAATTAAATAGTTCCCTAGATGCACTAAGTTAAGCATTAAAACAAGTAGCGCGACATAAATCATTTAACAACCTTTATAAATGCATTTCCCCCCTACATTTTCACGTGTCTGTGTCTTGCTTGTACTCAGAATCATCCAATTAAGTTCCAGGAAATTCAGAGCACAGCCCTGCATTTTGGGTTCAGAACATACAGATGGCTGAACTTGGAGATTTGATGAGGATTAAGTGGCAGTTTGCTTATTATCCCAGGTTTCAGCTGTGGTGGGCAGGTAAATGCTAGCAGGAAAAGCAGGATGGGAGTTTCAAGGTGCTTGTGCACAACAAAAGTCAGGTCAAACAATACATTTGCACACTTTTAATGCACAAATTCTATTCGATCCTTTTATTATTGCGGTGGTTGATATTAATTATGTCTTGATAATATTTCATCCTTGGCATGCATGACACTTCATCCACAAAATAATGCAACTCCTCTACTGTATTTGGGGAACAGATAGGGTTTAATGGAAGTGGAGCTGTTTCCCTCCGTGGCTGGGGAGGTGATGATGTGTGAAATAGTGTCCTCTACTGCACGAGTCGAGACAATGCACTGGCACTGGGCTGCGCTGGCAGAAAGGCAGCCTGGGGTGGGAAAGCTCCTTCCCTTTAAGTGAATGTATTAAGCTGCAGTCTTTCTGCTCGGGTTTGGTTGCTGGATGCTATCCAGGACTTCTACTTCATCAGGACTGAAATGTTAAATTCTTTCCTTTTGGAGGGGATATATTGTGAAAGGTTTTTCTCGCAAATTCTCTTCTATTGTCCTTCAATTCCTCGCTTGTGATGTTTTCATTACAGCAAAACCTGGTCTAAAGGTAATATTTTACCCATTACTAGGAATATGATTTGTCTTAGGAAGTAAAAAGGTTGACAAAACCTGGTGCCTTGAGGGGCAGCAGTGTCTCTTGCAGAGTTTTGTAGTAGTTATTGACATGGTTGCTCCATAAAGATGAAGGAAACACTTCAAATGCAGCATACACTGTTCTTTGATGGAAACATTTCTGTATTCAATTCACTCTTTAAAACACCTGAACAGTATCAAGAAGCTCAACTCTGACTTTAAGTAACCCACTGGGTGTCTGAGGACGCTGGTAGCCCTGATTTTCTGATTAATAACTCAGTTTCACTGACCACAGTATGGTTACATATGACACCAGAGTATAGAACCCATTCAAATGAATTTAGTTAGATGTTAATGAAAGCTATGTTTCAATGCTGTTGGCCATTTGCCATAGTATGGAGAAATTTAATATATAATGCAGCACTTTATGACGTAACCAAAGGGCACTTTTCCTGTCCCATACTGTTCAGTTTCCTTCCCAGATACACAGACCTGTGCAGGTCAACAGTCACGTGCACAAGAAAATGAGAGTTACTTTTCGAATATTAATCAAAATGAAATGTAATATTTATCTGGCTTTTGTAACTCTCAGAGTGCTGTAGGGATGATGAGTAGGCAATTTTAATCTCTTTCCACAAACTGGAAGAAAGAGAGATAGTTGTTGGCACAAGCACGAGTTAGAAAAGTGTCTCTGTCAAACTCTCTCCCATTTGCCTAGGTCTGTTCCTACTCTGGGTGAATTCATAGCTTTGGGAACACAGGTTTGAGTTTGTGAAATAAGTTTAAGAAATTAATCTTGGATTGGGTTTGCTGGTTTTTGTTTTGTTTTGTTTTTTTAAAGAAGGGAATGGTATTCATAGTCCACTATTAGTACAGACATCGGCATGAAACAGCTGACAGCTGTTCTGAGACTTTACAGCAATAATATCTCATGCCCTTCTAGATTTTCACTAGTTATGCTGATATTGTGTTATATCATTCTTCTGCCATATTGTTTTTTACTTTCAGGCTTTTAGAGTCCCAGTAATAAAATAATTTGTCTGACTTAACAGAATTTCTTTTCTGAGTTTGGTTACTTGTGGTCTGGACCACCTTCCTGACAACCATAAGATTAGAGTATCCTTCTCCTTACCTTGCCTGCTACTATGTCCCTTGCACAAAACCAATTATAATTAAATTATACTTAGAGGAATGGATTTGTAGGTGGAATTCCCTAGTTCATAATAGATAACAGAAGACATATGAATCCATTGAGCTGAGAAAGAATATTCTAGGAAGTATATGTTATGACTATGCAATACAATGACTCGATGATTTACTGTGGATGGAGGAAGATCACATGCCATAAATGCTTGTGATCCCAGCCATGTTATTTAGTAGGTTTCATGCTGCTCTTAAAAGACTGAGGCAAAGAGCAGATTTCATCTCCAGTTCTTCTCAGAGATATTGATGCAAAAAAATTGAATGCAATTCATTCCCTCTGACACTATACTCAAAAAGTAAACTATTACTTTGGAAAATAGCTTTTTTTAAAAAAAAAATTTTTGAAAAGAACTGTTCTGGTCAGCTTTCCTGTACAGGCAAAGCATCTGATGAGGCTGTTGCCATATAGTAACATTCTGGCTTTGTTAGGATGCAATTTCCTTGCTGCCGATCAAACAACATTTTACAAAAAAGCTTGCATATACTTTTCTATGGCAGGTGATGTTGAAAATTCAAAAAAAAAAAAATTTACCATTAATTCTTACATTTTCTGAGCAAAAGTGAATGCAGTAGATACAAGTTTTGTTCATGGTACTCTAAAGAACAAGAAAAACTAGTCTACACATGCATTATGGGCTGTGTGACAATTTGTCACTGGATTAATTATAGTTGTGTAATGAACAAAATATATTTTTCATAATCTGAAAGAAGCTTGGAAGTTTTTAGAGGAAAATTTATCACCATATAAAGTAGCAGACAAAACAAAAGAGGAGAGCCTATCAAATGAAGCAAGACAGAACTCCATTATGTCAGACATCTAAAATCTATGCTATTTTTGACATAGTGAAGAAAATTATTCAACTTTTCTAATTGACCTTTTTCTCACTGAAGTTGTAAGAATTTTTTAAGTATGAAAAGAAAATTTGATTACATTCATGGAAAGCAACCAACCTATTATTTAATATTCCACATTTTCACGTGACTGGATAATGTTACTGATGGATAATATGCAATTTGTTGAAATATAGCAGGGAAACTGATGCATATGTTTCCACTTACATATGAAATTCACTGAGTAAATAACTTTATTATTTTTCTTTTAGGTGGAAAAACAAATAGAAATTAAGAGACATGGCATGAGGTATAGTCTTTTTCTGTTGTAGAGTTATATTTCTCTTTTCTAGATTTTGAAAATTGGTCACTGAAAGAATTTTGTAAAACTGTTTAAAAAATATATTGGGAAACTACTGTGAAACAAGGAGGCATACTGATGGATTCAGAATAGCATCTTCGAAATAGAAATATGATAAATAAGGTTTCCATAATCGTGGAATATCTTAGAGGTTTCTGAAATCAATTTGCAAATAAAAAAAAACTCATAAATCCCATCATTTTTGTAAGAAAGAATTTATAACATCCTCCCCCTAGATGCTGTAAAGAATTTTGGACATAAAAAGTACGAGGAAAGCCTTTGAGTTTCAAATTAATACAAAACTAGTTTCCTTGTCTATGTTTTGCCACTGCTAATTTTTGTTGAACATTTGTTTGAAAGGTGCTTATTCTATTGTTGTCTGCTCATTAGCTCTTCTAATATTTTTATTAGAATATAAACAAAAAAAGTTACTTTAATATGACCACATAATTCTAATTTGTCTTTGTTATTTCTACTCTGTGCAAATTTCCCTGGATCTAAGTTAACAACCTCATTTGTCTATTTGGTTGTCAAGATGTGAGAATAATTCTAAAGCACTTTTCATGACACATTTTTCCCTTATTGGCAGTAGCAGATTTTATGGCTATTGTCTCACAAGCTATGTTGCAGTGACACAAAGCTTTTTGAGGGCATTGAATCCCTATCAACTTGCAAAGCCTGATGAATATTTTCATAGTGACTTGGTAAATGAGTCACAACCTTTGTGAATTGCCTGAGGGCACAAAGCAATTCAAGGGAAGAGTCATTTAAAGAACTCATCTTTCCAGACTCCTGTGCTCTGTTCACTAGTTAACAAGGGTCTTTTTGTAATCACAGTAAAATGCTGATTTCTAAAAGTGAGGAAGGATCAGTCTGTACATGCTGTGTTCATATAGGCTTACTTAAACGTAAGCTATTGACCAGTGGCAGAGACAGAATAACTAACTGAACTAACTGGATCTCTGTTTTGACACGGTTCATCAATTTTTATATTTGGGCAAGAGACCTCATATCCCTCCTCAGGTAGCTGGACGTAAAATATTATTTCATTAAGATGATCAATATGCATTCATCAGATATATGAAGGATCTGAACCCAGTGTTGAGAAGACTTGGCAAGACCTTGTTGAGCTGTATGAACAACCACCTCAGATATCCCTAACAAAGGTCTTTGTGAAAAGTAGGGTAGGAGACTAAGGGAGCGTGGGGGAGGAGCTCAGTATTACTTTTTGAAAGTTCCAAGAGCAAGCTACAAGAGCTCTCTCAGTTTCATCCTGCATCTCTTCTGTCATCCTCTGTAGTTACACAAGTGTAATTTAGATTAGACTGGAAATGTGGAAACAATTTGGCCAGTGATGCATAAGAAATAGAAACCAGTTCTCCCTTCTCTGATCCTTTTCTGTCAAGCTTTAGAGTAAAGAGCAAATGATCTCTACTTCCCTTATTAAAATATGGTTCCTAATATTCAAAGGAAGTAATCCATAGGATAAGAAGGCACTGTTAAGACATAGGTAATTTAGAAGGTGGCAGAATGTCTTATGTAAGGCTAATGGAAATGCAACATGACAAAGGTTTTCACAGAATACGCTGAGTTGGAATGGATCCACAAGCATCATTGAGTCCAACCCTTAGCCCTGCACAGGATCATCCCCAAGAGTCACACCATGTGCCCGAGAGTATTGTCCAAACCCTTCTTGCACTCTGTTGGGCTTGGTGCTGTGACCACTGCCCTGGGGAGCCTGTTACCAGTGCCCAGACACCCTCTAGGTGAAGAACCTTTCTCTAATATCCAACCTAAACCTCCCCTGACGCAACTTCAGGCCATTCCCTCGGATCCTGTCACTGGTCACCACAGAGAAGAGATCACTGCCTGCCCCTCTGCTACCCCTCATGAGGAAGTTGTAACTGCAGTGAGGTCTCCTCTTCTCCAGGCTGAACAGACCAAGTGCCCTCAGCCACTCCTCATATGGCTTCCCCTCAAGGCTCTTTCCCCTTCATTGCCCTCCTTTGGATGCTCTCTAAGAGCTTAATATCTTTCTTACATCGCAGTGACCAAAACTGCACACAGTATTCAAGATGAGGCTGCACCAGTGAAGAGCAGAGCAGGACAATCCCCTCCCTTGACTGGCTGGCGATGCTTTGCCTGATGCACACCAGGGAAATTTTAATGCAGCTCTTCTTTTCACACAGTGCCTGTTGCAACTGTGTGTTACAATAATATAAAATTGCTGTCATTAATAGTATAGACCTATTTTGCCTGCAGAATTAGGCTCAGCAGGATGGATCATTATTAAATTGCAGAAAACATTAAAATAAGCTCTGGGTATTTAGGTAGCTAATCTGGATAAAGCTTTAAAACCATGACGCAGCTAATGTAACGTTGGAAAGCAGCGTACCGAGAGTAGACTTGGCAGAAGAAATTGAAGTCTGTGCCTTAGTTATCAAACAAACAAAAAACACAGTCAGTCACTGAGACTGTTATAAAAATGCTTGTCAAAACCATTAAAGCTGCTTTTCCCCTCATTTTTTCATGTTGTCTGAGGCCCAGAAAAAGACTTGTGATATCCCAGCCCAGTTTCACTTTGACTTACTGTATCTTGCAGAAAAGTAGGTGAGTGAACGAACATCCCATTTTCATTATATTTGATTGCAAATCTTTAGGATTGGAAGGTATATATTAGCAGTGCTATCAAACTGATAATATTGTACACACCCCAGTACTGCCATTGTTGCTGGTGGCCCCTAGAATTCTGACCTACTGACCACCTGCCCTTACCCTGATGCAATGTATAGGAGAAACAAGATGCCTTGGGTTCTTTCTCTGAGCTCCCAACAACATCTATTCTCAGACAGCTGGGATTCATGCACAGCTCAACCTCACAAAGCCCATGGCAATAGTAAGATGTTTTGTGTCCATGTTGTGAGGACGCCCCTTAGCAACTGACTGCTTGCATTCAAAGAGGTCATTGCCACGGGAGTCATGATGATGGTTTCTTACCAGACTTGGTAAATTCCTTGTGTAGGCAAAGAAATTATATCACCACCTGAGTAAACAAATATGGAATTCCACTTAACTGAGAAATAAGTTCTGTATTTTTATTGGAATAAAGGACAATGGATGATCAAAGCAGAGGCATCCAAGAGGCTGATACATGACAAGGCAGAAGACTCTAAAACAAGAGAATAGCAAACTGTGCTCAAGTCCATGGTAATTCACTCTTTGTCAAAGACACATACTATTATTCTCAGGGTTAGAATGTACTTTCCCAAACTGAACATATAAGGAATTTCTCTACTTTGATGCCACTGTCCTCTTAAATTTCATAATTATCAAAAAACATGATTAGACCCTAGAAAGAAAGAGGGTAGGGAGCAAAGAGAGGGACTGAAAACTGGTCAGATTAGGAACATGAGGAGCAAGTTTGTTGAGTCAATATTTGTTTCACTCCAGTCTTGCTAATGTTGACCAGGAATAGCAACACTCTTCTCTGCCAGGGCAGTAAGGATATGCTCCCATAGCTGCAGCCAGAGGGTTGGCTCTGAAGGAGCGTTGCTAGCAGGATGGCAGCAAGGACAGGTAATACAAACTCTGCCAGATTACAAATATTGCTTTCTCAGATAATGAGGAAAAATATGGTGAGAGATCTTCACAGATATTTCTTAACCTATATACTCATCTTCTCCTCTTCTTCAACTACAGAAGCAAGGTTCATTTTTCCATAATGAGTTGTATAGTGGAGTTGGAAATCTGCAGGTGAAAGGCATAGTGCTGTTATTATTACTTACCGCTATAAAAGACAACACAGGGATTGCCATCAGTGAATCTGTCTGTCGGAGCTAGGTCTGAAATTTGCAGTCCTCAGCTATCTGGGTAGGTTTAAGGAATAATTTCTGTTATTTGTAATATACGAAGCAATAAAAGGCTACTAAGAATGATTAATAGCCAAAGTGAAGCTCAGACATTTCATCGATCTCAAAAGCCATTTATTGCAAGTATATGAAAGCAAAAGAGATTATTGCTATTATACAACAAACTATAAAATCAGAAAGGAAAAAAAATGCATCTTTTTCTTTTTGAAGATGCTGAGAAAGTATTCTGCATTTTCCCTCTCTGCTGGATTTTCCATTGGAAACACAGGCTGGAGGAACAAGTGGGATCAATAACATCACAGACACAGCTTTAAATACTTATTATATGATCAAGGACAGATACTGTTTGAGGATAGCTGAAAAATTGTTCACAGAAGCAGCTGGTGCAGAGCAGAAGTGACCAGACTGGACAATGAGGGTTTTTGTGTGCAAATACGTTTGAATTTTTCTGCCTGAAATTCTGTGCTTGTTATATAACCTCTCTTGATTAATTGAGCCTCCATGCCAGGTTGTCGGCTGCAGCTGAGGAGTGTCTGGCACAGCCAAGGGGAACTGGCACACCAGACTGCTGCTAAGTTTTACTTTGTTCTGCCCCGAGTCTAGGACAGAATAAGCCATAGGAATACTTGATGACCTGGATGTTTGTGTGTTGGTTCTGCAGCACTTGAAGGCTCTCCTTCATACCAAACAAAATGTCCAGTAGTTTGGCTTCACACTGGTCAGAGCAGTCCCACAGAGGTTTTGACTTCAAGAGGACATTCCTGGAGACCAAGTCCTCTGGTCATATCCAGCCTTTTGCACAAGATAGGAAAAAAGCCATTCCACTGGTCATGTGCCAACCTGACAACTACTTATGTCTGGAGGACCGAGAAGGCATTAGGTGCATTAGGACAAGTGGAATTTGTTATCTTGAATATGTATGTGAATCTGGTTTTCTATTTTTAGGTCCCAAGTGGAAGAGGTCTCAAAAGGGTATTAGGGGAGAAGTCATGATGTGAAGAGTTTTCCCCTTATTCCTTGAGGTAGTACGGAGTGACCAGAATTAAGGAAGTCTAGCTAGGGAAGCCTGCATGCAGATGAGCTTTTTTTGTTCGTTTTAGCCATTTTTCTTGGCTATGCTCCTACAAATAAGAAGGGTTTATTTCAAGAAATTGAAGTGAAATAATTTACCTGTCCTTGCGAAGCAGATGAAAATTGGGATATATTGCCTCTGAGAAACAAGGCTCTTTGCTGCCTCTTGAAAGATGTGTTCATGCAGACACGAATGCAAAAGACCAAAACTTAACCAAACATGAAATCAGTGAAATCCTATGCAATACTGGATGGAGCATTGGCACTACCTTGTACTCTTTCTGTTTCTCCTTGTGTGCTATAAGAGTTTCTTCATGGGTTATTCTTCTACCTAACTGCTGCTATACACATTTTTTTCTGGTTTTTTTCCTTAATATAAATAAACTATCTTTATTAAGACTGAAAATTTACTAAAATGTTATAGGTTCAGATGAATCTATACGGTTTGGAAGATAGTTTTGCCCAGTTGATTCATTTGGATTATCTAAGTCAGGAGACATATACTACAGTTCATAGATTTTATGATGCCCAAGATGGCTTTGACTTCATCCAGGAGGTAACCAATGATGCCTAATTAATGCCTAATGTTTCAAACACTTACTTGCTGTACCTACTATAGACTTGGAGCTGAACTCAGAAATTTATCTTTCTTCCTGTCTCATTAAACACTATTTTGAGCTTCACTAACATACAGCTAATCATCCTGCCTTTAAGAGTGTTTGCAAATCAGTCACCTCTGATCTGGAATTAGTTCTTAAAAAGTTTAAAAATCTAGAGTCCTGTAAAACAGACTGCATCTTAATTCCTCAGGGGTTATATCATGTGAAGGTTGAGGGGATATTTTCTCCCTTGTCCTGATGAGCTTTCTTGGTAAGAGGAGCTCTTCTGGTAAGAATTTCTCTCCTGCTAATCTGTATGTGCAATGTATGAAATTCAGTCTCAACTATGTTTTCTGGTTTTATCTGTAAGTTTTATGGCTAGATTCTGGGTATTGACTGCTTGTCCTCAGAGGAGCATTTCCCATTATAAAGGGGTCCCCAGTGGCACAGTACATAGATATTACTAATGCATCCATCAGCAAATTAGCTAAGCAGCAATTACAAAATTGAGACTCAGGTAGTGCAAATAATTGAGTTCTTTTCACTACAGTAGCTGAATTGATAAGTTAGAAAAGAGTCTTAATTTAGGGTGACTGGAAATAGGAGTGTTGGTTTTTTTCTCAGAATACAAACACTGCCCTCACCTGTGTGTGGCATCAGAGTTCAAACTCAAAGCCTCCCTGCACAAAGGAATACTTCTTCCATCTGCCAGGATTGCACCCTACTCACAGCATTTGCAAGCTATTTTAGCAGAGGTCACCCTTAGCAAATGCCCTTCTCCTCTACAGTTGTGGCTATCATGTGAAAAATAAAAATCTCTCTGGAACTATTTTAGAAATTAAATCTGCATTTTTAATAGCTTCAGTCTGGCTCCTGCTGTGTTTTTCAATGAACATTTTCTGATACCCTGGATGAGATTTGCCTCAGTTTGTATGTAAAAAACCTCTGCTGTTCTGAGGTCAAGTGACTTTATTGGATGATCTGTACCTTTGAAAGTTCCTCTGACTATCTTTGTTACCAATTGAAGGGCTTGGCAGAAAGATCGAGTTTAGCATTGTGATCTGAAATTGATTGGGATCAGACTCATTCTAATCAGCTCTGGCACAAAGTAACATAACACAGGGCTCTCCGCCAAGAACAGTCTGATCTCAGCCTCTGAGCGCTTCACAGTGAAGTACTGCAGCCCTTGGGCTTCCATGGAGAGTAGTTGTTTTCCTAGGGTGAGAATGGAGAACAGGTTGCTGGATTAGCAATGCTTTTATTTTGGAGGGCCTGTAAGGAATATGGAGAACAGCACCTGGTATGCTCCCAGGAGACTTGTGTTGTTTTGTCTTGCACAGGTGGAATTTCTGAATGCCTTTCCAATTCAGTGTCAGAAAGAAAGGACTGCAGTGACCCAAGTGTGAAACACAGTAGCTAAATCCTCACTGGAGCCAAGTAGTCATAGTAAATCAAAAAGATTAAATTGTAAATATTGTATATTGCCTCTGTCACTAGTAGAATGTGCTATGTATGGTTTAGTTTGTCTTTATGTTTTATTGAGAAAGATTCCCAGGACAGCCATGGTCATGTCTCTGGGGAAAGGAACAGAACAACGAAGACACTTGCGGATTTTGTATCAGCTGTCGGGGACAAGAAGTGATTGTTTTGGAGACTTTAGGTCTTCAGGATGGGCTTTTCCTGCTGGCTCATTAACTTCAAGAAGGATTTAAACAATTCATTTTGATTCAATGCCCCATGGATGGGAGAATACTTTGTCCTGTCAGTGTTTTCCTTTCCATTATGAGCAGCTCATAATGATCTCATGAATCTCTGGAGGAAAGCTTAAGGAAATAGCTAAATGTCAAAACTATAAGCAATTCAGGGTTAGAATTCTGCATGCAGACAGTTAATTTTTGTTTCTTTAATATGAATATAAGTTTTAGTTAATTGTTATGAGATGTTTCTCTGAAGGATGGTTAGTACTACCCTGCAGCTTATTTTCCAGTGTTAAAGTGCCACAGGCATCATACTGGACTTTATTATGCACATTATCTTTTAAAATTATCTCCTGTGCAAACTTCTTCTTGTGTTTTCAAATGAACACCACTAAAATGAATTAAAAGAGCAAGGGGACCAATAGGTGTTATAAAGACAATACTGTGTTATGAAGGCAATGGTATAATGTAAAAACTAAAGCAGTTCAGAATCAATTGCAGGATGTTCTGTGATTATTGCATAAATTTGGCTTTCCAGGTTTATGGCTTAAATTTCCAGTTGATATGAGACTCCTGAGTAATGTTGGAAGTGATTCATTTTCATGATGCCTCACTTCATCATATGAAACAAGCACAGTGGTCTCTACCTTGCAATACAAGCTTATTGTGAGACAGTGAGATAAAGGAAGTCACATAACACTCCAGAGTGATAACAAAAATCCCATATGTGTGAATACACACAGAGGTATTTCTGGATAGATACTGCTTATGACAAACCTAATAAACTAATTGAATTAATGAGACAATGACTTAGAAATTCATAAATACCAGACTTAGCACTGGATTCACTTTGGACCCATACCTCCTGTAGTCCTAATTTTCCGTAGTGAAAAGAAAGATGTGTGTTTGCATATTGGATCATTACTAGGTTATTTTTCCATTTGCGTACAGATAAAAACAATTCTGGCCTTTGATCTTGCATCTCAGTGAGTTCTCTCCAAAGGAAATTATGCCATGACAATTTTGCTATTGACTTCAGTTGGGCCAAATCTTTACTTCTGCTTTCTATCTCTGCATTTCAGCTAGTAGAGGAAGGTAATATACAACTGCAACAGCATAAGATATTTAAAGAATGACAAAGAAAGTGGAGATGCCTAAATGCAAAGCATGTTATCCTGAAGTAGCTCCTGATTGGAGCTATCTGTGCCTGGAGTGCCATGAAGTAGAGTTCATGTAGAAAGAATACAGGAACTGGAGATGCAGCTGCAGTTCAGACGGAAATTTATTAGATGGCTGAAAGATGTCTTGAGGAGAAGAATGGTGAAGGATCCTTTTATAGTCTTGAAAACTTCTATGTCATGAAAACGAATGAAACTACTATTCAAAGATGCAATTAAATCAGTCTTTAGCCAATGGACATGTGAGAAATTATGAAGATGAAAAAAAAGGCAAATGCCTAAAGAAATACCTCAAGGGGATAGATAAAAGAGGACTCTATTAATAAGGTCAACTCTCCTAAGCACCTGAGGAAATTATGAAATTAAAGTTTAACAGTATTTTAAATACAATAAAGGTATAGTGTAGTAGAAAAGTAATCATAACTAGAACACAGATTTAAGAAAATGCAGTGTTAGGAAAAGATGAAAACAAAGTCAAAGGCAACAGAACAGATATATACATGAAATGGTAATCTGTAAAGAAATAGAACTGAGATTAAAAGATAAAAGACAATGTTGGGGCAAAAGTGAAAGAGTGTAAGTAAAGGCTGGAAATTAGAAAGTTCCTAATATGTAGGAGCAAGTGGAGTTTGATTATTTCTATGGAAAGAATGATGACACAAGTCCCTATAATGACTGAAGACTGTGCTTGATGATTCTGAAGTTTACACTTCACCATTCAATCCCATGAAAAGGTATTGCCTCTATATGGGTTTCTCCATACAGTAAGCAGTCTATGCATATAATTTTCTGATAATGCACCCCTATTGCCTTTGTAAGATTCTTAAGTACCTGCAATACAAAGTAATCTACTACCTCAGTCAAGCAGATTTATGCTCCTATATGAGTTGTAGCAGCAATGGGGCTAGTTTAAAAATTGCAGTATTTTAATTCTTTCAGGTTTTTCAGTAGCAGCAACACAATCTGCTTTTTATTACAATGGTTTCTCACCGCTGCCACAAAGGCAGCAGCAGTTGGCAACTGGCAGAAAGCTTGTCTCTGTCTTTATATACATATAACTGCTAAAGGAAGAACAGTAGTTTCATAGACTGTAAAAGTATTAAAGCCCATGGCATTAGAGAGATCCCTGATTAACAGAACCCAAACAATTGAAAAGTGTATAAGTCATACACACACAAAAACCAATTCTTTATACAGCAATCTTTCAGTTCCCTCAGTTTCACCCAAACTAAATTAAAATGAGACCCTTCAGGCAAATTGCCATTAAATGAAAACTCTTAAAAGGAGAATGTACAATCTAATTATACTGTTACAAATGTGTACCTTTCATCTACAAGGCTGGTACTCCAAATTATAATAGTCAATTATGATTATATAATCTATTAAAAAGAATAAGCAAAGTGCTATAATGAAAAGGATAAACCTACAAAAGAACATGAAAGACATCTCTAGTGGCACAAAGTGGTGTAACACTAGTACCATATACAATTTCCTTTCTCCTGTAACTTGTATTTAGATTATGTTGCAGAGACGGGGTGCTGGCAGTCACTTCCTCAATTCTCATGAATGTATTCTCTGTGGCAAGTGCCAACTGAATTACTATTTACAATATCCCATGAATACAGCTATCTGGAAATAAAAGGCATGAGGCTCATAACTGAAGTAGTAAACCATGGTTAAGAGAAGTACTTCCTTTAATTTTGCAGGTAATTAAAGTATTATTTTCAAAAATTCCTTCCTTCCTTCTTCCTTTCTCCCTCCTTTCTTTCACTCGTTCATTCCTTCCTTCCTTTCTTCCTTCCTTCCTCTTTTTTTCACAATTTTTAATTACATAATGACACAATTAGAAAATATACTGAGAAGTGCTAAAGCATGATCGAAGTTATGGAATAGTTTCTATTCTGTGAATGAACAACTAGAACAGGGCCTTTCAACTTAAAAAGACGAAACTAGGGGAAATATGAAAAATCTGTAGTATCATAAATGATGGTAAGATGACAAATAAGGAATCTATCCACCACCATTGCAAATACAAGAAGTTAGAGGCCTCAAATGAAACAAAGAATTTACTTTATGCAATGTGTGGGTCAGCCGAGGAATTTTGTAACAGGATATGGTGGATAGTAAACGCATTCAGACTCAAGAAGTGAATGAGCAAATTCATTAAAGAAAAATACTCCAGTGTCTCTTGAACCAGTAGACATTACCACTGCCTTAGGGAAAATCTGAACTGACTCTTTGGAGGCTGTGAGAACACAGCAGATGTCTAGAGAGAAGAGTGTAGGAACAAGGTAGTAACATACTATCAGCTGCTGTCAGAGACAGAAATCAAGTCAGCTATTTTGCTGCAAACACGCCTTATGTGAAAATTACAAACTGCCCTAACTCTAATGCATTTCCTATGAATGAGATCCAGCTTAAGGGGAGCATGCTCAAACTGTAAGAGGACTGAAATCAGATGTATTTGATCCATTCCCTCTGCATTGTCTGTGATCATACAGTCTAAACCACCAAACTCCACGCTGATTGAATGACTTTTTGGTCAAGAGTTTTCTCAAGTATAATATCTACACTGTATCTGGAGTTTACCATTGCTTAGTAGCTTTTGTTCTCTAATCTACAATTAAGAAGTCAAAATCTCTAATAATTGTGATTCCTGGGGTAATTGTTGCTAAAGACATCTCAGTTCATATTCAAAACCTGATCGTTGTTAAAGGAAACCTCTCTCTGGTACTTCCACAATTTTAAAGGTGTACTTCCAACCTATTTCAAATATCCTTTACTAAAATAATATTCCGTTAATCTGTGCTAACATTTCTTATTTCTTTTCAGGCTATAGAATACAATTAGTGCAAAATAACGGCCTTTTGAGAACCTGCACCTTTGAGAACCTGATTTCTCTTCTAAATATTTCTGTGTTCAATATGATATTCACCTGCATATTCACCAACCGCAGACTCAGAATCTCCACAGACACTCGCATATCCATCAAAACACGTTTCCAAAAATGCCTCCCAATACTCTATAAAGACCTCCTAAGAACTTACACTTTCTTAAAAAACATTGTGGAAAGAACAGAAAATATGACTGCAGAAAAACTGACAGCTTCATCTACATGTGGGATTTTTTCTAATGCTGAACTGTGTAGTGTTGCATGTCCTCCAACAGTTCCCATGGGCCATGACTAATTGCAGATGTTAATAAGAATGAATATTCTAGCGTGTGAATTACTACATGAATGTATTAAACAAGTTGCAATGCCTTTTCTGACAGTTGCCTCAACTGTGGGACCAATGAGGAAATCAAAATAACACAATTATTGATGTGAGCACAGGCTTAGAATAGCAATTTTTCTGGAAAAAATCTTCCAAACCATATCAGTTCCATTGACTGTTTTTTCCTGTCCATCAAGGCATTTGTGATAAGGCTAAGTCTACTACAAGTTTTTGTTTACAGAGCAATGCTGTATTTCATTTGTTTTCCATTTTGTACCATTTCCACTTTGTATAAACAGTTCTTCAGTAGAGCAAGTAAGTTAACCACAGCTACAGGGAAATATATCTCAAATCACTTGTCAGTTAGTTACTTACACTGACAAAATCTATCCAAGCCTAGATTCAAGGTCCAAATAATACAGTCCAAATCTGAGTCTGCTAACCTCACAGGGAAATGTCCCATCACTCATTTACGGGCAAGGGAATTTCTCTTAGTCAACAAAAAATACTGATTCTTTCAAAACTAGCATGTGAATTTCTGTGCAGCTTCCATAGGTTTAACTTAAAACTTTTTTTCAGAAATATTTGTGAATGCTCAAGTGGTGATTGCAATGGAGAACTGTCTAAGATGTATTTAAGGATGAGTATAAATATTAGGCCTGATTTAGGCACCAGAAAAATTTTTCTCTTTTCTTCTTCTTTACAATGCAGTTATGGGTCCAATACACAAGAGTCCAGAAATCAAGATTCTTCTCGGGTAGATTGTGTTGCCTGAAGAAAACATTTTGCCAAATATGCTGGTGAAATACAGTTTCATAATAATATTTTATAATAATACTGTTATTGGAGTCATGCTGGGCTTCTTTTTTTTTTTTCAGAAGCACCAGACACTCAGTTTCCCATGCTTTAGTATTTGTTTACAATTAAAAGCCTGAGTTACCAAATTAGAAGTATATATATACACTGTTCATATCCATTCAAACATGTTAGTAATAAGACAGCATATATATGAAAGACTCCAATCTGTCTGGGTTTGGTTTTTTGTTCAGTAGCATGCCATAACCGTGGAATGTATCCAAATAATGTTTAATTGGGAGAAATCTTACAACTGCAGGATGACTTTTATGGAGCAGTTAATCAAAGTATCTTTGTTTGCTTCACAGTGTTAATATATATTTTAATAGAGTATTAATCTTTTCCACAGAGTACTACATGCAAGAAGAAAATATAAAGCTCTTGCTTTGCTTGATATACTGTGCAGAGATTAATTAATTAACATACTTCATTTTGACAAAGAATTATAGGAATACATGAAAGCAGAATAATGAAATTGGCACTATTATTTCCCACGTATCTGCAGTTCTAAAATTTAATTACAGGAAAAAAGAGTATATTCTCACCATCCACCACTGTTTACAATGGAGATGTGAGATTCTGACGTGGCTTAAAGTTAAATCAGGAGACATTTGCTCAGGGGTTACCCGTCCATTACCGAATGCCAATTCCTATTGCCAGGCCTGTTTACTCAAAACAACCTGAGCTTTCCAATGAGGTTTACTTGAAATAAAAACTGGCTTATGCAGGTGGTGGTTTTGAAGGAATCCCTTGATCTTGAACCTTTGATTTCAAGGGGAGTTTTGACGAAGTTACTTGAGGCACCCTAAACCCTGCTGAGTGCAAAAATGGGCCACAACTGATGAACAGAAACCTGATGATACCGGCTTGGTTTTGTTTGCGGTTGTTATGGTTCGAACTGCGTCAGTCGTTATGCCACGATCATGCAAATATTTGGTCACCTAATTCTAGACACCGGTTATCCAGTAAATTCAGGGGTTTGCAGAGCCGGCGGCGGTAACGCGGGCCCGGGGGGCTCGGGCAGACGGGGCGGGGATGGCTCAGCGCCGGGCAGCGCCTCGGGGCCAGGCACCGCCGCCCCTCGGCCTCTCCCCGACACCAACCCTGCCTCCCGCCGCCGCCGTCCGCCCGCAGAGCGCGGCCGAACCGGGCACCGGCCCCGGCTCCCGCGGGGCCCCGGCGGCCGCAGCCGGCACTGCGGCGGGCGCGCTCCTCAGGGCGCACAGCCACGCCACCGCCTTCCCGCTGCCAGCGGCTCCCCGCCAGCGGGGCAGACCGGGCTGGCGGCCACGCCATACTTCGCGGCCACCCCCCGGTGTGTGTCGGGGCCGCCCGGGGCGCGGGCGGGCGGTGCCGCAGGAGGGCGGGCGGCGCCGCAGTGAGGCCGCGCGGGCGAGGCGGCGGCGGCCGTTGCCATGGCAGCGCTGCCCCGGCCCGCGGCGTGAGCGGCGGCGCGGG
>JAWWLV010000180.1:20707449-20790561 GCA_035041135.1 Platyrinchus mystaceus | reverse complement strand
CGAGCCCGGCCCGGGAAGGGGTTAAAGCGGGCGGGCGGCGCCGCGGGGGTCGCGGCTCGGGGCAGCCTGCGGGCGGGTGAGGGGAATGGGCCGAGGGCCGTGCTCCGGGCGCATAGGGAGGCTGCGGAGGTGAAGCCTCTGCTCCCTCGCCCGGCAGGATGGAGGCTCTTGACGCCGCAGAGGACGTGTTTTATGAGGAGGAGGAGGCGGCGAACTGCTACGATTTCGAGCCTCTGCCGACGCTGCTGGAGGATGAGGTGAGTGAGGCAGGTGCGGGAACGGAGCCGCCGCCCTTGCGCTCACCTGTGGCGAAGCGGCCGGACCGGGGGAGCGGCCCGTGTTTGCCCCGCCGGCCTCTCGCCCCCCCTGCCCGCCGGTCCCAGCGAGCAAGTTGGACTCGGCCCATCCCCGTGCACCTTCCCCATACAACAGCAAAGTCACGGTCCTCGAATGCGGGATGTCTCGTCACTGCTGTCATAGCCGTGGGCTAATGCTGCAGTCGGCGAGTACGTGTCCTTGTCGCACTCGGTGAAAGGAAATTTACATGGGCGAAGCTGTTTCCAGAAGCTACCAACCAGTTTTTTGTACAGCCGTATGTTGCTGCCCTGTGCAAAAAGGCCTTTGACACTGAGAAATTCAAAAAAAGCTAAAACCCACCAAACTGTTAAATCTGTTTGTTCAGTTGTTATGCCCAATAACCTGTAGCTAAACCCTGTTCTTGTCATCACGTTTGTCTGGATTTATTACTGGGTTTGCACTTGCTTTTTATTGCTCCTTCTCATCTTTGTATCTTTCCACATGATGTGTGTTTCTTACTCCCTAGGGAATATTTGGGCTAAATGCTTGGAGTTTTCTTCCTTTTTTTTTTTTTTATAGTAAAAGTTTGGTGAGCTATATGTGAGCTGCTCATTTCCCCCACCAGATCTTGCAAACTTTCTTATTTGCTATGTCAAGAATCTAAGTTGAATCAGGATTTAAAAGTTAGTTTGAAAATACAAAGTCCTTTTCAGCTTTCCTAAGTCACCGAATGGCTCAGCAGTTTGGCTCTTCTGCCATCTGTGGTATTCAGTGCAGTAGGCCCTCTCACACTGGCCCATGCGAGACATAGAAGAAAGGTGGTAGTGACCTCATTTTTACACGTTAGCTTAAGTCTTTAGAGTATTTTCTCAGAATGGAAGAGAAAGCTGAGGATCAGCTCTAATGTGTGAGAAAGACCTGGGCCCATTTTTCATACCTGGTCAATATATACTTTCATTGTGGGTTTCCATCAGTCCCATCTATTTAGTTATTCTGGAAACATAAATAGTTTCAGTATCTTTGTTGAGAGAATGAGCATGACCTATCACCTGGTGATTAGAGAAGTTAATAAAAAAGGGCTGCTTTGAAGAGTACTCAGAGAGCTTACTCAGTGTTTTTCTTCAAATGTGATGAATTTATTGAATGGTGTTTGCCACACTTTCTGTGTTTCTGGAATAGATGGATTCGAAGTTTGTGTGAACTATCATGGCAAAAAGACTTAGGTGCCAGAAAGCTGTGAATGCTGTTGTACTGAACTCCCAGCTGCTTAGTCATTTAGTGCATTTCTCATGATTGTACCTAGTATAAGGAATGAGGTTGGTGTCTGACGCATGTGGGTTTTTGCCAATATATGAAGCAGAATCGGCCTGAGCTGAACAGTAGAAATTGCTGAGGATGAGGATATGTTTCAAATTCCTTTCTCTACCAGAACTTTTCTTTGTTTCATATTCCTTAATATTTAATTTTTCTGAGAAGTTGTCTGTGGCCAATTAATTTTCTTTCCCTACCTGCTCTCTCTTAATGTCTCTGCTTAGTTATATGCTACTGGACTGTTTTATACTTACTTTGACGAAACTATAAGGGGAAAATGAGAACTAAAGTAAACAATTCAGCATGTTTGTCTGACCTGTTCACTTTTCATAGTTTTTAAGCAGTAGTAAAACTAGACACTTTTATACAACTCTCTTTTGCTGAAAGAGGCAAAAGAAAAGAGGCATCAGCATCTCTAATATGTGCCACATTCGAGTGAACGAACTTTCAGTGGTCCAAAGTATTGAAGTAGTAGCTTGCCAGAAGATTCAGATTGCCAGAACCTCCTGTGTTAGTCTTAAAAGGATGGTTTTTTCTCCCAGCAAAAACTTTGGTTTTGTGTTGCTTTGGGGATGCAAACAAGCTGAGTAAACTGCGTTTTCAGTGCTTTGTTCTCTAGAAAGGCCTTGCTTTGCTGCAATAGCAGCTTGAATAACTAAGGTCAAGATAGTGTGATTGGTTGGGAAATAAAAGGTTTCTGTGAAGTAAATAACTTATTGTCCTGGAGCACTGAAAATAGAAAGGCTTGCTAATGGTAGTCTTTTGCTTTATTTTTTTTTTATTGTTTTATCTTCACTTAGGCATCCATTGCCATGGGAGCCACTGAACATTCATAGGCCTTTCATTCTTTTTTCCTTTTTTTTTTTTCCTTTTTCTGTATTGCATAACTTTCTCATCTCTTGGAATGAAGACAAGCTTATTCTGACACGAGATCATCACCTCTCATTTACTTCCCAAATAACCATAAGACAAATATATTTTTGGAGGTTTATAATGTAGGTATCACTGCTGATAATTATCTACAGTGAAGTTCAACCTCCAAGCTTGACTCAAATGAAATTCTATTAAGTCCTTATTGTAACTGGAATTTGATATTGAGTCTGTCTTAAAAGATTTCAGTTTTTATTTTTTTCACATAAACTCTAAATTGAACCTCTTTGGTCCATATGCACAGATGAAACTCTCATAGTTTTCCCTCTTGATTAGTGAAACATCCCTTTATTTTGCTGTTGTGGCAAATGCCATTATGTCACCTAGCTAGATGATTCTAAGAGATGTAAAAATAATTACTGGCTCATTGCTTTGATAAACTTTTTTTAACTTTTTTCCTTGACCTCTGAAGAAGCAGTTAATCTTTTCTCTCTGAGCCTCTCCTCACCCTACCGATCAGCTTGGTCAGTTTGAGAGCCCAATGGTTTGTAGTGCAGCTCCTTGTGTAATATTGTTGTGTTTGCAGATAGAGGAACCTCTGTGTTGTTCTTCATGCTTAGAAGAGGTTCCTTATGGGGATGTGCAAAACCTCCTTATTCACCCTCAAACTCTGATGGTGATATTACACATATTGTGCTGAGCACAGCACAGAGAAAATGAGATCTTGTGTCTGAGATCTTTCGCTGTTCAGTATTATGTAGGACTGAATTTAATGAGACTAAGATCCATGGTTAGTGCTAGAAACTACTGTAGTAATGCTGCCATTAGAAAATGAGTGCATCTCCAGGCTGATGAAAAATAAGAGTTTTGAAAAGAGAAGTTTCCCAAATAACAGTGAATGTGCTTTATTTCCTACCTCATATTTATTTATTAAGCATTATACTTCAGACTAAAAAGCATGATACATATTTGGACTAGGGTTTGGTCCTTGTTTGAAGGATATTATGAGAGCAGTGCTTAGTTCTCTAAAAGATGTGTTAAAAACTGTTAATACTTCTGTATATGGTAACCCAAATAGCATTGATGTTCTCCAGTACTGAAGTACATAAAGAAAGTTATAACTTCCAAGGATTAAAAGTTTAAAGTAGGACAGTTTTCTGAGCTGTAAGATACCTCACATTCTCTTTTGCTGCTGATGGATGATGACATACTTTCATTTTTCTATATTCTATATTTCTATATTCTAATTTACAGCTACATCTTCCATTCAGTGTACATTTAATGTCATTGAGAAGTATAGTCTTTAGTTTAAATTACTTACATATAAATGAGAAAACACTATATAAGTAATAGTGGTTATAGCTCTGATGCAGAGTAACTTCTGCAGATTACCTTCCATTTTTGTTACCTTATTTTTTCCTTAGAGAAGGAATTGATGTTTTGTTTGTTTGGGTCTTTTTTGTCATTCCTTTAAGTTCATGAAAACTTTACTTCTGTAGCTATGAGTAATGTATTAGTTTTGTATTCTAAAAATGTCCATAGAAAGGCTAGCTGCTTTGAGACAAGCATTGTTTCTGAACATCTTGACCAGTAAAGGCACATTAGAGACACATTTTTTTGAAACTGGACTCTTCATAGCCTTACTGTGATAACAGGATCAATGCAAGTTGACTTACAGTTTAGGACAGCTCCTTAGAAATTAAGTCCATGACCTGCTTTGATCACTAAGAGCTCTGATTGTAATGGGGAGGCCTAGGACAACCAAAGTGACTTAAAGTCAAATTATAAGAACAGTTTTCCTATGGCATGTTTGGCTTTTGAATGTTTATTAAATGGTCTACACCACTAAACTTCATAACTGCATCATTCTTAAGACAGCCTAATTTAGAGGGTACTTTTTCCCAGATCACAGATGATAGGGAGAAGTGCTGTGAAGAGAATTAAGTAGTTTATGTAAAGGCACCTGGGACAGCATGAGAGAGACATAGATGAAGCAAAATGTTTTAACTTAGTTTCTCTGCTTTTACCTCCAAGTGGTCTGTTTCACTAACTGTGATGCAATGCTTATGTAACTTATGGATCTCCCATAGTAAATAACTTCGTTAGCATACTGTGATATCTTTGTTCAAGTTAACTGTGCTTCTCAAAACACTTTGTGTTATGAGCAAAGATGCACTTGGTGTTTCTTGGAGTGTTAATCAGTGTCCTAGAAAGTCTGAGAACTTGCTGGAAACATTACCGGTAGCCAATTATGTCAAGTGTAATCTATGATATACAAAGTAGTGTCATAAAATCCAGGGTAATTTATTAATTCATATCTTGGCAGGAGAATGTGTCCCTTGCTGATATTTTGTCACTGCGGGATAGCTGTCTTACTGAGCAAGATATTTGGGCAATTTGCCTGGAGTGTTGCCATTCTCTGAAGAGCATTGCCCATTCTGCAATCTTCCAGACACTCTGCATCACTCCTGACACTTTGGCTTTTAACACCAATGGCAATGTATGCTTCATGGAACAGCTCAGTGGTAAGTATTTGTGTTTCCAGGCTATTTGTTTTAGAACTGTGGAAACTTACAGTGAGAAACTGCAATAAAATATTGCATTCTATTT
This sequence comes from Platyrinchus mystaceus, assembly GCA_035041135.1. Taxonomy (NCBI): domain Eukaryota; kingdom Metazoa; phylum Chordata; class Aves; order Passeriformes; family Tyrannidae; genus Platyrinchus; species Platyrinchus mystaceus. The sequence goes on along the minus strand of JAWWLV010000180.1, from coordinate 20,785,473 downwards.
TGAAGACAAAATAAAGATAAAAACTTATTTGGGAGTGAGTGTGTATAGGTCTGTATGAAACTACATGTTCAGTTTTGTAATCGATGAACAAAGGCTGCTATGAGTTTGCTTAGAAAATTCTTCTTAGTTATTTTAAGACTTATCCTGGCAATATCTTATGTCCATTTCAAATGCTGTAGATTATGTGTTTGTGTATCTGTGTGCTCAAGTCTTTACCTGTGTAAAACACATCCTTACTGTCTTCCAGAACTTCTAATTTCATAGATATGTTCTATTTCTAGAGAAATCTGATATTCAGTGTATCTTGGTGATTGTGAGCTTAAAAAATGGGGCAATTCTAGTGCACATTTGCTGTTAAAAAGGAAAGCTCTCTCTTCAATAAGGGCCTTTTATTTTTATTATTATTTTTTAGAGCTTTCCCTTGAATAAAGAATTATTTTTTTAAGTCATGATTTTTAGACTTGACAAGTGTGGGGACTGACTGAGAAATTAATTTTAATGTTAGAAAGAAGCATGGAGTAGCATGTAAGATCTTCAGGTATTGCAGCAGGTGAACAGGGGGATGCTTAACTTTAAAAAACTCCTGGTTTTAGCATAGACAAAAGAGCCAGTTATTGTTGCTGTTCCTTTCTCACATGATCCATCTCAAGATGATGGATCTTGAGACTATTAATGATTTTACAGAACAACAGAAAAAAACCAAACAGTTCTTATTTGAAGGTACCTCTGAAATTATGTCAGATCATAACTAGGAGAACCATTCTAGTCTATATATACACTATTCCAGTTTTAATTGTGTTTTCTTTAACCTAATTTATTTTTAAATCCACGTCAGAATAAGTGTTTGTTATTTTAGTCAAAATCTACATCACACTATTTAAAAAATAGTAGATAAAAATGAGGTAAGGTAACATGGCAACAAATGAAGATTTGTTGCCTTCTTTAGAATTAAAGATGGTATTTCAAATAAACATGTAACTTACTAAAGTGTAATAATTAAAGATGAAAACATATCTTCATATTTGCTGTGATGTTTCTTTTTTGTTAAATTTTTCAAATATATGTGAATCAACTTTTAGTTTCATGTTAATAGGGTAATGTGGAATCAATTTCCTTCATTTTAAGGAGCTTGTCGTACTTCGAAATTAAAAAAAGAAAAAAAGCTGGCTTTGTACAAACCAAGGGTATATGAAAGACTTGTTGAAGAGAATAAATCTAGGGTATGAAAAATGCCCCTGAGCTAAGATCTTTGCTTGCAGCTGGGAAAGAAAAAAAATCAATTTCATTTTGAATGTTTTAGTCTAGTTGAATAACTGGCAAACAATTGATCCAGGAATTTGCTGTATTCAAGTGCTTAAAATGTGGGATAAAAAATTCCTGTGCAAAGCAAATGTACAAAGATTTAGTTCCCTGAAGTCATGTTAGTCTCTAAGGAAGAGACTTTTCATTAGTTCTCTTTAAAAAAAGTTGTATTTTCCCTAGGAATGCAAAAAGTTATGTTTATATTCTATTTCTCTCGCACACGCTCCACTGTGTCTTTGGCTGTTTCTGTTTCCCTCAGATCTTGTTACTATTTGGTTAAAATATAGTTTGTTAGATAGGCACTTGGGGAGGTTGTCCTTTTTTGCTTTCTTGTAGTTGTTGCCTATGGATTTATTCTTCCAGAAGAAAATTATAACCTCTGGATTTGCTTGTCAGTAAGGGAAAGTGAACAGCCTGTCGTCTTTGCTTTAGCAGCAAGTTCTGCTTCCTGCAGGTTCTGTGATGCTAAAGTGACAAACATTCAATAGGATGTTCTGCCAAGGGGTCTGATATCTTCTTGTCTCTTGAGATCAAACAAATTTCCATTGTAAACATTATATTAGAAGAATACAGTAAGCTGTACCAGCGATAAAAGTTGTATCCTTCTACAGCCTTTAAAAAGTTCTATGGCAAGAAAGGGAAAAGGTATTGTGGAGATGAAAAGGAGCAGAAGTCTGGAGGTGGGGAAGAGGGGGAGACAAAACATCTGTCCATTAGTTCCCTTCCCCTTTTGCCCCCCACCCAGAATATCAGGAAAAAATGTGGGAGTGGGAATACAAAATCAATTGCATACCCCTCCTTTTCAGTGGGAAAGTGGGATTGGGAACAACATAAGGAGCTGTAAATCAATCAGTAGCATCTGGATAGTCAGCTGTGCCATGTAGCTGCAATATCTGAATATGTAAAAGAAGAAGTCCTCTCTAAATAGTCTCTTCCATATAACCGAGTTTAGTGTCTTCACAATAAGAGCTTTGCATTTCACTTCTAAAATACAGGCACAAAAGTTCTATTAAACCTAAAGCTATGATGAGTATGCTATGCCTCTGAGCATACTACTTTTTTTCTCTTTGTTGAGAAGGGAAACATAATTTTTGCTTGCAAATGATCTCAGTCATCCACTGAGCTTCTCAAAAGGATAGATTGAGTTGAGGAAGTATGTGAGGAGTAGGTTTTTAGTCGTGCACTTGTTTAATTCCATGGTGTTTTTTACTGGGTTCATCGGTACATACTGGTGAGATCAGTAGAGTGTGATACTACATACCTGCCTGGATGCAGCAGCAACTTCAGTCTCTCTTAAGATGTTCTTTTCTTTCTACCTCTTCGCTCAGAGTTGTCTGCTGCAGTAGCTCAGTTCTCTGCTAAGCCGCACATGTATAGGGAATTTGCTGCCTCAGCCTTTTTATCATAAGTAAAACAAACTAAGCAAAAAGGTCAGAGTTCTAAGCTGGCCTGTAGATGAAGGGGCAATTAGCTGTTCAGATTGGGTTTGCTGCTTGAACCCTTATCACCCAGGTCTGCAGTGGAAAATAGGGAATGGGAGTGTTCCATTAATCAAATCAGACCTCTGAGCCACACCAGCTTAGGTGATAACTTGGTCCAGACATAAATGTCTGAAGGCAAGAAGTGGTTAGATATGTTAAGTGTATTTCTTTGTGGGTGTTTAATCTGTTTTGTTTCTTAGTAGGAAAATTATGGTATCTTCTTGCAGAAAGTTTGAAAACAGCAGTTTATTTTACTTCCAGTAGTAGAAACATAGATAAGTTCTTTGTACATCAAATATGAGTGAACCAAAATACTGCTATACACTAGCTTTTTTGTATCAGATATGTGTGTATAATTAAATTTGTATCATCAAATTGGTTTGTGGGGGTTTTTTTAAACAAGTAAGACTACTAGTTTCTAATCTGACGTTTCCTTTTGCTTCCAAAGATGATCCAGAGGGTGCCTTTGTTCCACCAGAGTTTGATATCACCGGTAACACTTTTGAGGCAAGTTCATAAATTTATCTGTAAAATAGAGGGGGAATTAATAATTTTAGTACTTCTGGCGGTACCAAATGCTTAGCATTCTTAACATATAATTTTAAAACTTTTAAACCACAAAAATGCTGGTTTGTGGTCAATAGTAAATAGTGCTGTTTAGATATGATTTGTGGAAATAAAAATTAAACTTAAAATACTATATTAATTTTCTGTATAAACATTTGCTCACTAACTGCTAAAATGATAATCTATTTGACTGAATAACGTGTTGCCCTAAACCACAGCTGGTCTATATTATGTTCACTGGTATCCTTCACTGGTTACATTTGCTTGTTTGGGGACTAGTCATGAACTTTTATGACTAAATATAAAATTTGTTTGCCATCCTCTTCAATAAAATAATTCAGGGAAGGGTAATCAGCAATTTTATCTTTGATTTAATGAAGAAACAAATTACTATCTGTTGCCTTGCAATGCACAAATGCTCTACATTGTTAAATTAAATTAGATTTAAATTGTTTGTACTAATTCACTAGCCTCCCAAGTCAACCATCTCACTGCATGCTGCAGGAGCACTTGCTTGCTTAATATCCCTTTTCTTAATACACTATTTTTTCTCACATGTATTCTTAGATAATTCAAATGCTTTAATTAGCAACACATTCAAGTCAAGGTATGTAAAAAAAAATCTGGTGCTTTATAGTTCAATACAAATATCTTTTGCTTTTCATAGTTACAACCTTCAGTCATGTTTATAGTTCTCTGTATTTTCTTGGGAGTGGGCAGTGGGGAGGAGGAGGGTAAGTGGACCTTGAAAGTGTGAAGTACTGTATGCAAAATGAGAATGATAAGGCAGGAAGGCTAGTAAAATAGAATGTGAAGTAGTGCAGTCTTTGAAGGTTAGAGATGCAACATTTCTCCCTGTTGCTGTGCTTGGTTACTGTATCTGTATAGGTCAGCAGAGCTCTAGTGATTTTGTGCTCTCTCTCTGTGTCACCCCCATGCTGGTTTGTGGGGAGTCTTTTTTTGGGGACAGGGAGCCAGTGCAAGTTAGGGATCTTTTGGAGGTGTCCTGCATTGCATGTAAACTTGGTAACTGTGGTAGCCTTTATATTCAGATGTAGTTATGGAAAACAAGACCCAAAGATGACTATTATTGGAGGTTTTTTCTTTTTGTTGTACTTCTGAAGCTGGACTTAAGATTCTATCTAAATATGTTCTTCATCTCTTAACAAGCTTCCGAAACTTGGCAGAGAAACACTTAAAAGATTTGTGGAATTATTTGCTACTTTGGCAAACTTTTATTTCCCCCAATTGTTTTTCCTCCCTTAGGAGTTACTGAACTGGTAATGCATATAGCATATAGATACACTGAAAGAGATTCAAAGACTGAGGAGATGCAACAAGGTGAAATAGGAATTTGGGAAGGCTGGGGGAAAACTAAGTGACCTGAAATTTTAGTTGGGAAGCCTTGCAAAGCAGAGAGCAGTGCTATGAGTGTCCTATTGCCTCAGCTGTTTCTCACTGACCATCTTAAAGCAACGTACAAGACTGAAAAGTGAGGGCTTTCCCCTGCATTGAGGCACAGGTGTATTGTTTTGCTCTGGGATTTTGTCAGTCAGCTGTGGGATTCAGAGTATTTGTGGAACTTTCAAAATTTTACTTCTTACCATTTGTAGAGTTTAGTTGCATTTTTAACTACTTTAGTACCAGACCAAATTCTGCCAAAGATTCTACTTGTTTTTGCTTTTGCAGTTTCCAAGGCCTACAGTGGGTTAATCCCTACATACTTATTACAAGGGTTTTATAATACTGTAATCTTTCCAAGCTGCCTGTTTCCTTCTTGGTGTTAATACTTCAGGTTCGCTTTTCCAAAGGTATTGATAACTTTTGTCTATGCCCTCTACTCCACTGTAACCTCCTACAGTGCAATAGCAGAATAGCACTGCTTTCTATACATCTCTCTGAGGAAACCTTGGACCCTTGTGCTTTCTCAGTATTACAAGATTCTTTGTACTATTCCAGTAAGCTGCCCTTTTTACGGGGGAATCAAGTCTTATGTGTTACTGCTTGCTCCTTCCTTGGTAGTGACGTGACTTGGTTGTTCTTTGTCGAAGGAGTGTTTTTGCAGCTGCTTTAGTGTGCTTTGTTTAGAACAATGGAAAGTAGTGTTTGTATTGAAACTGTCCAATGTCAATATAAAGAGAAAGAATTAGTTTTGGAACTACTAATTATGTTCAGGATGATCTTTGATAGCTGTTACTCCAATGTCAAAGCTCAGTTGATTTAAAATAGTTATGTCAGCCAGAGGTTTCTCTTGATTTGAGTGTGACCTATTTTATGGCTTCTAATGTGGAGGCACACAATGAGGTTTGTATGGCTACTGGATGACTTCTTCCTCTTTAAACTCTTTTTTAAAAAAAATCTGTCAATTAAAGCTACAGTTATTTCAACAAGAGATGTTTTGTTTCCTGCTTGGTGAATTACTGATCCAGACCTCTAATGGAATTGTGACTCCAGCCTAATTAGTTACTAAACTTAGCTGGTGCTCACAAGCACACAAGGGTAAAGACGCAGGAAATAGATTGAAATGCATTACTGTCCTGGTGTCTGAAACAACACTATTAAAATTTCAGTTTCTAGTTAGAATTTCAAATAGCAAGAGGTCTAAAGCTTTGTCTAAGTGACAATGCACAGAACCGAAAAGTAATTGATTTCATGTGGTTTGTTTTAGACTTGCGCCTTGTTTCCTGACCTGCTCTCAATTTGTAAAGTGGGAATAATAACAGCAACTTCAGTTACTGTTGAGAGCAGAAAGGTGAAAACTAGCCCTTCAGGGAGCTGTCAGCTTCACTGTCAGATGTAGAATAGACATTTTAGAGAGAAACATGCTTAAGAAGGAATTAGCTGTGAAAGGGGCTTTCGGTGCCCACAGTGAAGTGTGGCTGACTTTCCAACTGGTGGCTTTAGTGCTGCTGCAGTTCCAGCCTGTGGAGGAAGGACTGTAGTTTCTGAGGGTCTCGAGAGACCAGGAAATAACTGAGTTGCTGAGTGGTTGGAGTGGCATTGAATAGCGCAGTTCTGTTATGTCCTCCTCTTCCAGGTTTAAGCATTGTCACAGTGCGAGTGCAGAAAGGCAGCCAAGAAAGGTACCATTGGTCTCTAGGACAGCACTGAAATAAAACAGAGAATCTCCTGAGTATCTGTTCATGTTAATTTTTTCCCTCCAACTTTGCTTTCTCCTTACAGACTAGGACACTACTTGTGTCCTAGTAACTGCACTATTAAGAACTGGTGCTTCAAATAGAGGGAACAGAACATAAACTTCAGAGTTGTAAACCATATTGTAACTCCAAAGAAAGGGTGAATTTCTATACAGTAAACTTATTATCATTTGCACTTTTATTCATGCAGATGCAGGTATGGGATGTGACTGGGCTCAGTAAAAGTTTTCATATCACTGAAGCTGTCACTTGCCTGGGTTGATGGAAAGATCTCACTTCCTGCTTTTCATCTAAATTGGAAATTGTGTCTGAATTTGCTATAGCAAGTATTGACCACAGTTTTGTCCCTGTTGAATCTTGATCTAGAAGTCAGTTAGAAACATCTGGAGTATAAAGACTAGCCTGTAATTTTGTAATGTTTTACTCATACACTACTGTAGAGAACAACAAAGAATGTGAATTTTTCTGTTGTAGAAAAACACTGAGACTGAGATGCAGAAATACGTTTGAGGCTTCTTTTAAAATTCATTGTCTCCTGCCCTGATTGTCTCCTCTAGATAGGAAGAGCTTTAGCATTTTTTCTGATGAAAATGGTTCCTATTTAATTTTCTTGCCCTCGGCAATACAGTGCTAGACTTGTGAAATTTGACCAATGGGAGGCTCAACAGGAATAGTTAAATATTGGTGAGTTCATTAATAGCCTTATTTCTATCACTACAATAGAAGATTGCCTCAGGTTAAAAACATTGGCTATCTCAAACTAGTTTCAAATAGCTATTTGTCTGCATCACAAAACTGCCATTGAGACTGACACAGAGGTTCATTGATGTGGAACCCCACATTTCTAAGATATGAGCTTTCAGTGAGATGAAGGACCAGTGTCTGCTGTGTGTGAACTTGCATTTATAATCTTTTAATAATGTGGCTATTCAGTTTGGCTTTTTCTAGTGAACCTCTGTAACAGAAATCAGTGAATTTTGAGTCTTGTCTGCCTAGTTTTGGTTGGGGTTTTTTGGTGTTGTTGTTTTGGTTTTTTTGTTTGTTTTTTTTTTATCTCAAGGAGACTGGATAATGCTTCTGTTAATGACTTATTATTTAGAGGTGATAAAATACAATAGTTCAGAAACCTCCATGTGCAGCAGGACTAAAATCTTTCAAAAATTAAAGAACTGAAACAGTTAGAGTTAAATACTACCTTGAAGAGAAGGAGGAAACAGTGCATAGAGAAGGGAAGAATGTTTTCTCATCTAGAATTTGTTCATACTCTTACCTATCAGGGCAGGAATAGGGTATGCTAATCTCTCACCTGGGAGAGAATCAGACCCAGAAGAGGCTGATTGCTGCCTGTCTTAGTTAGAATGTCATGGCTGTCAACTTGCAATTCTCAGTGGGTTGTCATTGATTTATATTATATAAAAAATGTCCAAGTGTTTCAGCAACCTTAAAAAGAAACAAATCTACACAAAGTGGTATAACTAATGCAAATAAAATGTAGTACATTGCTTTTGAAAACAAAATAATTAAGATTCATATTGCTTATTTCTAGGAAACGTGACAAGGCAGTTTGATTGATATATACCATGTACATACAAATGAATATAAATGCATGGGTTGAAGTGCCAAATGAAGCATACTGTTCTATAGAGTAGATAAAGAAGGGTACGGGGGGAGGATGTGTGTGTGCATATATATATATATATATATGTATGTATGTCGATCCTACTGAAGAAAACCGAGCTGACGGTTTGATGCTGCAGTATTTCTCAATGGCTGATCATTACTAATCTAGTGCTCATGTCTCAGCTGTGGGTCCTTCACTAAATGTGAAAGCCTTCATCTTTCTCCTAAATCAAAACAGCAGAAGGTATAAAGGACGTCCTCTCTTTGTGACTTTCCTGGTCTTTTAAAGTAGTAGCTTTGAATGCTGTGAGATTATTTCTATTGTTCTATTCTTTCTTTAGCTCTCAGTGCAGGATGAAAAAAGAAAACTTTTTATATGTTCTTCTAGAGGGGTTTTTGGGTTTGTGTTTATCTCATGGGGGAAGCAAGTCTTTTGAAACACCTAGTGCCTTTTTTCTTGAGTTCTGTTTCCCTTAGTTTAATGTAGCCTCCCCTTGATACTAATTCTATCTAACAGCAGCAAGGCTTTTCATCAGCAAATGGTAACTTATCTACTCCTGTAGTCTAATCCATTCTACCTTCTGGGTGTTATTTAAAGCTTTTTCTTCAGTGACAAAAATAAATTACTTTCGTTTGGTTACCTCTGCCTCTACTGTGCTATAGAAGAGGAAGCGGAATCCTCCTGCTCTTGCTTCTATATCATTGTCCCAGTTGAGATTTCTTTCAGGAACTTAGTACTGGGCAAGTAATACCCTTTAGTTGCTTTACACAAAGTTAGCAAATGGAAGAATGGGGGCAATGGGAGTTTTCTTTTACAGCAGTCTTTTTATTTGTTTGTTTTCTTTTAATGCCCAGAATATCTTAAAGTTTATGATTTGGTTGCCTCAAAAACTTAGAGCTGGTTGCTTAGTTCTGAAGTTGTAGTATTGGTCTTTTCTAGCCAGCTTTTTTGAGCATATTGCCAGTATTTTTACAATTTTCCTCTAAATTTGAAACAGCTTTTCAAACTGGCTTATATTTTTATTGGGAATAGTCTGTTCTCTAGGCACAAAAATGTCCTCAGAAGAGAACTGACTGTATAAGTAATCTGATCAATGAAAATACAGAGAGTTTTAGGTTTCTTCCTTACTCAGCTATAAGATCCCTATAAAAAGGCACTATTAAAGCTAAGATACATATTTTCCCCAAGATTAATGAAGATTATCCCCAGACGTACAAAAGCATCTTATTTAAGAATTTGTGAGGAAAAGGTTGGGAGTGAACAGAGGACTTTGTGTTCTGTCTTAAAACAGTTGATTCTTGTAGTAGTTGAAGTTCACTCTTTTAGAAGCCTGAGAGGCTGTGTTGGATAAATTTGCAGATGGTCTCCATCATGAGCAAAACCTGTGGGAAAGAGAACAGATTGTTTTCTCCCATTAGACTAGCGTGGTGTCATAAAACTCTAGGCTTCTTAATGTTAAAGATACGCAAATGTTTTGGATCAGTTGTTTGTCTCCAGCTTCTTCCACATAAACTCTTCTGATTAGTACTGATACTTGCTCAGCTGTGGATGAATTTGTCTTCTTTAGTCCAGGTATAATTATCTATTTCTAGTGCTGCCCATTCAAACTCATTTCTTTGGTGAACCCACCATCATATTGGTCTTACTTAATTTTCTCTGGCCCTCTCCACTTATTTCTGTCATTTACTCATTAGAATGATTGACAATGATGTTGAAATGTAAGCCTGAACTCTTAAAGGCAACATGGAGACCACCAGCAGAATGATTCCTTATCATTACTTGATATCAGAAGATTTCTCTTTTGTTAATTTAATGCTTGTTTTACATAGATATTCAGGTCACTAAAAGATCATTGCTACAGTGAATCTGGAGACTTTATAGTTCCTGGAATAATAAAAATCATGTTACCATTTGCATGAACTGAAATAGAGCCATTTCACCAGCGTATGAGAACATTTATAAATACCACTATTTTTGAAAGGTTCAGGAACCAACTGACTTAAAAGTATATGGTAGAATGGATGACTTCCTAATCTCTGGATAAAATCTCAAGACTAGTTCAGTTTCCACTGTGAATTGCAGAGTGGTAGAATTATCATCTTAGGCTCTGGAGATTTAGTCAACAGAGCCTTCAGGATTGTGACAACATGGTTGTCACTCACACATCACTCTCCTTAGTTAGTGTTTCCAGAACCTTTAGAAGAATAATAGAGAAGGTGCTTTTGAAGCTGAAAATAATGTCTCCTGAGACATTCATTGATTGTGACTTAAGTATTCTTAGATAGCCTTGTAAAAGGTTTTGTATAAATTTCTCTGTGTGTGTGTGTGTATATATATATATATATATACACACTACAGGATTCTTGAACATTGGACCCCTTTCACCAAGTTTAAAAAACCAAAAAACCCCAAACATAAAACAACCAAAAAACCCAACCAAACCTCTCCTCCTTTCTCTTAGCTGTAATATGACTTCTGTACTTGAGTAGAGAAGGAGCAAGGTTTACTACTGCAGAAAACATTTCCCTTTGAAACAATCAAACTGAAACCAGCCCACAACCTCTACCCCCTCCAAAAAAAAAAATTCCTTTTGTTTACATTCCTGATGTATACAATGAGAGCCACCTATTTATTGGCTGTTTCTGTCACCTACAGCTGTTCTGTGAAAATTAATGTTTTGAATGTTCTCTTAAGAAGATATAAAGTGGGGTAAGTTCAGAAGAGTTTGGCCAGCTTTCTACATTTGCATTTCATCTTATATGTTACTTATGGAAAAAAAAAAAAAGGAAGCAAAATCTACATAGATTATTACTTCAAAGAAGAGTCTGGATGTCATTGATTCATATCACGGTAAAGAACTGGGATGCTATTCTGACGTATTGGCCCATAGTGTTCTGAAGTGGAAGTGTAGCAATTCAGTTTTTTAGCTCCAAAATGTGTAATGAGTATTCCTCAATACAGAAGGGTGTGAATGCATTACTCAGAGTGACAGACATTACCAGTAGGCACCGTCTCTTAGGTTTAAGATTCAAAGAATATAGTTTTTTTAAATAAAAAACTTCAGTAACTATGAATAACATCATATTTGCCATAAAATCAAAGACATCTTACACAGCTGAGAAGACAGCACCAGTCTGCTCAGCATGCATCCAACTGTTTCTCAGGCCTCCTTGTTTCTATGCCTACAGGGAATAAATTGTGTTAGCTTAATTAAGTGATAAATGAATTACCTATGGCAGGTAACTTAAAAGTAAGGAGGTTAATGGCTGATAAATCATAAGGAGAGCTGTGACACATGAAACTCTGTTTCAAAGGGAGTTTAAAAAAAATAGCATTGTTCAAGAAGCTTTAAAGATGAATGTGAGTTAACTTCTGCTATCTAACCTCAGAGGTCTTCAGCAGTTTTATTGCAATGTTCTTCCTTACCTGTCATAATTATACTTCTGCAGTCATGCAGGAGAGGAGTCAATTAGTGTGCTATTCATCTGTGTTGGGGTGCTGATCTTAGTGATTAAGGGGATGGAAGTGAAAGTGGGATGGAAGTGTAAGAAACTTGTTCTTAATTTGTGTCTTCACCCTTCAAACACATGAATAATTTCATAAAAATAGCATGGTTTAAATTTGGTCAAGCTTCTGTGTATGTTCATCTTCACATGACTTCCATTGTCAATGGCTTAAGATATATTTCAGTCTTCACTACAGTAGTTAAGGTAACAGCTTCTTGAAACTATATTGAGGTCCACTTGAAAAAATCGTTTGTTTTTTTCTTTTTGTCTTTGCTGGGTGTAGCTCTGAATTGACATTATTGCTTTTAAAACTGATTACAATTATATATGCTGTCAAATGAGTCTATGGACAGCAGTCAACATAGTCATATGGAAAGCCAAAACCTATTGTTGTTACAATAATGTTTGCAGTTAGCACAGAGACTGCTGTAAATGTATTGTAAGATTTTTTTTTCCTAAACAATATCTCCTGTTAAAAAAGACCTAAAAAAAAAAAAAAAAAAAAAACAAAACCCTGAGAAGAGGTTTGTCCAAAAGTATTCAAAAAAGCTTACAAAAGATTGAAAAACTGGGTTTTTTTTTCAAATCTGTCAAACCACAGAATTGCTGCCCGAAGTCTGCAATGTTCGCAAATGAAAAAGATACAAAAGAGTTTTTCAAAGACAACCAAGAAAGCCATAGTCGAAAAACTGTTTAGTTTTTTTGAACACGTTTTAATCTTGTAGGATCTTCAGTAGGTTCATACATTGCAAATCTTCTTTATGGGGAATTATCAAAAATTTGGCTCAAGTAAGAGTGTCAGAACAGACTGGTGACCAACTTGACAAAATTAGCAGTAAAATAAATTTCCAGAACCAGATGGTGAAATTGGTTCTTTTATGAAGGCTTTTACTTCAAGTAATACTCTTTAGCCTGGAAGAGAATGCCTCAAGGGAGAAGCTCTGCTAGAAATCTGTGGAGTGTGCTGTGGCAGCAGCCATGAAGTGATTATTTGTCAGCTCTCATAAATGAAGTAGGTAGCAACAATAAGATGTACATGGGTGGACTTATAAAAGAGGAAATACTACTTTATTGTGTAGTAAGCTGTGGAAATTCCTCCTGCAAAGCACAGATGCAAAAAGGTTGAGTATGGATAGAGCTTAGACAAATTCATGGAGATGAAACCGTTTTCATGAATCATTAGAGACAAGAAGCCCACAGCTATAAAACTGAGATTAGGTTGATGTACTAGGTAGTCTTTCTCAGTTCAAACCGAATTATATAAATAGAGATCACAAGAAACCAAAATGTAGTAAAATGCAGGGACTAGATAACATACAGCCATAATGTGTGTGATACATGCTCTTTCCAAGTGTGTTTAGATTTTCACAGAATCACATAATATGCTGAGTTGGAAGGGACCCACAAGAATCATTGAGTCCAACTGCTGTCCCTGCACAGGATCATCCCCAAGTGTCACACACCATGTGCCTGAGAGTATTGTCCAAACCCTTCTTGCACTCTGTCAGGCTTGGTGCTGTGACCACTTCCCTGGGGAGCCTGTTCCAGTGCCCAACAACCCTCTGGGTCAAGAAACTTTTCCTGATATCCAACCTAAACCTCCCCTCGGATCATGTCACTGATTGCTGAAGAGATCAGTGCCTGCCCCTCTGCTTCCCCTCATGAGGAAGTTGTAACTGCAGTGAGGTCTCCCCTCAGTCTCCTCCAGGCTGAACAGCCCATACGCCCTCAATTGCTCCTCATAAGACTGCTCCTCAAGGCCCTTCCCCCTGTTGCCTTCCTTTGGACGTTCTCTAAGAGCTTAATATCTTTCTTACATTGCAGTGACCAGTATTCAAGGTGAGGCTCTGCACCAGTGCAGAGCAGAGAGGGACGATCCCCTCCCTCGGCCTACTGGCGATGCTTTGCCCGATGCACCCCCCTTATATTGTTTTAGATGATGGTACGGGTGAAGGTTTGCTTGTGTTTGCAGTATAAACCAATGACCTGATGTTTGCCTAGCAACATATTAAAACTTGAAAGCTTTGTTAGGTAAATTAAGAGGCACTTTGAGAGTTGAAATTCCTGCAGACTTCGGCTGTGAGAGAATCTGACCTGTACCTGCCTTTGGTCCCAATGTTTTTTTAGAAGTCTTATGGGGAAGAGGTTTTGTCAGATGAAGTGAACTGTAGGTAGAAGGGACAAATGGCACTTACAGCTTTGGTAGAAAATGTTCTTGCAGCATTTGCTACCAATTCAAGCTGAAGTATGTGTTTTGTGTATAGACTATAGTGGTTTAGCACTTTTAGCACATTCTGCAGACTAATTATCTACACATCCAGAGTGCCAAATGACTATAAAGCTAATATTTAATACAACACCGTCCAGTAATTACAGTTATGCAGAAAGGCATTTAGACCCTTTGAAGTGAAGGAAAGTATTAAAAGTAATAGGCCTATTTCCCTTTCATTCTCCTGCTGAAGAATATTACTGTCTTTTGCATAAAAATAGTACATTTTAGAGCGACTACATAGAAAAATGACATAGGTAAATATTAAATGTTGTCTCCCAGTAGTAATTTTCTCAAGCATTACCTTGGATTTCTTTATAAAACTTTGAGTTTTATAACCAGACTGAAGCTTTTATTTACGGAACCTTTAAATGCTTTGAATTATGAAAGGGTGAAAGCATCTATATCTGTGCAATCTCAATTAAAAAAAAGAAAAATCTGCAAAGTAAAATAAAGGTCAGATGTGAATGTCAAAACTAAGAGTTGTCATCCTATAGATTGTCATTTAGTCAGAAATACTTTACAGAAAATACTAGTTGTGTTATGGTCTTTCTTTTTCAGTTCTTCAGAAGACCTACATTTCTGAACTCAGTGAAAATCTCAATACAAAATATAAATGGTCATTATTTGTAATTGCAATGTGCTAAATGCTTATGCAGTCACTATTCAAAAGCTCTTTTGTCAACTTTTTTCTGTAGCGTTTGTCTGAAAGTATGAGTTCCTAGAGAAGTTTAGTTCTTTAGCTCTGTCAAGCAGTAAAACAACAATGTCTCTGTCATGGTCTGTGTGTAGACTTGGAGCTTTTACTTCCTCTCCCGATCTTTTGATTTGCAGATTTTAAAACTAGAGTGGATCATTACTGTTATCTGATTTCACTTCCTTTAGTGTTAAATGGTCATAAAATGGAATGCAGCAAAGCAAATAACTTTTGATTAGATCTGATAGAAGCTTTTTTGAATGTATTTCAATCATGATCTAAAATTTTAAGCTGATAGCAGAACATTCAGTACCAGTTCTGGCCGGTCTTCTGAAAAAAGAAAGGTTGTTTGCTGTCCTTTCCTAATTGTTACCCTCCATAGAGCATACTGAAGAATCCTTAGCTTACTTGTGAGATTGTTTTCATTGATAGCAACCACTTCTAATGAGCATTAGGCATTTTATGCTTAAGGATTTGCCTTATTTATTGCATATACCCATCTTGCTCTCCTTTCCCAGAAAATGAAATATTCTTCCTGAGCCTAAACAGTGTGATAAGCAGAAGCAGATTTGATGCATTAACTTGGAGAATGCCCCACCTAGTGGATGATCACAAACTAATTTTCTCACTTCTCCTTAAGTTCTGACAGACTTAAGGTTCCATTACTGCCAGCTCAGGAGGCTGATTAAATAGCTGAATTTGAAGTTCCCAATAAATGTTTTAACATAGAAATTAATTACAAGCTATGCTTAAAATGGCCATCTTCAAAACTAGCTTTCCTGCATGTCAGAGGAAAGGAAATATCTTAAGAAAACAACTTTCTGTGTGTGGAGGTAAAAGTCTTTCTTCAATAAGCGACTGGCCTTTCTCTTGTACAAGAAAAGATGCAGTGAACTTCATTAAAACAGGACAGGAAAATGGAGTCAAAGCCTGTCCACTTCCATGTCAGACACTTGTGCTTTTAAAGGCAGACTAGAGGATATGAGTTACACCCCACTGTGAACAGAAATTATTTATTGGAAAAAGTGGGATGAGGTAATATGTTGCTCTGCCCTACCTGTTCCTATGTCCTATAATGAGGTGGTATTGCACCCTTCATGGAGGTGCCCTGCCTCCCTAGAAAGTAAATATGTATGCATACTTGTGGAACAAGTCACCTCCCCTTCATACAGTTTAGAGAAAAAAACACACCTTAATGATAAAATTAGGGGGTGAGCAGAGGGAGGAAATTACTTTTGAGCTTTAAATCAGTCTTCTTTCTAGGATGAGAAATAGTAAAGCATATAGCAAATGCATTTATACAACCAGCTTTAATGTACAAGCATAGTCATTATTTTATTTATGTACGTATCTGTAAATCTGAGAGGGCAGTGTTCAGTACACTTGAATTCCTGACTATACTGCATCACCATTGAAATGTTTACATAAAATTTTACTGAATTGTGTTCTCCGAGTGGAACATAAAATACAGGCCATCATGGATAAACCACCATTACTACTAAAGCAGATCTGAGGAGGTCTTTTTTTTTCGGCTTTTTGTTTGTTTTTTCCCCCAAGAAGCAGAATACTTGTAAAATTAAGAGGTAGCTGTGTTTTATGGCAAATCTGTTGCATTAGCACTGGATTTAAAAAAATTGCTGGTTCACTGCCATTTTTATTGGAGCTCATCACAAGATTGTGGACTTTGAGAAGCAGAGGTGGCAAACATGGAGTATTTTTTTAAATTCTTTATTAAGTGTCTTGAAAAACAAGTGGTATTATGCTGTATTTTTTCTGCTTGCTTTCTTTATGCTTGATAGCACTTATAAAATATTGCTATATATAAAGCTTTTTGTCAAATTAATATTTTGTTTCTCTGCTAAGAGGAATGTCACTTCAATCTCCCAGCATGCTTCTAACTTAATAATTGCACAAACACAAAAGTCTGAGTTTTATGTTAAATTGTAGCCTGATTTAATACATGTAATACTGATTATTGATGAGGAAGAAAAAGAGTTCTAGCTGGACCCCACAAGATTATTTATTTTTGTTTGCAATAAGTATATCACCCAGAGCAGGACTGACACTGGTTTTGTTCCTCCTGGTTAAATTAGACCACCTTTTCAGCAAACTGTTACCTTGTAAATTAAAATTGAAAACAGTGTAAACTGTGTCCTATGTGATCTTGAAGCTTTGGTGGCAGGAGAGAGAGAATTGGTAGCATATTTAATGTCTTTTTTTTAAACTTCATGCAGGCACACATCTACTCTTTGGGTGCAACACTGAAAGCAGCAATAGAATATATAGTAGAACCTGAGACAGAATCAGAATTTGGCCAAGATCTGCACACTCTACTGGAACAAATGCAAGAAGAGAATCCTGAAAATAGACCAGATATTGAGGTAAAACAGCCCTACATGATTTTCTGTTTAAAAAAAAGTTAGACAAATATTTCTATAAATGTTCTCGTTAACAGAGAGATGGTCTTGGTATGCTCAGGTTTTGCAAGAAAGCTGAGGTGTTTCCAGACTCAGCAGAAATTAATCTTTTTTTTCTATTCTAATGGAGACACAACCTGAAAAGATGATGTAGATTCTTGATAGTGCTTTGATTTTTTAAGAGGGTTGGGTTAATACACTGGTGGACCTAAATATTTAATTAACTGTTTCTTCCCATTTAATATTTAGTTTACAAAGAGAGTGTCATTAGAAATAAGAGCATAGGCATTATACTGTGAAATTTGTATGATGATTGGATTGCATTTAAGAAGAGCATGGAGGGAGCCATCCACAGAAACCTCTGTTCCATAGCATGTTCAAAGCAGTGCTGTTCAAAGCATTACTACTAAGCTGTTTTTCTATAAATATGTAAAAGCTTAGTACCATTTCATTATATATCTTTATTTGATTTTTGCATTTTATTCCATTTAGCCTCTTATTTTACCTTTAGTTGTTAGAAAGAATTTGAAACTGTATAGGATTCTTCAAGCTGATGTTTTCAAAGAATTTACATTCTGTTGGCTACCTAATAGAGTGTTGTTTCACATTAATATGTGAAAGTTTAGCTTTAACGTTTTTGCAGACTTTGAGAATGTAGCCATAGAATAACAGTTGTCCAATGTGACTTTTCTTGGACTCAGTTCTCCTACTTCAGAATAGTGCTATCTACTTTTCTGTGGGGGATTTTTTGGTAGGTTTTTCTTTTTCCTGAGCTGATAGTGTACAGTGGTCTGTAGTCCCTGAAAGCTATTGCTGAACCAAAAATAGTGTGTATCAGGGCTGGTCTAGGGTAATATATAAAGGTCACTTTGTGAGTGTTTTCTTTTCTGTTCCTTTTCAACTGGGCACTTTCTTGGGTGGAATGGACTTGGGGGAGTTATATGGAGAGAAAACCCATAGGCATTTCTAGGCATTCTGCTGGACTCCAGCACAGTTGGACACCTGGCTCCCTTTTTCCTGTCCTTCCTTACTCCAGTGTGTGAACCTACAGCACCAATTTCTTCCTTCCACTCACAACAGCAGAAGAGCAGTTGAGTAAGTTAATGGGGAAGAGCATCTCCTCAGAGCTGTGTGAGGAGATGGTGGGATGCATTTGGAAAGGCAGCTGTCTTCTCCTTCCTGCCCAAAGGGACAGGTTTTTAAATGTGTGAATATCTGTAGTTAATTGTGTGTGAGACCAGTGCTAATGCTATCAAGTGGTGCTAAGGCTAGAGATTAGAGATGTGAAATACTGTTACTTCTTGTGATCTAATAAAGATGGCTTTCTCTAATGGGGAATAGTGCTTTCTAGATATTTGTATTTTGCAGTTTTTAAAAGATCCAGGGTTTACTTCTAATGTAATTTCAGTAACATTCATCATCCTGCCCATGTCACTCAACTCAAGTGAATCCCTGGCTGTTTAAAAAAGTACTCAACACTAGCTTTTTACATTTTCAGAATGTTATTCATAAAGAATAACATTCAAAATCATTTTTATCAGTTGTTCTTGGTGTTCTAACTGTAGGCTAAACTTGAACTGTATTAAATGATTTCATAATAGCCCATGGTAAAAAAGAGAAATTAATTCAACTACATAATAGAATAACAGATAGTGCAAGAAAGACCTCCAATGCAGTATAGTATAAATTCAGATGCAGTGTGGGAGTTAACATAATTCACTTTAGTCAAAATTCACAAATCTATTCATTATTAAATAAGTATTTAACGTTAATTTTCTCTAGAGCATTTTGTCATTATGTGAAGAAAAAATGAAGATTGCTTCCTCAAGTAATATTTGTCGAAGCTTGTCTGCTGTTGGAAGAAGAGTTCTTTCAATTGAATCATTTGGTGCTTCTCAAGGTAATCTTAAAATGTATTCAGTCTAGAATTTTAAATTGCCTGACATACATAATGAATTTTAAAAGTCTGTGTTTGTGTGCTTTCCTGTTATAGGTTCCTTTCTAGATTTCAAATTATTAAATATTTGTAGGTTGGGGATGGGAAGTAGGGAACATACAACTCTTAATTAAGATAATATATTGAGAGTGTCCCTTACGATTCAAAGTGACTTGTCAGAAATAGTTAATTTGTTTAACACACTGAAGATACATAACAGCAGTGGCAGAAAAAGCAATATAAAGATTTACTAGAAAAGATTAGAAGGTTTAAATGTACATCTAATATAAACATCCGCTTTTTTTCATCTAGATGTGTGTGATAACATGTGGAAGGGAAGAATGTGTCAGAGAAGCTTGGGATCTAAATTGTATTCAAATGAGAAAAGCAACATAGCAGGTGATTCGTCTGCAGTGGAAGATGTGACGACTACCTGTCATAACTCTTCTATAGTTACCATGGTGACTGGCAGAGAAAGTGGTTTAAAGGAAATGCAAATTGATCTGGATTATGAGAAAACTCAACATTCTCAACTTGCAACTCCAACTAAAAAGAGCAAAGAAGAGGACAAACATGCAGTGTATACTGACAGCTTTGCTAGTGTGGCTTTGGATATAAAATCATGTGTAAGTGACCTGGAGAGAGATGACATTTTTAAGAAAGGTTCTTTGAGAAAAATTAAAACCTTTCCAAAGCTACCACTTGAACCTGCAGATACAAATAACTTTTTTACTTCTATAACCAACAGTGGACCACTAGCTAGGAAAAATCACTTCCTGACACAGGAGTTACTACCTCTAGACAATAATAATGAGGTTGCTTTTTCAAAGGGAAATCTTAATTCATTTGCTATTAGTAGTCCACCAGAAACAGAACCAAAGAATCACCAGGTTGATGATCGTCATTTAGAAGCTCCATGTGTATGCACACAGGTGTCTGGCTTGAATCTAGAAGAACACATGTCACTTATTAATGGTAAAAAGATAGGTTTTGCTTCATCTGATCACAAAGAAGACTGTTCTGGTGCTACCTGTCAAATGCTAAAACCAGCTGGTATGCTAAAAGGCCCAAATCAGTCAGTTGCTGGAGCAAAAATGCTAGACAATTACCTGGCTTTGGAAGACTCTTCTGAAACTTTTCAAGGGTCAAATGAAAATTATGTACCTCATTTTAACAAGATGGATTCAGTGTTAACAACAAAGCCCAGTGGGAACAGACATGGATCAAACCTAATTAGGTCGCCAGAATTAAGCAACGGTGTGATGAGTGCAAACAATAATGAAGATAATCTTTGTGGAGGCAGAGGTTCAGAAATCAAAAGTAATGAGCAGGTAGTAAAAATAAAGTCTTCATTATATAGTTGCTGTAGTCACTTATGTGGAGATGAGATGAATTAAGTACTGTGTGATTTCTTCCCCCCTTGTCCCCTTTAGCATCCTGGAAAATTGAATTTTTCTAGTCTGCACACTTTAAGAGTTAATACTGGAAATATGGTGATCCTTTTTCCCTCTTTAATTAAAAAAAAAAGTGCTGCAGTGAAATCAATGCTACTGCAAAATCAACTTCCATTTAAATTTTTCTATTTTTTTTTTTTACAAATGGAGTATA
Organism: Platyrinchus mystaceus; assembly: GCA_035041135.1. NCBI lineage: Eukaryota > Metazoa > Chordata > Aves > Passeriformes > Tyrannidae > Platyrinchus > Platyrinchus mystaceus. Next base: position 20,764,911 of record JAWWLV010000180.1, on the reverse strand, counting down.
CTCACTAGTGTGTTAGAGCAGCATTACTTAGTAGTTGATTACATTTGTAAGAGAACCATGACCAAAGCATATGTATATTTTTAACTCTTCATGTTACTGTCAGTGTATAAAGTTCACTACCTTGAAGTGAGCCTTCCAGGTGTTTATGAAAATTGCAGAATTCCTGACTGTAAACCTGACCTCACTGGAATCAATGGCCGTATCCCATCTGCTTCAGGAGGTGAAAGGGTCCACTTTTTTTTAAATCTGACACATACACTTGAGTTTTTGAAAATTGTACCTGTGCTGTATTTGTTCTGTGTTCTTAAATTGCCGTCTCTGTCTGTTATGTATATTTCGTTAAAGAGTTCAAATATGTGCACAATATGATGAATATGTTGTCTCATGCATTTATCTTTATAAATAGCCAAATAAGAGAGGGGGAATCTACCAGAATTTGTTGATAGATCTTTATAGTATGGTCTCCTCTGCTCAAATTACATATCTCAGGGTGGACAAGTTTGGTCTCTGACTAGATGGTTTTCTCTTGTGCTACACTCAGAGTTGTAAACAATCCCCGTGACGGGGGAGCTGCTGGCTGAAACTGCAGGATGGTTTATGCTTCTTCAGCCTTGTTGTGGCTTGATAAAAATGAGCAGCACAAACTTCACTATGTGTTTCCAGAAATTATGCTTAAGTGAAGATCTTGGGCTTTTTCTTTGCTTGTCTACAGGCAATTCAGCCTTGTTCTCTTTGCCCAATAGCCCGTTTTCCAGCCATCCCATGCAGTGGCATCCAGGATTATATTCATTCTTTATCCACCCTTTTCAGTTTGCCCAGACACCTCCATTGGAGCAGTTATGTATGATTGCTAAGTGTGTAAAGAGCCTTTGGTTCATCATAGCTAAAAAAAATAGTGCAAACTGAAGATTCTGTCCTAACTTCTTTTTTCTCTTTCCTGTCTCTTCTCCCCTCAATATTAAATTCATAGTTCAGTATAGTACCTATGGATAAGCACCATTTGGCATGGTTTTGCTCTCTGAGGGGGTTATTCATTGTATGCTTATTGAATCCTTTATTTAGTTTTTAAATCCTACAACTGCATTCTTCTTTTCAGACTCTGAGAAATGATCCCTTTGTTATAGACACATCCTTTTTTTAATCTCTTTCTGCCATCACTTATGAACATAAATTGAATGTAGTGATAGGGGTTCTTTTTTAAGGAGGAAAAAAAGTGTTGAAATAAGACTTGTATTCTGTCCTTACTGGGTACCAGAGCAACAGTTTAAGTCTGGGTACGTGAAGATAGTTTCAGGAAAATAATCTTCCCCAGAATTACAGTTTCACAAATTTCTTGCATCATTTAAAAGCTGTAACAAATCTCCTGTTTGGTTTTCCTGCAGCAGCACTTGAAATTGGCACACAGAAAATAAACCGAAGTACGTCTTCAGGTTATTCTGCCATGCTTCTGAAATTCTCTTTTTCTTCAAATATTTAATCATCAATTTAAATGAAATGTTCTTTCAGCCTGAACAGAATTTCATTCTTCCAAAGGTTATCCTGCTGCTGCTGAATTCATGGGACAATCACAGTGAATTAGAAAAGGTAACTCTTATTGCAGGTACTCTAATAAGCAGTGTTGTGATATATACGATCTGAAAGGAAGACAGCAGGGTGGTGATTCTCTATGGTATCAGAGTTTTACAGCTGTCTTTTCAGTAGAAGAAGTTTTTGATAGACTCATTCTCTGTATTATCTTTCTGAGTAATTGATTCCAGCAAATTTTCAAGTTCTGGCACATAAAAGTATTATGCTCTTTAGTAAAATCTTGGTCTTAAAACAAAAAACTAACAAAAAAAGCAAATGTAGTAAAATCTTTTATTATTTAACTGCTTTAGGGAGAAAAAAGCCCCTTTAAATATATTAATATCTGTGAGCAACACCTAGACTTCTGAAATAGCTTCCTGAAATGCTGAGTTTCTAGCCTGGTAATCTTTCTTCGTTTTCTGAAGGAAGGTTATTCATTTTTAGAAGTCATTGAACTGTATTGCAGACTCTATTACAAGTCTTCTTATAGCAGTGGAGGGGGTTAATGTTTTCAGCTTCTTTTTTTCCTTTTGGAAAACAAATTTTATTCCTCAGGCTTTTGAAACATAGCAGTTTTTGCCTCTGTGTTAACTGACGTGCAAAAAAGAAAAACCATACTGTGCTATCCCTTATGTGAGGAAGGTACCACTGATGTCTCTCTCTCAAGTTCCCTTTCATTTCTTTGTGCCAGAATTTTACCAAATACCTAGTTTTAGTTTTTTGTTTTCGAAAACCTAAGTCTGAGAGTTTGTTCATTTACTGCAAAAGCACAAATGTGAAGCCCCAGCTAATGTGATTTCTATCTTCTGGGGTAAATAGAAAATACCTCAGAAGATTTGCAGTGCTGCTCTTTCACTAGCTTTCTATAACAGATTGGCGTGATTGCAGCATGTAGAGCTTTTAGAATAATATGTTTAGCATCTCTTTCGATATTTTATGTTCTTTAGAAAAGGTGCAATACCAGTCCCATCCGGTTGAAGATCAACCTTGTCTACTCTGGAGAACAGACAGTTTTTCTTGCCTGTCAGTACTTCTCCAGTGGACAGTATTTTTCTGATACTCCAACACTGCTTCTTAATGTTGTGTGCTTTACTGCTAGTAAGCATTACTAAAAATACTTGCTTGCTTATGTCTGGCTACTGCAATGTATCTTGTGAGGGTTTTCATAATAATTTTTATAGTTTTGCATGCCATAAATAAATATTTTTCACTTCAAGTTTGAGTGGGGATCTTTTATTTCTCTAACCAATTTCATTCCAATCAGGTGTGTCTCATCTCTAATCCTTTTAAATGTTTTTCTGTGATTTAAATGCTATGGGCTTTGCTTGGGAAGGGTTAATGGGAGCCTGGTGTATTCAGGTTTGTTTCGTGTTGATCATTCATACCCTGTCAAACATGAGAGAAGTGAAAAGCCACATAGCTAGAGGCTCACACTTTAACACTGGGGAAATAACACTTGAAGGAAAGAAAAGTTGTCAATTCCCAGAATAGTACTTACTAAGAAAAGAATGATGAAAATATTTCTTTGGCTGTTTAAAACATGCCAGCATTATGTTCATGAAATAGAGTATGTTTGCATAGTCTGAATGCTTTACTAAAAGTTGAATTTTACAGTTCTGCTACCAGCACTTAAGTAAAAGATCTCATAAATGATTTTTGCAGAACTGCAAAAAACCCCGTCACTTTCCAACAAGTGAGGTTTAAAATGCAGGGCGTAAAACAAAATGGCCCCAGTATGCAGCTACGAGCAATAATCAGTCATTTGGCTTTTTCATATTTTCTAACAAAATTTCGGTGCAGTGAAAAACATTTTCATGTTTTAAAAACTGAGATACATAATTTCTGTTATGGAAAGGTCTGGTTTGGAACATGTAAAAAATCAGGAAGGGGCATTGGATTATAAATTTGTTTCCCCTTTGGTGCAATTATAGTGATAATATATTAATAAATGTTTAACATCAATATTAAAATAATCTTAATGGCTTAAATGAAGTGGACTTGAGGCCTTATGAATGCTTAACAGTTGCCTTGAGCTTGCTTTGCCAAGATATATGAATAGGTAGTTAAGAAACAATGCGTGCTACAGGTGGTTTGACTAAAAAGTTTTAATCATGTTTTCCAGCACTTCAGATCTTTTTTTTTTTTTTTCCTTGGTGGTTGAGTGGGGATTTTTTTCTTTTAGGAAATAGCAATAGCCATGAATCAGACTTGCATGTTAAAAACTGAAACAACCAAACCTGAGACACATGCCAAAATAAGGAGCTTTACACTTAACAGATTCAGTCGAATTAAAATGTGCATTGTGTTAAATACCTAAAAGGTGAGGTATAAGGTGCATTATGTTAAGTACCTTTATTTAAGGATTGAGGCTTACATAAAAACTGCCTCCTAACTTCAGGTTGAGAAGTGTATTATTTTTCCTTCAAAAACTGTTTTAACCAGACTGCACATGTTTTTCGTCACATATGCAAATATGTGATGAAATATAACCTATGTACCTTGACTACATGGGATAACTGCTACAAGAAGCATATAGGTCCTCAGCAGGTCTGAACTTTCAGTTCATATCTGAAGTCTTCCACAATTCTCTTTCTGGTGTGGGACGTTGAGAATTTGAAATAATTAGGACACTTTAGAAGAATGACCTTCTCAGATATTTCTTCCAGGAAAAAAATTAATCTTTTGATATGGTCAGGGTGGGGAGAGACTAGAATTTGAGTAAGAGACAATAGCAATGCAGGTAGTTATTAGCATCGAAGAAGAACAACTAGCATACAAATACAAGGTAGCAATATTAATATTTGAAGTTTCTTATTTCTTTAGAATGCTTGCCAGAGAAACAATGAGGATATACATTTAAACAAAGTTCACCAACCTGTAACCACATCTTTTTTTTTCCTGATTCAGACTGATTTGGCCATTTTGTGGATGGCAATGATTCTCACTTCTGCTAAGATTTGCTTTTCCTACATTTTTTTTTCTTCCAAAACAGAATTTTTCTGGTGCCTCTTCATCCTCTTATTTTATTATCAATCGTTGACACCTCTTTCTTGTAAACTTCTGCTGCTGCTCTTAGGGTTTTTTCCTACTTTGCTGCTGTGCTTAAATTTCTGTCTGCCATTTCTTTCTTACTCCAAAGAGCTTGGATATCCCAGAATTGATGAAAAATACTTTTCAGCTTTCTGCCATACAACTAACTTTAGTCTCCAGTTTAGTGAGAGATTTCTCCTTGCCCTTGCTAGCCATTTGTCATCTTCTCCTGAAGTGAAAGGGATTTGGAAATGCAGTAGGGGAAGTCCCATCTTTCTTCTCTGCAGCTTTTAGAGCCTCTAGAGACAAAGAGGAGGAATTTCTTGCAGAGAAACATGTGGCACTGGTGTGTACTTATTACAAAAATATTCCCAAATCCCAAAACCTTCTTAACGTTTTAGTCAGTTTGTGAAATTTCTCTTACGATTTCTCTGCACTCATGTCAGCTGTGCAGTGTTGATTTGAAGATTTGACTGCTCTTTTCTTTGTAAAGTGTCTACGAGCAAAGATATTTGAGAACCAGGGTGCTGTGGAGGGGGAAACACAGTGCTGATCAAGGACAGTAATCTGTCAACAATATGAAGCAGTATCTTGTATGTTCTGTAGACTAATTCATTCTTTTGACTGTCTGTCCTTTTTCTTCCTGCTGTGTGATTGATGCCTTTTTATCAGACAGTTCAAGAGCTTACTTTTTTAGATAAAGTAAAAGAACACATGGATGAAAGAATTTTGCACTCCAGGATGCTGGTGATAGCAGAATTTGAGAATGAAACTGGATCTTATCACCTGGCTTCAAATCTGTCTATGCTGAAGTTACTAATTTTTGCAATGTGCTACAACGGAAGATAGAAGAATAAAAGCACCAAGTTCATTTTTATCTGTTAGAGGTAGACAGAATATAAAACATTGTCAGTGAATCAAAAGGTGTGTTTCACAGCACATCTTGTTAAAAAATTATAGCTTGCCCGGTTCACCTTCAGAAAATATTTAAACAATACAAGCCCACAGTATTTATGTTCTTTGAGAAGGTATTCTGGTTAAAATTAAATTATCAACAAAGTTTCAGCTACAGATATTAATGTGATTCTTTTCCCCATAGATTGCACTGAAGCTGTTTGTTGATCTTTATGAATTCAATGAAGTAGTCTGTGTATCACATATTTTATGATAAAATCCAAAGAGCATCTCACTGAAGGGTGTTTCATAGACAGGATCATGAAAAATTGACTTTAGTAAATGACAGTGCAGAGGCTGATTTGTCAAACTAAACGATGTACTGCCACTGTGTGAGAGGGACCCTTAGTCTATTTAGATTTTACAAATACTGATTGGGTTATAAATGTGTCTGTAAAAACAACAAAACGCTTCAGAGGGGTTTTGGTTTGTCTCCTGTGCTTCAGTTTTGTGTGGGTTGGTTTTGGTTTGGTTTGAAAGTTTTTGGAGTGGTTTTTTTTGGGGTTTGGGGGATTTTTTGGTTAATTGGTTGGGGTTTTTTTGTTCAGTGGGGTTTTTTTGGAGGGTCGGGGGAGATTGTTTTTTCCAGAGTTAATCCTGAATTGCTTCTGGTAATTCTTTTTTCAGGCCAATTCAAATGGCCTAAATTTGACTAGTTCAAAACTGCATATACAACAGAAAATGTGCTGTGTCCTTTTTTAAAATGGATGAGTGCTCGAACTTGGACATTTCTGCCTACAGTGAATTTTTAGGGCACCTTTGTAGGTGAATGGAGATTGTAAAGTCCAGCTGATGTCCAGGGCCGGTACTAGAGATAAGCTTTTCCATTAGCATGGTTTGCTCGGGGAAATGTCTGTGCACTGCTGTCAGTGTCAAGTTATCAGATTCACACAAACACACAGCAACCACCACCCCACCCCTCCCCCCCCCGCCAAAAAATATCACGACATATAAAGCATGTCTCTGAAGAACAGTAAGTTTCCATGGAGCAGTATCTTTGTCACAATAAGGTAAATTGATAGCCAGAGAAAGAAATGCTGTTACTAAAAATTGAGCAGCCAGTGATTAAAAAAAGAACAACATGCTTGGACTTCAATTAAATCCGCCATTAATTCTGTCAATATTGTTAACATCTTTCACAGAAGAACAAGAGATGTTGATGAAATCTTTAAGGTAAGACATGTAATGCAACTGTCAGGGTAAATCAGAATTTGAATGTGGGACTTTCTTGTTGATAGCAATCATTTGAATTTTATGTTTTTCAGTCTAGGTGTTGTCCCTATAATTATGTAATTATGTTTTATCATAAAAGATGTCTATTACACAGTAGACATTCTAAAAGAGTCTTTCCTTAGTATGTATAAAAGAGCTTCCAGACAGCTCACTTTTCCTGAAGCCCTTCTATTTTTACTCAAATCTCACTTGAATTATTCTTCCATTATGCAATTAAGAAACTACTGGTTCATTTATACAGCTAGCTAACTGTACCATGCTTTTTAATAAGTAGTATTAATTCATTACTGGCAAGTTCAATAAATACATTTTCTTGTTTTTTAGGTTGAGTGTGTTTTATATTAAGATTTTCATTGCACCAGTAAACGTTTTTAATTTGTGATAATTTTTAATAACTTTCTGCATCCTCTTTTTTTTCAGTGGATCTCTCTAAAACTTCTGTTGTCGTGGCATGGAAGACCTCTGAAAGACTGTGAACTCTGGGCATTATGTCATGAGTGTTTATGTGCTCTACAGACTTGCATAGATTACCCAGGTATAGTCTTAATTATAAATATTTTACTTCATTATTTATGTTCACTGTGTTAATGTTTTCTTTATTCGGTTTGAAAGTATCTTTAATTTTGTGTACAGGAAAAAATAGACATCTCTGATTTCACTCTCTTAAATCATGAGTTAGAAATTTTTACTCAATTGAAGTTTTCTTCCATGTATAGAATACCTTTTTCTTTATTCTGAGTTTGATGGGTTTTGCAGCAGAAATCAATCTGTATGATTTCAAGCAGTGAAACAAATTTTGGGTTTAGATCTATTGGGGATGGAGAAACTGTACTGTGAATTTCAAGAAAAGCTCTTGTGACTTGAAAGCAGGAGGAAATAAGTTGTGTATGTGTATATATATGTATGTAACTATGTATGTAAACATAACATCTCTTTTGCTTGAATTTCTTTGTGACAAATGATTCCTGACATATTTTTGACAATGCAGGACTTCGTCATTTTAAAGCATCCAAGGTCTTGTCATGACATTGCACCTTCCACATCCCCTGTGCTTCATTTTACAGAAGAATTATTGGAAGTAAACTTCTGATAGAAGAACGGGGAACTGTTCTTTGACCAAATTGGGATATGTTGCATGTAACTCAGGAGAAGACCATTCTAAATTGCCATAGACATTCTGAATGTTGGTTTAGTTTATACTAATGATAAACCTGTAGCAGTTCTGATAAACAGAGCAGAGGTTCCCACCATCGCCCTCCTGCCTTTCTTTTCCTTGATTTAAAAAAACCCTCCTTTTGAGAGTTTGAACAGGGATGAGTTTGAAGTCTATAAGTGAATGTAAAGAATTGGATTGTAATGTACAGAAAACTTACTGCATCTCCTTGGATTTCAGCTTCAGTTATTTTATCTTTTATGATATAAAACTATTTAAAAGGAAATTAGCCATAAATGAAGATTTCTGAGCACTTTCAGAAATGTTACCCATAAAACTAAGTATTTAATATACCTTGCAACAGAAGGATTATTTCAGCCTCATAGCATGTTCGTAATGTTTGTGAAGATTTCAGATGACTGCACATAATGGCTCAGATTCTAATTTAATATGCACAGATAGCCTCTGTTACTGCACTTACATCCACCCAGAATGCATGTCTTAAAAATACTAAAGTGTTGTCATCTGAACCTTATGTAGCCTGCCATCGTGGGTTTGCTCTGGGCCAATTTCTCACCCCCCACACAATTGCTATAAGTTGAGAGACGGTTTATGCAGACAAAAGAGATCTGATGTGGGGAGAATATTATTAGGATTTATTACTAGCAAGATAAAAACTAAAGAATTATATATACAACAATTCTAACTAGGCAAAAGTGCTATGTATTTACATAAGTACTTCTTCCTCCTTATATCAGTTTAGGAGAAGGAGTCACTTTTCCACTTCCAGAGCTATAGGTCTTCCAAACAATTCTGCAGCATTTGAAAGTTCTTCTGTTATCTCTAGGACAACAGCTCTGATTTATCGCAGTTGAATTGTCTTTCTCTCTCTCTTTTATGTTGACCTCAGGGCTGGGCCTACCCCCTCCTGGGCTCAGACCAGAGGCTGGGGGTTACCCAGACCCTGTGGGGTCTTCCATGGACTGCAAGGGGACACTTGCCTTACCATGGTCTTCTCACAGTGTCACAAGGGATAACAGCTTTTGAGTCCACTCCTGTTTCCTGTGAGGTCCCTCCCCACAGGATACAATTCTTGATAGTCCTCTCTGGTGTGGGTTTACTCTTTGGGCAACAGTTCTTTCATTCTCTGCTGTCCCTTAGAGTCACAAATTCAGCTGCACCAGCATGAATCCCTCACTGAGATCACAAGTCCTACCCGGGCCGATTTGCTCCAGCATAGGTTTTTCTCTCCATGGGCCACAGATCTCTGGCAAGACTCTTTCATCTTAGGTCTCCCATGGAGTCACATCTTCTTCATGCACTCCTCTGCTTCGGTGTGGGCTTCTTCATGAGCTGCAGAGGGTCTCCTCACTCAGTAATCTTCCACAGATGGCAGGGATTTTTAGTTTTCAGTCTTTTCCCCGCTGAAGGGAGAGAGAGAAGGGAAGAAGAAATCATCCTCCCGCCTTTGGGCTTCTCTCTCCTCCAGCTGCTGGCTTTGACCTTGGAAGCTCCGTTATCTCTCTGCCTGGAATTCTTTCTGCAGCAGTCTTGTCCAGGCAGTCTTTCATTAGAGTTTTTCCTCCACTTTGTTACATGTCTCGGCCAGGGGGGCTTCAGTGCCACACCTGCCCGCGGCCCACGGGCCGGGGGAAGGAGAGAGACCTGGCCCACCTGGGGCCTGCCATCTCCTCCTACATGGCTCCTAATTTCTTCTGTGACTTCATGGCTCTTATCTCTTCTGCCCACAACCCTTCTCTTCTGTTTTCTTAAATATGTGATTGGCAGAGGCGTTACTAAAACTTGATTGGCTTTGCTCCAGAAATCCACTTGGAAAAACAATTTTCAGCCCCAGGAGGGGGCTGGTCGGCAAACCCATGACTCCTGCAAAAGTGAGCAAAACGATACCAACCACCAAATGGAAGACACCTTACTTAAAATGCTATGTTTGACAAATAAAGCTACCTTGAAGTAGAATATTGTTTTCAAATTTAGAATGTTTCTGTGAGAGGACACTCTGCCTGTTCTGAGAGTAGTTGTGTATTATGGGAAAACTTAGAGTGGTGTTACTACTTCAGTGCCTACATACACACATGAAGCTCTCTTGGCATTCCTTTGGAATAACTTATTAAAGGTGAAGCTGATATGTATTTTGAATAGATATTGTTAAAATATCCTTTGTCTTGACAATGGTAGAATTAGGCTGGTAGCTGATGAGTCATAGTTAAATATATGAAAGGTGGAACAAGCTGGTTTATTCATTTATTCACTTAGCCTTTTCCTCCACTTTTACACTTTTCTTCCACTTTTCCTCCCTTATTGCACTTTTTTCATTATCCTAAGCAGAAATTATTTGGCTAATAAAACATACCCCAAAGCTATCCTCTTCACGTATTCTTTCTAATTCAATTCTGTTACAAAAGTTGTTTGTAACCTCCATTGAGACTTTACTTATTTTCTCTCCTCTTATCAGAGGATGTTGCTTACATGTTGCTCATGGATGCTTTAGGGAGCCCAAGTGAGAATTTGTACGTTGCACTGAACAACTTGAGGTCTGGTTTGTGTGAACTTTGTGGCAGATTCGGGTCCAGAGGCATTAACTGCTGAGAAGCAAAGACAGTGAGCATGAAGCTGCCTCTTCAGAAAAAACTAGCACAGGTTCCCATTCAGGAAGGCTTTGTTTTTCAAGACACATGCTTCAGGTCCAGCTTAAATATTATTGAAGGTAGTAGACAAGCCTTTATTTATGTATTTTGTACAGGTAACTAGAAAAGCAAAAGTACTATTTCCTTTTTTCTTACTTTATTTTTTCTCTGAGACCTCTTCAATTACTTATTTAATAATAAATTATGTAATTAACCAATTTAATGCTTTAATCTCTTATTTAATGCAAGAATCTATTCTTCTAGTACTGTTTTTAATAAGAAAACAGTGTATTTGATGGTAGTCTGGCTGATGGTAAGACAGAGCTATGCTGCTGGCCAATTGGCTTAATATATTGAAATGTTAAATTACAGTGTGCTTTGAAGTTATTGAATAGATAGATGCTGTTATCACAAGTTTTTTGTCATCAATGTTATATAACATGACCTCGTGACCTTAATATTAAGTTCCTGAAGTCGTGAGATCATTTAAAATAGTTTTAGAATTCCATTACTTCTTTTTTATTTATGGGAAATTTCATGGCCTTGCACATACTGACCTGTGTAACATTTCTTCAGTGAGAGAGCGTGTGTGATTATAACTGTTTGTGCAAAACAGGACTTCATACACTTAGAGGAGTTTTGGATCTGGCCACATATGTCTCAGCTTTCTCCAGATAATGACACTGTATTTTTGTGGGGTTGGAGGAGGAAAGAAAGGAGAGACTTAAATGCTTAAGATAAATTGTCTATGTTTTTTTTGTACCTTGTGAGAAGACGAGAGTACATCTACCTGTTATATTTCTTTCTTTGTGTTTTGTTTCTTTCTTGACCTTCCTTTTCAGTGCTGGGTATAAAAGGAATAAACTTCCAGGTTTTTGTCTTTGTTCTGCAGGAGTTGTTTTGGGTAATTACACATCTACTGTCTCTTTATTGGCTGGTGTCTGTTCTATTATAAGTGTTATTTAAAGCATCATTTATCATAGGGTAATTGCTGACATTGCAAGTTCTCTTTAGAATTATTTATTTTTATTAGTTTCAGATAGCTACAAGAACAGATGCTTATTATGCTTTGCCCTTTTGTGATTTGTTTTGCAGTGGTCTTATGTTTGGACTCCGTGCTGATTGACTGCCATGGAAGTATCTTCTTTTCTGCTCCGAAAGGTGAAGGTAAACTAATGCATTGCATGCTTGACTTTTATTTCTTTGGAGGGGGAGTGGAGAAGAAAGCAAACATCTTACCTTTTGTTTCTGATTTCTTTTCTCATTTAGAATCTTGTGATGTATTTTATTTAGCTCCTGAAATTGAAGAAGAGGATGTAGATACTGAGAAGGTAATGTGGTAGGTTACATAGGTTGCTTTGTATTTTATCAAAAGACAGTTATATCCCTCTGCTACTTGAGGAAGACAGCTAAACTCTTCGAATTCTCATTTCTCCCAATATTTCTTGGTTATCTGTGGGGATTTTTTTAACATATTGATCTCCCATGAATTAGTTGCTTTTATAATTTTTACTTTGAGAGTTCTTGGAGTAAGTGCCAAAAATCTGTTATTCAATAGTTTTCCATAAGACTTAATTATTTTCAGCTTGTTAGCAGTAAGACAGACTTTGAAGTCATGTTTTCACATACTGAAGGTCACACTAAGATCAGTATTTTAGACAGTCTAAGCTAAAGCCCAGACATTAATCACATTTAGAAGACTAGATAAAAATATCCTTATCAGTATGTTTCTACTATGGGAATGTTATGAATTATGTCTCTTACCATTACAGTTTTCCTAGAGCTTCTTGCTATAGATAAAAGCCATAAGGAGCTCTTAGACTGAAGATAATAAAAAATGTCAAATAGCAGGTGAATGTGTCTCTGCTGCAACTGCATCTGAATTGCAAACAGTGATCTTAAAAGTTAGGGAAATAGAATTATGTAACAAGAAAAGAGATTAGCTAGTATGTACCTTGTGTCCCATGAGTTCTTTGATATTAGACATAATAATCATGATTCAGAAAAAAAAGTGTTCATAAAAACTCTACTAAAGGCATTCAAATTTCTGTAACTAGAAAATGTTTGTATATCTTCCTGAAAATTTCTTTTTCTTAAACTGCTTTGATCCAACATGCACATTTTTCAAAGGTTTCAGAAGCTTAAACTAACCCTGAAATACAATACAGCAGTTTCACCAGACAGGAGAAATTACTAATCCTAAAGTCTTTGTGCTTTGTTCATTTCCTTTAGAATATCTGAAGTAATCTGTTTCCTTGTTTTTCTGCAACATTATATATAGAATAAGCTGACCTGTTTTCTTGCCTTTTTCCTGATGATTGTATAACTTTCTGGTTATGAACATTTAATTCAAATTATGGCAGGGAAATGAAGATTGTGTAGTGCCAATCAAAATAACAGTAAAAAAACTTTCTTTGAAGAATATGATGGATTGATTGGATGGCAAGATTTTCCTAAATGAATAAATTTTGGGGAATCTTGCAATCCTGAGCCTAAGGGGACAAATTTTTTTTGCTTTAATGGAGTTGCTTTCTCCTACTATAGATATTTTTGTAGCTATTAGTAGCTTTTGTTTAATAGTTCTAATGGTTCACTGATAGTGAAAGGAATAGGTTCCTTTATAGTGAACAGCCTTGTTACATTTTGTTGGTTGCTGTTCACTTTGCTTGAAAGAGTACTAGGACACATTGTTTTGTGGGACCACATTATTTAGTGCTGTGCTTAGGTTTCTGTCCATTGAGCCTTTTTAATATCTTTCAGAGCCAATATGAAGAATTGTGCTTTAAATTTGTTAAGGTTGCATTTATAGTACATGTTAACATATATAAACTAAGCATTAAGAGGACTAAATCTGACTCTGTCTTAAAACTGTAATTCTTCAAATGAAACAAGAAAGCTTGTGAAGAACAAGTACTTTTCAAGGTCCCTTATTGGGGCAACCTCAGTTGGTCTAGCTGCAGGTAGCACAATAATTGCTAAAATAAATATGCAGTACCTCATTCTTCTGACAAGTGTAATCTTCTCTGTAAAATATGAGTTATACTGGCTGGCTTGTAATTACTGTGTGGCACTTACTTGCTGAATTATCATGACCTTTTTTAAGTAAATTGTGACTGGCCTGGTTTTATGGTAGAACTCTGAGGCTTGCAGCAATCTTCATATATGAGAAAGGAATTCTTCAAAGTGGTTCTAAAATACTTTTTTTCCTGAATAATTTCCCTAGATAAAGACTAAGAAAAATAGTATTTGTTACTCCAACAGTAGAAAATTAGCTACTGTTACTGGCGCTGCATGCGTAACAAGTAGTGTTTTAAATGGGCTGGGATTTTCATCAGCACCTTCAAAAGCCATGAATGTAATCTGTACTTTGAAAGCTTCAGTAATGTTTTATTTTTTTTGGCAGGGGATGGGGAGGAATTTTTGGATAATTTGCTGGAACTGTTTTTGAAGTGGAGACTTTTTTTGGTCTGTTTATATCTTTCCTATCTCTTACGTTATACCAATAGGTCTGTGTTTATGGTGTTGCTGCAGTTCTGTGGATGGCTGCAAAATACAGTGTTCCACCGGGTCATAAACTAGTATTGCCAAGAAAATTTAAAAAACTACTTCTGGATATGGCAAGAAAAAACCCTGATGAAAGACCTTCTCTAGCTGCTGCAATTAAGGTTACCAGATTTAAGCAATTTTATGGGAAATCAATTTGTGTCTAAAGTCTCATTTTAGTAATTTGAAAATCAAAATAATAATTTAGTATTTTTAGTAGACTGATATCTAATTAATTCATAACCATTCATTTTGGGGTTTTATTTTTAAAGTTACCTCCTTAGGGACACAGAGGGGTGTGTTTTTAATTTATATTGAAATTGTCAGCAAGGTACTCTGAGTAGGTTCATAAGACTTCCTAAACTTAGATTACTTCTAATTGACTATTAATCTTGACTTTGTCCTTGTCCAAGAATACCTCACTTGATTGAAAATTTATTTACTGACTGAAAATTATGTTTTGTCTTTTTTTTAGACATGCAGTCATTATTTACTTGAACAAGGTATAGACAGCAAAAATATTTTGATCTTATTGAGTAAATCTGTCTTTAAGGTAAGAGTGCCACCTTTCTTTAATTCTCTGTGTTTTTTCAATTAATTCTGTAAATATATTCCCGTAAGATTTTGTGCCCTGCAAGTGTCGTTAGATTTGGTTTTGTTGTTGTTGGGGGTTTGTTGGGTTTTGGGGTTTTTTTATTTGTTTTCAAGTAGTCTACAGGTATTGCCTTTTCCTAGGTCTTGCTATCAGAATGATCACTCCACAGATCATAGTGCTCTGACACCGCAGTCTGCATGGGTGAAGAACAGTGACTTAATTTCATAATCTGTCTTTTTATTTAGCACCCCTCTTATCAGAAGACATTAACATGTAATTGTTGTGTTCTGTTTATGTTTCAAATGTGTGTATATAATGCATGCAGCATTCTGTCAATCCGTGGAACTGACTTCGTTGAAAACTTTGATTAACCTGAAAGTTCTGACTTGAAACAGTGTTATCAAGATTTCTAAATAGTTCTACCAGTCCTTAGAATTCTGTATGTAATTTGTTTTAAAATTCCACCTTGGCATGACCTGGTTGTTGCTTTGCAGCATTCTAGGTCTATATGAGGCTTGAGGTTTTTTTTGAAGTAATGTGCTGAGCAGAATTTAAAAAAAGAAAATACTAATAAATTCAATTTGGGCTTCAATTTTTGTTAGGTTGTTGAGGAAGAAGTCTTGTCCCACGATCATGTTGCTTTTGAATCGAAAAATGAAAAGCATGAAATGGAAAGGGACCCTTCAGAGTCAAGTCTAGGTAAGCAGTCAGGCTCTGACATGTTTACTTTTAGTATTCTCTAGATCAGTTCTCCATGTAAGATTTTTCTCAGTCTGATATGCAATTATTTTTTTATCTAAATTGATTGTTATTTACCTTGCATTTATATTTTTCATATTGTTCATCTTTCTAACTGTGTTTTTATTTTTAGGATTTGTGCCTTTTACCAGTGAAAGTAAACTTGTAGCAGTTAAAGGACCAGTACCATGCCAGATTTCACTAAATTGTGAGAAAGCTAAATTACCTGTTGCATTCACCTCTCCTGCAACTCACTTTAAGCCTATTATTCTGCAACAAGATGCAAATATAACAAAGTGAGTATATCCTAAAGAAGAATAAGTTAAAATTTAGACTTCATTGTTAAATCTACTGGAATTTTCCTTTAAAAAATTCCTTTGTTCTTTTTCAGAGAGGTTCATGAACCAGTTTCTGAGCAATTCAAGAAAGTGAAAAGAAAAGAAAATCATACAGACCACAACAACTCAGGATATGCAGAAGACTCTAAACGCTGTGGTATTGAGTACACAGATGTTGTTGAAACTGCACCTGAAACACCTGAGTGTGATTTACAAGCTCCAGGCCACTCATTCCAGTTATCTGCAGAAGAGCAAAAATCAGGCAATCCGTTCACTTCTTTGGTTACATTGCCATCACCGTCTGATTCCTCACATATTCTACAAGGAAAGAGCATTTTATCTGAAGATCCTTCCAGCTCTGTAGCTTGTCCTACATCTCCTAATTTTCTTCATATAAATAACATCATTCTCAAACAGGACTCGGAGAAAAGAGTGTTGACATTTGTACCGGTCCATTTAGCTGTATCAGAGCAAATACAAAAAAAGCCTCTTCGTTCCAGAATTGCTTATGATTGTTATCATAGTTTGCCAGTGTTACTTTCAAGTACTATTGCAAGTTATAAAATGAGCATGCAAACAGAAGATGCCTCCCTTGGTAATGTGCAAAGTCATGAGACTACTAATACACAGAATAAGTTTGATAAAAGAAGCCCAATTATTCAAACCAACTGCCAAGAAACTGAGTGTGCTACCAATGTAGACAGTATTTTCACTGAACAAGAACACACACCATGTATCTCAGTGAATAAAGACAATTATAATTCCTCTGATGATAAAGTCCCACCTCATCAGAACAGAATAAGTGATGCTTTACTTCAGGAAGTGATTCATCTTATACAAGAGGAGTTTGCATTTGATGGCTATCTAGAGAATGGAGTTGAGGTTTTTGATATGGGTATGTGTATTTTCTTCTGTATATTATTGTCATTGATTTGTGAGAATATTGTTATTAATGTCTTTTTTCTCCCTCTTTTGTTTGTTTCTGTTCTTATTTTAAACAAGGTAACTTCATTTTAAACTTAAAGGAAATTAAGTTTGGTATGTTCTCTGATAGAATTTGTGAGAAGTTTTGTGACCTATACTGGGATGAAAAATTACTGGAGAATCTCTATCAGGTAGTAAATGGAGAAAGATATTCACACTTATGGTAGGTGTTTTTCAACTTTTTCATTCTTACAGTTGAATTTAATACTTTTATCCCTGTTTTTTAGAAGCAGGAAAGGATATGCCGCTTCTCTTCAGCTATCCTTACTTATTTTCTGTGAACTCTTACACCGTTTATTAGCTGTTTCTTGCCTTCCTCCATGGCAAACAAATAGTGCTTACATAAAAAAACCACTTCTATAAAAGCTTCTTGCTGAAGACAGTTGTAATCAATTTATGTCAAAGTTAATTTGGGGGGTTTTAGAACTACGAATTTGAAGTTTTGAGAAAGAAGCTTGGTGATATGGTTTAGAAAAATGTCAGTGTTGAAAGATGTATAATCCTTACAGCAAGTTTCATAGATAATAGATTATGACCTCCAAATACCAGACCTTGGCATGCTGGCCATTTTCCATGTGGGTTGGGATTTTTAAGGAGATATTGAAAATTGGTTGGAGGTTAGGCCCTTAGTTCCCCAGAGTTGACTGTTATGGTAGGACAAACTTGAGCCATTGCAGCTGAATTGCTGAAATGTATGAAGTCATCATCTATATGAACTTTTGTAAAAAAAGTAAAGATTTTGAAAGGGAGAGTGAAAAGATCCTCAGTTATTATCCAGTGATAAATACAGGTCTAGCTTTTAGATCACATACAAGACCTGTCTTAAAATATCTGAGACACTGCTTACTTAATGTTACTTTGACAAAGACTATAGCAGTTTCTAATTGTTAGCTTCCTTGACTCAAAATTATGATTATTCTTACTAGGGATGACTTAGATTCAGACTGTTATCCAGAGTTTGAATCCTGAGTGAAAAGTCCACTACAGAAATTTGCAGTCTGAAGTTATGCTTGGAGTTATATGTTCTGTTTGTGTGTGCTTTGATTCTTCTGTTGGAATTTTGTCAAATGCTGTAAAAGAAAATCTCTGTGTCTTACTCAGTGGGCTTTAATATCCATTTAAATTTTTTCATGTAAAATAATAACCAAAGCTGAACACGCAAACTTTAGGAAGTAGATAAATGCTGTGAAGGCCTTCACATACATGGTAGAGTCACTTGTAAAATCTCGTTTTACTGTGATGTAAATATAAAAGTATATGAAACATTAATTTTTCTTCATCTTCTTGTATTTTCAGCATAACTGAGGGAAGTGATGCAAATTGTGGCAAAATAGTCCAAGATCTGAAGAAATCTGAAAGCTTTTTGGCAAGCAGTGACCAGACAAAGGGTGAGAAGGGACTTCATGTTTCTGGATCTTTATGGGTGCTAGGAATCTATCAGTGACACAAGCCTTGAGAGATTGACATTTTGGGTGTGTCTTCAGGAAAACACTCACCTTAACACAGAGAGTATCACTGAATCTGAACATTATCAATGTCTTGAGGACATAAATGTCTTTTATATGAAGCTTACATATGACCCAATGTCATTGAGTGGGATGTCATTTACTTACTTCTGTTTACATGGATGTGTCTGTTGAAAACTCCAAAAATTGTAACTGTATGTGGTTTTCCTGTGTTCTAGGAGATGTTCTAGTAGTGGCATGCTTTAAAGTAGGGAGAAGAAGAGGGGGATAGTTGTACTGAGTCAGCTCCACACAGCATAGCAAGCTTAGCTAGGCAGAGAGGAGAGCTTTAGAAAATGCTTATGACTCCTTAGGGGTTACTGAAGGAGTTGATTGAAGGATGGCTGTGCAGTAGATCTGGTCCTTCAGTGTTCACTTATCAAGGTTAAAGCAAAACTAGGGAGCAAAGCAAAAACAATAAAAATAAAATGCACTAAAATTAAAAAAAGTATTGTCAGTATTATTTACAAATTCTGGTGAAGGGAATTGTACAAAAATCTAGAAACTGAATTGCTTTTAGATTTAAATGGGCATTTTTAACTATTCATCAAAAGGGTCTTCACAAACAGGGAAAAAATTATTTATGTATCTCCTAGGAGTTTGTTCAGTTCCCTATTCTGTACACTGAAGTGCCTTTTAAAGATAGATACCAATATGAACAGTGGGTCAAATGATTTGTTCATCGAGATAGTTTTGCCTTTTGATCACAAAATTGGTTACAGGAACACCATATCAGGGCAGTCATTGAGGTTATATTAGTGGATTGTTTATTTATACTTCTTCAGTGTGGGTCTTACATTTCTCCTGACACACTTTGTGATTGAAAGTTTACAAAATATCCATATCCATCTTTCAGTAACTGAACTCAAAACTGAGCTGAGACTGGTGAGTCCCAATACTGTAACAAAACCATTACTCTGTCTAGGCTTGATGTATTGATGGAGAGCTTGTATTTAGTTGCTGTTTTACCAGTGTGAGGGTGTTGGGTTTTTTTTGGTTCATCCAAATTGCAGCATTTAAACTTGGTTACTTCTCTGTTTTGAGAAAAGATAAACTGTGTGTTCTTTATGAAAGGGCTTATACACTTACACTGTTAATTTTTATAGTGAAACATAAATTTGTACTTTTGCATTTGGCTGTCATTGTTCTATGTTACAAGTTTCTATTTTGGCTCAGAATGATTGCAAATATAGAGCCAGACTTTACCATGGAGTATGTGATTTCTTTGCATCAGTAATTTAGGTTCATTTGACTCCAAGGTGACATATCTAAGCCCTGGAGGGTTGCTCAAGAGAAAAGGGAGATTTGGCAGGTGTAAAAGCTCCTGTCAGCACTATACCAACTTTTGACTGTCACCTCAGTCCCTGAAGGTTGGTAGTAACTGTTAGAACCGCAAAGAAGTCCCATCATAGCTCAAGGGATTGAGTCCTGTAGGAGCAGAAAGTTTAACATCTATGTCCCCTTTGGCTGTATCATGTATTCTTGCCCTCTGTATATGGAATAAAAGCTGCAAGACTTATGGATGGAAAAAAACCTCAAGAGCTAAGCATTTTACAAATGTGTGCATAGGTCTGACATATTTTACCTCTGTTTTAAAGCTTCTCTGCTGTGCTTGTTGCATGGAAAATATTTTGTAATTTTCAAAAAAGCATTGTTTAACTATTTCTTAATAATTCTGAAATGCCTTTAGCCTTTATCATTTTACAATGTGTAGTTGATAAAAAGAAAGTACAGAGCCAAGATAAGCATCTGACACCACTGTTAGAGTGCATAGGTAGTCTTATAAGTGTCTTGTATGGGTAGTGTTTAGGTTCAACAAAGCATGAACCACAGGACATGACCATTATTTCTTTTTTCCCCATACACCTTCTTTAGAAAAAGGGGAAGCAAACCTTGATGAGAAGGCTGAGCCTCTGATAAATGCATCATTAGTTGAAATGGATTTCGATGAGTCACCTTCAGACAATATCAAAAAAGAATTGAGACTGCAGAGTACTATGCCCGTAGAGAAGGAGGGACAAAGTCTACAAAGCAACAGCTGTTGTATTGGTCTAGACTTTGCAGAAGAAAATACAGAGCCAGAGGAAGAGGCCACGATAAAGACAGCTAGAAACAGCTTCCTAGCATCTCCCAGTCTACCTGACTTTAGTGGCTGTAGTCCTGGTTGGAGCAGTGCCTTTTATGGAGCTGAATGTTTTGATTCAGAAGTTCATAGTTACTTGAAAAACCTTGGAAAGCAGAAATCGAGTGAGTCACAAAATATAGATGCTAAAAAAGTGGTGAGTATATTGATTTAAAATCATTCAGATACCTCTTTACTTGCTGGTTAAAAGTATGATAATATTTGTTGTGTTATAGTGAGTCAAAACACCCTTTCTTCTTTTAAATACTGACTCTTAACTGGTTTAAAATCCTCAAGATTTGTCACATCTTAGCAATAAACCACAATTGGATAGTATTCCAAAATAATAAGGAGCACTGAGACAAAAGTGCTATCACCAACCTACAACCCATCTTCTGTTCCTAAACTTGACTGGGAAAGAACCATCTGCTTTTATGCACCAACCCCATGGTGGTGATATTATAGAAAAGACCTAAGAATGACTATGACTGGAGCACATTGCAGGCCTACAAGAGGTCCTTGCTGTCATGGACTCTGAGCCCTTTTCCTTCCTCACAGCTTCTCGCCCTTTGCTAACAGAATGATGATTAATTGCTCCCATCTTCACTTGGAGGTCGCTAAATGTTGTAATCATCATAATTAGTGCAGCCTTTAAAGTAGCTGGGGCAGCATGGGTAGGGTGGTGAGTTGTTTTATATTAGCAAGGTCTTTTGTTTCCTTAAAGATCATGTTGATCACATTTACTTAATTTTTATATTTTGGCATCTATCTGTAACAAGCTTCAGTTTGTAAAATTTTTTGTTAATATTTGAAGTTCAAAGCAACAGTTTGTCTTCACTCTCTCTTTCCTTGTTTAAATCCTCTGTTAACCAGTTTTATTTTGGAAATCATTCCTTGATTAACAGAAGTCTAATTTTCATCGTCAGACTAGGATTAGATCAGCTACTTTTTTGCTCCAGGTCTCTGGCAGATTTTTAAAAGGTTGGCTATAAAGTTGAGATAATTCTTCTGCTGTAGAAGAATTTTAACAGGTTGGAATTTGCAATTTTTCCAAGTTAGCAGAGTTAATATTCTATCATTACTCTGTTTCCTAGACTAAGGGATGTTCTGTAGAAATGTGTCCTGACAAATTAAGTGCACTTCAGAGGGAGCAGAACAATTGGGTGTATAGCTTCATGAAAAGTTTTTATATTCTAGACCAACCTGAATTGGAAAATGTTGTGGAATAGAAGGGAAATTTGCTTCTGACTTCATTGCTACCTACCTCAAGTTTTTTAGGGGACAAACAACTTTTGTCCATCAGTTTTCACATGGCCACTCTTTCTGATTCCCTTAGTTGTCATAGTTTCTTAATCAACTTGTTTTGCTTTAGCTGACAAAGCAAAACCAGACCTTGAAGTAAAAGCAAGCAGCTTCCAATTAGAATGTGGATAATAGCTTTTCTGCGCTTTCCCTATTCTCTGTGTGACGCCTGTGCAGCAGTAGATCTTTTAAAAATCCACTGGGCTTTTGTGACTCTTGATGCTAATGAACTACGTTGTTAAACCTTCTGAGCTTTTCTGGAAAACAGTGACAGGTTTTTCTTAAACTCAAATTAATTTCTAGCTAGTCCATCCCATTAAAGCTAACCTATTTACCAATCTGTTGTTTTATATGTTAGCCCTGAGCTGTGTGTTTTCTGATAATTCTGCTTGTGGGAGTTGTCTGCTACATTCCGTGAACTTTCTCCATTTAAAATGCTGTTTCATGTAACTGGGTCACTGGTAGTTAGCTTAGGACTCAAGTGCAAAAGCCACTACTTCTATAAAGCACAACATACATTATGTTTATTATTTCATAATAAATCAGAAACAGAACCCAAAATGGGTGGCCCATTTTCATTGGTTAGTAAAATAATGAAATCTTTAATATGCAAACAATTATAAATGTTTACATTAAATTGGATATATTGTGAGAAGCCCAATATACTTTCATTTCTAACCATTGCTTAAGTTTTATCATTCTATAGAAATTTAGTTTAAATTTTTAAATTATGTGAAATGAATAAATGAAGAATATGAGAGCTGAACTTCAAAATTGGTATGTCCTTTAATTCTAGAGCAGCTCTCCTGTCTGCCTTCTGACCTGGTTGTATAATATACTTGTAATTATACTTGTTTGGAAACCATGGATTTCAGTCAGACATTCAGTTCTTGCTGCAAATATAGGTCGGCTGTTTAGCGGCATTTCTGGGACCCACACTAAATTCACAACCCATAACTTTTAATTCTGGATGACTCCTGATTGTAAGTTTTCGAAATGCTCTTGAAAACAACCAGGTAAGTGCAATTATAACTAAAGGCATATTTGTGTAAATGCTTTCAGACAAACTTCCATGCAGTCTCATTCTACACAAACCAGCTCTAGTTGTGGAACTGTGACATAACTAATACTTTTCTGGGGACAGGTAATGCCTGCTATAACTTGGCTGTAAGCACAGGTGTGAAAGGTAGTTTTTCATGGTTAGTACCATATTCTTGTCTGTTCGGACGTTCTCTTTTTTCATACAAAATAAGTCTCTTCTAAAACTTCTGTTTCTTACTAAAACTGCCTTGCATTTACCATCCTGGTCTTTTTAAATAGGAACTAGAACAATTGCTAATGATGGAAACAAAAAATTACAGAAAGACTATAAAGTTTTACCAGAAACTATTGCAGAAAGAAAGAAGAAGCAAAGGTAAGATTACAGCAACTTGCCAGTAATAACATGGGTATGTAATACTTTTAAGGACTTGTTCTGTAAATCAGAATCATTGATGTTCTTATGCTGTGTGTTTTAAATCTAAAGGTCCTGAAACTAAATCTATGTTGCCCAAATTGAGAGGACAGCTACAGGAGATGAAATCAAAAGTGCAGTTTCTTGAACTGGTAAAGAAATATGTTCAGGCAAGTCAGATTTGATTTCGCTTGTGCTTCATTTGTCATTTCATTACTGCATCAGTGTAGTTGGCAGCTCAAATCACTATATTGAATGTGAAATGTTTTGTGTCCAAGTGCCAAATCAAGTAGGATCTAAAAGAATTATTAAAATAAAGGTAAGTGCTACTAGTATTGTTTAAAAAATTGCATTGAAATGCAATTTGACTTCAAGTTGATTGCATTCTGTGTGGATTTTCCTCTTTATTTTCTTATATTTTATCATGGCCTTGTTTCTTTGAGCAGATGATATATGCAGAGCAGTGGGGTGTGGAATCCTATGTGCTGCCTACAGTCATTCACAACAGGAAAACTGACACCACAGACACGGCACCTATGGATGAATCGTCCTTTCTTCTTTACTATAACACAGAGAAACACCAATGTAATAATCAAAATGGAGTAAGAGTTCTGCAGGCTGGTACACCTCTTGGTTTAATGGCTTATTTATATTCTAGGTATAGTATATTTTGCACCTAAATTGGGGGTGGGTTGAAGCATAGTTGTTAAATCAGGAAAGACTTCTCTGTGATAAATCCTACTTACTCAACATTGAATAAATTCTCCTCTCATGTCAAGTTTCTGTTATTTCTGTGAACACTTATTTACAGGAATGGGCAAGAAAATGGCAAAAGATTGGCTGCGTTTAATTAAAGCCATAAGTATTGATAATAAACAAAAAACTAATAACTTCAGACTTTATCCTTTACTTATTTGAGGTTTTGCTCTGATAGTTGCCATGGAATCAAGGCTTTATGTTACTGCCTGCAGTACAATTCCTCGGATCATATAATTTGGTAATTCTTATTAATAGGGTCTGGATGTGAAAATATTTAGGTTCTGTTCCACAGATGATTGTGCCAGTAATTAGTTCTTGGCACTGATCAAGACTCAGGCTTATCCCAGGGCTTAAGTGGGGACAAAGCTGTCCTTCAACTAGACTAAGGGCAGTGTTGTTTTAAGGTACCTGAGCTGTAATAGTATGAAGGATGGAAATTGCCAGAGGCTCCATCAGATTTGTGCTGCTGTAGGGGGACCAAATTCCTCCCAGCTACTTCTCCCAGCTCCTCCTGACTCTGAGATCCAGTTACTTACCCTAAGTGCAGCTTTTCCTGGTATATTTCCATATATTTTGCACCAAGTGAAGAAAATGTTTTGGGATCAGAGCTTTCACATTCATCAAACCCATCTTTCATGATGAGCTGTAAGCCAACAGAGAAACAGGACAATTAACCTGTGTTAAGACCTTGAGAGTGTGTGTATATAAAAAATACCCTCATTTTTAATGTGTGTATAATAAATGTATTCTGTTGTTAAAGTAACTACTCCTCTAATTAGAGCTACAGGGAATATTTTCTTGCTTAATGTATCTACTTTTTATGATGTTATTACAATAAAAAATATTAAAGCAACATCAAGTGAGATGATAGAAAAAATATGTTCTTTTATACTATTTAGATTGTAACTTTTATTAATAATAGAAGTGTCAAAAGTGGTTATTCACAAAATTGAAAGTAGAGAAACTCTTTATAAAACAAATTAAGCTTTTGGTGTTGGCAATCGCAGTCTTTCTGTAAAAATTAGTAACAAAAGATCAAGGTTTTATGAAGAACTTGAGAATTTAAAATGCCTATTGATATTTTGAGTAATTTTTGCTGTTACTGTACTCTAATGCAAAAAGACAATGTGTTCTGGCTTGTCTGAGATTTTTCTTGTGCTTTACAGAAATGCATTTTTAGAAGGTTATGTACAGCAGTTTCTCTACACATTTCGCTATTTCTGCACACAAGAAGAGTTTTTGCAGTTTCTACTTGATAGAATCAGCAGCACTTTATCCAGGTACAGTAAATTCCCATGAAAAATGTTATCAAAGCACAATCAAGTTTCCCCCAGTAACAAACAGCTGTTTCTCAAAAGTCCTACTTAATTAAAATGATTTTTTATGTTTGTTTTTTAAGACTCTCTTGACAAGTGAGAGTGAAATTAGAGCAAGAGCTGCATTTGACAATGTGCTTACTTCTATTTTCTTCTGAATTCTGAGTTTTACTTTTACCAGTTACTCAGTAATGGGTAGTAAGTAGAACCACAGCTTTGTTTCCATAGAGCCAGGGATTCTAGAGACATGAAATGTAGGAATTTAAGATAGTACAGTCAATACCAAATAATACTTGTGGGTTTTTTTCAACACTTATTTTTAAATTGAAATTGGATATCAATTTTGGTGTACTAAGTGCTTTTTTATTTCTCACCAGTGCAAGCCTGGATCCTTCCACGTCACTTACCAAAATATGTAACCGCAGTTTCTACATCCTGCAGGCTTGGATTGAAGACTGCTATAGTGTAGACTTTGCAACAAATACTGGTCTTCTGTGTACCCTAAAAGAATTTATTTCTTCCAAGGTAAGTCAGAATTTCAGTAGGTGCCTTAAAAAAAAATATGAAAATCAGTTTTGGTATATGTAAGGTTTTTATTACAAAAAACTGTCCTAAGCACAATTAAAAATAAAAGTAATGTTGTCTCTCACAGTCATGTTCAGTGTGTCTGGTTTTGGACAGATGTGAGTCTTACAACTGTGTTATGGCTTGCTTATAATTTATGGGAAATTGAGTTCAGTATTCTGTTAACCTATTTTGCATTTCCAGGTTGCTTCATTAAATGGCTATGGTGAGAGATTGTTGTCATTGCTTGAGGATGCTTCTGCCAGGAAAAGTGGCAGTGCTGATCAGTGCTCCAGCATGGACAAATGTGAAGAGGAAGGTGAGGAGGGCAGAAAAACATTACATTCCCTATGTAAAAAGCTCTCAGAAGACGTTTCCAGAAAGGTATGTCTTTTCTTCAGACTGCAGTGTATGGAGCACATTTCCATATCTTATGTTTTGACAGAAACAGAAGTATCCAACTTAGAGTCCAGACCACATATTCACTAAAAATTATGTACATGCATTTTGAGTTTTCTTTTGAAGATATCTAAGGCCCAAACAGTTTTGTAACTGTGAAAATAATCTTAAGTCTTAATTACTGTCAGATATTTCAGCAGTAATAAATCAGATAATCAAGATTTTGAGAGTTGAACTCTTCATTCTTGACACATGTGACTCACAGTTACTAGGAAACCTTTACCCCCTTGTCAAACATTAATGTTTTTTGTTAGGCATAGGTCTTTGTAAGACTATAAATGCAGGAAAAGAGGAGGTGAGAGGTTTCCTGCTAGAACTTCACAGCTTGTAGCAAGAACTTGTCTGAACTTCTGTCTGTATTTACTATTTTATACAGTATGCTAGGGTCCCAGAAGAACATACTGTAGGCTTTTCCTGAAAATGGATCTCTTTACAGAGTGACCAAAATAACATGTGGAAGTCAAATGTATCAACAATGTGCCAGTTGAATTTAGAATCAGCCTCCTTATAAAAGTGTATACTGTGGATTCAGCCAAAAAAGGGCAAGCAGCAAGAGAAACGTAGACATTTCTTATTGTCACTGCATCATAATGATACTGGAAGACAGAAGAAGGGAAAAGAGTAGAAAACCAAGTATTTCTTGCAGAGGAATGTTTGATTCTAATCAAAATGGATACAAGAAATAATGAGAAGTAAAATATATAGAACTTCAGAATATAAAACATTTTATGGCAACAAGCTTGAATACACAGTGGTTTGTTTTAAATACTGATTGTTGATTGAGATCTGGCAGCCTCCTGCTCAGACTCATCAACTGTGCATATTATATTAGCTTAAAATAGCAATGTTCAGTAAAACAATTAGTGTCTGGGCTAACCTTGAAGATTAGATGAAGAGTTTTGCATCCGCAAAGGTGTTTCTCTTAACAAAACATTCCTGAAAGTTACATCAAGGGGAGACCTAGTGTTTGTTTTAGAGAAGTTGTATCCTTACATTTTATTCTTTTTCTACAGAACTTTTACTGGAAACTAATCAGAGGTGTGGGACCAATTGCACAATATCAGAGAGAGCGACTGCACACTGGTTCAGCAGTTTTGCCAAAGCCATGCAGTTTAACAGAAGCTAAAGCGGATGCAGTGGGACCATATCTCTTAACAGAGTACAGTGCACAACAGCTTTGTTGGCAGCTGACATTACTGCAGCAGGTACAGAGGTCTAGGTTTATTTGGAAATAATACCTGTCGTCTTACTTTGCACTCAGCCTTCTCTCTCTATCATTTCCGAACTGTGTTTCAGGCTTATTTCATACTATTTTATAAGACCTTGAATTAAAATAATCCATTTTCCCCATGAAATCTCTACAGTAAAATTTAGAGTGACTAATGCTATTCTTAGGTGGGATGGGAGGGGGACACAGTCTGTCATTTTTATCCCCAAGCATTTTAAAAGACTTGTTAGAGCTAACAGCAGATATATCTTGCTCTTTTTCTTTAGGAAGTATTTCTAAAGTGTCATCCAGTACACTTTCTAAATTCAAGAGCACTTGGTGTTAAAGACAAATGTGTTGCTCTGCAAAAGTAAGTTGCTTAACTGCCCTTCTGTTCTGTTGATGTACAGTAACTTATCATGTTACACTTCTAATACAGCCAGAAAGAGATAAACATTTTAAATACTTATTTGTGGTTTGTTGGGGTTTTTTTTACAGAAGAGATAGACCTTTTATATGGGGTTTTTTAATTTCAGGAGATTTTATTCATGTGTATGTGTATGTACCTATCCACATATTTGTATGTGGAAGGTCACATTTGCAAGGTGATTTCTTTGAAATCTTAATCAGGTAAGCCCAAAATATTTCTAAAGACTTGCGTTGGGATGTAGCTTCAAATGTTTCATTCTTTGGCAGGGAAAAAATGTAATGGATTCTGAAATAGGATCCTTGATCACGCATGTGTGTATGTATATAAAATCTCAAAAGACAGTTATGGTCTCACAGAACAGCTGAGGTTGAAAGACACCTCTCAAGATCATGTATTTCAACCACCCTGCAAGGTCAGCTAGACCAGGTTGCCCAAGATTGTGTGCAGTTGGAATGTTAATGGAGACTCTGTAGCTTCTCTGTGCAATGTTCATTTTGTACTGTGAGGTAAATGAGTTATCAGTATTCGAAGACATGTAAGAATTTCCCTATAGTTACTAGAGTGATTACCAACCTATTGTAATTGCTTGCTCATCAGTAATTATTGTTTTCATCCAGCCACATGGACCTCATTGTTTTTTATTATGGTCTACTTCTTTAATACACAGTGGATTCAGCTAGCTTCTAATTAGTACTTGTTAATTGCACTACCTGTAGTAGCCTTTTGTGTCTGAAGATAGGGAATGAATTTCTGAAGCAACTCATCTTTTACAGATTGTTCAATGCCAAGGCTCAATCAGCTGGTTTATACAGATTTTGGGGTTCAGTCATGGGAAACAAAGCGTGTGATGCCACTAAATATCAGGCTCGATTTCTTACGTGGCTGCAGTTTTTAGTGAGTTTGGATTCCTGGCTGTTACTTTGTGTCAGATTGGATGGTTTGTTTTAATTCACTAAGGAGTGGTGAAGGTGTATTTACGTATAAAAATGTATACTGCGTATGCTTATTTTTTGATCACATGTAATTACCTTGTAATTATAAGGAAGAAAAAGTAACATGGCTTACTATGTACATCAGAAAATATCATAAAAAACTGTAAGCAATGCAAAATTATTTTAAATGGTTTGAAGTTGGCCTCTTCACAATCAAGATTTTCTTTGAAAATCCTATATCAGCAGGAATTATTTTTGCTTTTTTTTTTCCCATATTCTCCATAGGGCAGTTTCTACTGAGACAGTTTCACTTAAAGTCTGTAATCTGTTTCTATCGAAGTGCATACAAGACCAGTATCTTCTGCAATTATTAAGAAATGCAGACAGTATCAGCACCTGGGTTGCTGCTGAAATTGTAACATGTCACACAACTAAGGTTTGTCATTGTTCCCTGTATTATTAACTATTAAATGATTATTTATTTTTTATTATGTATGTGTTGTTATGCAGCAAAGCTACAAGAAATACTCTAAAATACACCTGTGAGTGGGCAGTTAACAATTTGGTTTGTTGTCACAAGGAGGGTCTTGGATGTTTTCTAGTAGCAGGTGTCAAAACCTAATAGAATGTAAGAAATGAGTTGTCTTAGGAGAATACATGTCAAACTTTATCAAGGACACCGGGGTGACAGAAAAGGGAAAACTTTGTGTTTGGAGGGAAATGTTACTACTGTCAACAATTTTGATAACAAATTGAAAAAGAAAATGCATCTCTTCTTCCTTCTCATTTAATTTTATTATGTAGATTTACTATGTATATTTAGTATATATTTATGTATATATAGTATACTTTAATTTTTTTTTTTTCAGCAGCAGGTGAGCTTGCTATCAAAATTTCTTCTTATAGCAAAATGCTGCTATGAACAAAGAAATTTTGCTACCGCAATGCAAATCCTAGCAGGCTTGGAAAATCTTATTGTACGACAGTTACCAGTAAGTTTGGGACTCTGTTCTCTAACCACTTTGCTTAATATAACTTTGTTCCATTATGGACATTACTGTGAAAACCAAAATTATTTGTTTTTTATTGTAAGGCCTGGAAAATTTTACCTGCAAAAGTAGCTGAGATAATGGAGGAACTCAAAGCTGTTGAGGTATAGTATAGAGTCTTTAATGTAAAAATACTTCTTCGGGGTTGGAGAAGATACAAGATCTGCTTAAATGGGTGCCTCTGCAGGATGAATACCACAATTATTACTTGGTATTATGAAGGAGATTTTAATTTGCTTTAAGACTTTTTTACTCTTCATTCAAGGGTTTACATAAATTTTAATCTCAGGATTTCTCTAATATTTGTCCTGTGGGACTAAAAATCAAAGACATTTCAGAGGAAACTAAAACATTAGATACACTAGATATGCATTAGAAGATTTCTGCAGGAGCTTTGTTGCTGTAGTCTGTTCTGAAAAGTCTTAAACATTTATTTTTATCACAAGCATTCTCTTATTGATCTATAGAATTTTGAAACGTAGAGTGAAGTTTTAAAATGCAATTTTGGCTGTGATTTAGAACAATTAAAATTATGTATGAAGTATCTTTTGATTAAAGTTACTTTCTTTGTGTACTTCAAAAAGTTTGCCACTAGATTAATTTACAGCATTGTCTTCAATTTCAATGCCAAAAGTTAATGTTCAAGACAAATAAATAGGTGTTAAATACACGGACAACATGTAAAGCTGTCACTGATACTTAATGTGAGATTAATCTGTGTGCATTTTTAAATTAGGTGTTTTTAAAAAGTGACAGCTTATGCTTGATGGAAGGAGACAGATTCAAAACTCTTCCAACAATTCCTTCAGCCCACGTTTTGGCTATGCATGTCCAACAACTTGAAACTGGAGGATTTACAATGACAAATGGAGCTCACAAGTGGACTAAACTTAGGTAATTATTTTAATTATATCACCTAACTTTTTACTAAGAATATTGTCTAACGGGATAATGAGAGTTAATACAGTGTTTCACAGGTTCAGTCATTTGGACTTCTAACTAAAAGTACCTCTAATATAGAAGAAAATGCTCATTGCTTTTGATAGTTTGCTTTTTAGGTTTATGCTTTTGTTTTTATCATCAGCAAAACAAACTAATCTTTTTTACCATATTCTCTTGCAAGAAATATTGCAAAAGTTGTGAGCCAAGTTCATGCGTTTCAAGAGAATCCTTATACATATACACCAGATTTCAAGCTGCAGTCTTACCTCAGACAAAGAATAACTCATTTTAAAGATGCAGACATTCCTGCCTTGGCAGCTGACAACTGTGCCAACTTCCACCAGATACCAGCAGAAAAACATTCTCGAAAAATTCAGGACACACTGCGCAGGATGAAAGCAACATTTCAGTAATTATTTATGTTTCATCAGTTCTGTTCCCTGTCTTGACTGTAAAACTGGATTAAGGTGACTTCATCTACTGGACCAATTCCCAAGCAAATACTTGAGAAGTGACTTAAAATACTATCTTAAGTTGAAATTATTATATTTCTTAACATGGAATTATAAAATGCTGACTAATCAGATTTGAATCACTGGCAACATGATGGTAGATCAGGAGAATAAAAATAGACATTAAAGAAAGAGTATAAATGAAAAGGATTATTACTTTTGTCACTGTTCTTTAGCATAAATAAATAATTAACCTGAAAACAAATATCTAAAAAATACTATGGAAATAAGTTAAAATTACACTTCTGTTGAAAAGTTGGACTAGGAGAGTTCAGAGTATAGTTCATTAAATGTTGAATATATTTTTATATAGACATAGTACAATTATATCCTGTCAGAGTGTGCATTTAATTCATGGACACAGATCCTCTGTTATTCATTGACTGTTGGTGTGTCTTGCTTTTATGTTGAATATTATGAAAACTACTGACTTAAATAATTAACTGTCTATTTCTTGAAGCATACTAAGGAAGGAGAAGAATGCTATCCTTAACTTTTTTTTTTTGTTTGGCTTTAATGTCAATAGATTGACCTGTTTCCAAATGAAAGTAAGATCTGAATCCAAGTAATACCAGTTTGTTGCTCTGCTTCTGCACTCACGGCATTGTGAAGACAATAAATGTGAAATTGTTTTTTTAATTTGTATTTGGCGTAAGAGTCACTTTGCCAATTTGTGTCTGGCTGTGTGTGTGCACATCTGACTATGGCTTTTGCTCCTGAGGTTGCTCTTGTAGTTGCAGCACGCCAGCAGCATTTAGTAGAAGATAACTGTGTGAAATTTGGATCTGCAACTTGTAAAACTTTGGTGCTAACCTAGTCATAGAGCTTATAAGACCTCCTAAATGGCAATGAAATGGTTGCTATTGCTAGAAAATTTGTTGAGCTACCCAGGTTTATGCAGAGCCAAAATGTTAGGGCTACAAATTGGTTACAAATACAAGTATTTCTACTGCAGGGAACAATGGTAGTGTTGAAAGAGAGGTAGTGAAGGGCAAAAAAACAACAAAAAAAGCCAAAATAAGCACTGTCCTGAGAGTGATTTGTGTAGAACTGTGTTTAAAAACTTAAAAAGAAAATGTTTTCAGAGATGGGCAGATACGAACTAAGTGTCTTGTTGTCATGTGTTAGTGAGGGAGAAGCATAATGATGTTAGAAATGGGAATGTGCACACGTCTAGTATTTTCCAAATTGTACTGTTGTATTTTAAAGAAGTGCATGTGCACATGTTAAATTGTAGCTTTCTCAATGTTTAAGAGGAAATCATCTCCTTTTCTCTTGTCAATAACAGCAATATTTACATCACAGGCCTCTCATCTTTCTAAGTAAAAACAAGGTATGTCAATACTTGCCGTTAAATACCTCAGTTAGTTTCCCATACTAATACAATAATACTGACTTTTGTCTCTTATTTGTTTAAATACTGGAAATCTCAGTCCTCAACAGGGTTTCCTTGCATTTGTTCTAATTTTAATATGATTTACTTTGTTATTTATCATATGTAGGTTTAGCATGTCTTTAATAACAGTGTTCTGAGTTACCCTTAAGGAAGTAATTTCCATTGTTATTTCTCTAAAAATTGCCAATGTCAAAACATTTCATCTTTATCTCCTATCTTTATATAATACAATGATTTAAGAATGATAACCTTATCTTCAGACATTTTATATATTTTATCTATGTGCATTTATTTTAAATAATTGTTTTTATTAGTAGTTATTTGGTTTTCTCTCAATTAAAAATTACCATTCACTTAAAGCGACGCCTTGCCTTTGAAAGACAGTGAAATTTCAAGTAGCATAAGCTTTACTAATGTAAAGAACTCCACAAAACTTGCATCACATGATCTTAATAAATGCATTTTATAGTTACCAGTCAGACTGTTGAAATTGCTTTTGTGGATTTTCTTATCATTTACAATTTGCACTCATGAGAATTAGTTCATATATTTCTTACAGTTTTTATCAGGATATAAAGCATCTACTATATCTACAAAATATTGTGTTTATTCTATAACAATAACTGGTGCTATACAAGAATTTGAAAATCATCTCATGTCTTCTGTATAATGCTTTGGTGTATCAGACCTTTTATTGCTATTAATGCATAATACTGAGTTATGGTACTACTTTGGGGTATTCCCATCCATCAGACATTTTAGATTTTGTATTCAGGCACCGCCCTGAAACAGGAACAGCAACAAATGTAAATAGCTATTGAAAAAAAAATCACTCCTTTAGAAGGAAACTGGTTTATTTTTGTCCATGAACCCTGGTGTATGCATATCTTATATGACACAGATTTCAGAATAAAGTTACATCTAGCATGTAACTCTACTGCTTATTTATGACTAACAAGTAGTAAGGGTTGGACTAAAGTTTTCTCTCTTTGTGGGTAATGTCCTTTTAAAAGAAAAAACAGGACAAAACATGTCAAAGAAACAAGTTCAGTTCTATCAAATTGGCAAAATATTATTGGCATCAGTAATTGTATTGCATAAATTGTATGCAGTCTGGCCCCATGCTTCCATTCCAATACCAAACTAGAATTTTGGGGGGAAAAAATGGACTTTGTTCTTTAAGCCAGAATTGCCACCAGCTGTCCTAACTCTTCTTCATTTTTTCCACTTTCCCTCATCTTATTTTTGTGTTTATTTTTCAAACAGTGACTCATGGAGTTCTGAAATGAAGTCTGCTCCTTGGGAGTGTTCCCAGTTGTTCTGTGTATTGGTGCTCTTTATGTGTCCCTTTGCAGCTGTCTGTCCCCAGGGTCCCTGGGGTTTTAAGGCCTCCTGCCAGAGAGCTGGGAAGTGTGTCCTAGTTACATTAGCTCCGTTTGAAATCAGGCTTCCAGCTCTAACACCTGCAGAAGCCTGTCAGGAAACAAGGATGAATTAAATTGGATCGTATGAACTATTCTGTTGAATTCCAAACAAAGAAGTTGGGAAATAATTCATGAATCTACGCTGATTCATGATTCTGACAAATTTCTTCCTGTGGAAAACTTTCAACCACTTCTAGACTTTGCTTTATGTATTGGATTGGTTTCATAAGCATTTCTGAGACTCATCACTTCTGTGAGTACTGTATGTGATTGCAAACATTTAATACGTGAGGAAATCTGTTTGTAAATTAAAAAGTACATAAGCTTCAGTTTGAAAGCAGGAGAAGCCAACAATTTTTCAGTGTTAAACATATGGTTGACTGTATCAATCCTTGATATTCTGATGAGAGAAAGAGTGCAGATAAACTGTTTTTCTCCCTTATACTTGCTTAAATACAATCCACAGCATAACCTTGTTTAAATGCCATGTTGTGTTCTGTTTAGAGCTAGCTTTTCCTTTTTTTTTTCCCCAGAAGGTCTTTTTTTGTCAGAATATGCTTTATAAATAATTACTTTTTAATGATATTGAGCTTTTAAGGACCCTCAAAGCATTGGAAATTCAGGCTTGAACAATATTTAGAAACTAAAGTCCTATAAATCAAGCTTAATTGAGAGGTCATCTTTGCAATTTGCCTTATTAACAGATATTCTTCACCTATAAATGTTTTTGCCTACATTAAGTTTACTATAAATGTAAGAAATTTTCAGATAGTCATTTTAACACTGCGCCCCACTACAGTTTGCATTAAAAAAGTGATTTGGGATTTTTTCCCCCAAGGGATCTTGTAATAATTTTAAGTACCAATAAATTACTAATTTGTGGTGGAGTAGTCCATTGGGGGGTTTTATGGGATTTCATACTCTGATAACCCTCTAAAGTACATGTGAGAATGAACAATTTCACCTTTAAAGTTAAAAATTCCTGCAGCAAAAAGTTTGAAGAACATTTTAATGTGGCTGGTTTTAATTTATCAGTGAGTGACAACAACCCCTGTAAGACTAGCAACTTTAATTTGCAGAATCGTGTGCTCTCCCTTTGCAGAGAGAGAAGGTCTTTAATTTTTTCTGTGTTTGAAGAAAGCTTTTAGCTATTATGTGAAGGTTCTTTGTGAACGACCTGATAATATTCCAGGACAGCTTCAGCCTGGTATTATTTTAGCATGCAGCTTAAAATAATAGAGATAGTTCAGTGTCTCACATGCAATTGGCAGTTGCCACGTTACATCAGGCCATTGCAGTAATCTAGTCTAGGATCTGGTCTTTGCATCATTCTATTTATTCTTTTTTAGTCTGATGTAAATAATGCTTTTGTAACTTGCCTAAAAGGCAGGAGTTCAATATTGTCTTGTAAACCTGTCCTGTGTCTTAGCTGTAAGATTATTTAATTCAATTCTCATTCTTACACTAAGGTTGGTCTCATTCTGATGTTGACATTATGTAGATTTCATACATAGTGGATTTAGACACTAAAATAGATACTGCGTTTTAAACTAGTAGAATTTGGTTCAGAGTACTGGGCAATTTGAGTCACTGTTACCAGAGAGACATAATTTGGAAAGCTTGACTAGGCATGGGTGAGCCTAAGCATCACAGTTGTAATTAAAATCTCTGCAAACAGATGCTTATTTGTTGTCATATCTGATAAAACCCATAAACAGTAACAGGAGTAAATTATTCACTTAAGTAGCAGATACTCAATACTTTTTTTTGCAAACAAGGTAGTGCAACAGGTCCAGGAAAAAAAAAAAAAACGAAGGTGCTTAAATGACAGGTCCACCTTTTTTTGGATAACAACAGAATGGCTGACAGTGGCTTGTTACAAAAATGCAAGATTGTGTCCAGTAAAGGCCTGAAGAAGTCTGCCTGCACTTGGAATTACTTCATGCCTTCATTAACATGCTCTGGTTTGTGTGGGGCTCTGGAGGCAGGCTTAAGAATGTGATTAAAATTTAAAATTATCTTGACAACTTGGAATAATGACACACAATAAAATAAGGCATGTTACACAGATATATGCAAAATTCTGGGATAATCAGCTGCACAAACATAGACTGGGTTTTTTTGTGGAAAAGGGAGGGTAAAGAATAAAGTCACTTTTTCTGGGGAAGCAGTGTCTTGATATCCCCTTGAGATATCTCCTAATTCTCTGTTTCTTGATGCAAGGAACAGAAAGGGCAAAGGACTTGAAAATATAAGGCTGAAAAAGGACAGATGATTCCTGAGATGAGTATATAGGTCCACAGACATTTGCAAAGTAACTTTTCTCCGTGAAGGTAAACTGCAGGTTAAAGGTTAGATGATTCTGTTAAAGACCATCGTTGGGATACAAAATCCCCTGAATTAGTTTATTTAAATATAAGATAACTGACCAAAAGACTGAAACCTAGAGAAAGATGGGGGGAACTCAAGAGATTGCCAAACACATAAGGTGAGATAGCTGAAGAAATACTGAATATTTTAGGCTGCATTTAAGATGGCAAGGATGATGTATTTTGAAGTGTCACAAATAGTCCCTGATTCTTTGTTTCTCCAGACCAGTGGACCTC
Organism: Platyrinchus mystaceus; assembly: GCA_035041135.1. Taxonomy (NCBI): domain Eukaryota; kingdom Metazoa; phylum Chordata; class Aves; order Passeriformes; family Tyrannidae; genus Platyrinchus; species Platyrinchus mystaceus. The sequence continues at coordinate 20,728,154 of JAWWLV010000180.1, read as the reverse complement.
CTGAATACATTGTGCTCACATCCCTACCTGTACCACCTGCTTATCTCTCTGATGACAGCCAGGATGTGATCTGCTCTGAGCCTGGTGTGAGCACACACAGGTGTGAGATATAATTGTGAATATAAGCTAGTGCTGGAACCATGGGGACTAATCCTACTTTTTACAGTGTTTAATAGTTAAACTAGTTGAAAATCTGAATGTGGAAAGCAATCAAGATGAAAGGTACCATGAGACAACAGAATTTGTGATTCAAAGGGAAAGAAAGGGATGAAAGAAGCAGAACAATAACACTGGGCTTCAAAAGAGCAAACTTCAACAAACTCAAGGAATTGGTACATGAGGTCCTCAGGAAGGAATTGAAAGGCAAAGAAAAATTGAAGAGAGCTGGGAGTTTCTAAGAAGAGGTCTCTAAAACAGGCTATAATTTATGTATAACAACAGTCTATCCTTGTGCAAAGGAAAGAAAACTGATAGAGCACCCTGGCTGCATTAAGGACTCATCAATGACCTGAAAAAAATATACGGAAAAAAGTAGGAACAAGAAGGCTGCATTGTCAAGAACAGATATACAGCACAGCAGGTTAGGAACAAAACTGGACAGACAAAATGCTTTTGTCAGCAAGGGAAAAGCAAAACAATAAAAAGGAATTTTTAAATATTTTCCTACTATAGAATAAGAGCTCTGCTTACCAGGAGAGGTAAGTATCAGATAGTGCAAAAGGCTGAAGTGCTTGCTGTTTCACTGCCCTACCCTCTAAACAATGCCTATCATGATCAAAGTTAACCAGGACTGCAGGTCAGAATGGGAGACTATCAAGCTAATCAGATGCATTATAACATTAACTTCTGATTAAATCTGTTATATAATAGTAAGAAGGAAAATTGAAATAATCTTGGAATTACTGTATTTTTGATTAAGGAAGAATGAGTGAGTTCCCAGGGAACCAGAAAATAATACTACTTTTTAAAATGGGCAAGAGCACAAGAATAAGTGGAAAGGTGAGATGAAGAGAATGACAAGAGAATCAGCCAAGCTTTGATACTAGAAGAGTTACTGAAAAAGCTGTCTAAAAATCTGCAAGCATAGAGACTAATTTAAAAGGCTGACATGCATTTGCCCATGAAGTAATTTTTAAATAACCTAATGGTCCCCTTTGTCAGGGTAACTGTCCCAATAGATAAAAACAGTATATTGTATGTTGAAATCAATAAATGTCTTCATAACAGACCCTCCTGAGCTGATTATATATTAGGTTGCTAAGATTCAGGTGATGGGACTCTAAGGTGAATACACAAAGTAGTTAATACATCATTTCAAACGGTAATGACCAGTGTTTGTTAAACTGTGGAAGTAAATTGACTGGGGGTAGGACTGCCCATATGTTAGGAGTGAAAAGCAGGTGCAGATGCCTCAGGGACAGGGCACAATACTAATTAGTGAAAGCTTTGGCTTTATCGAAAGTGTAGCATTCCCACAGTGGTAATCCTGGGGGCCCAATGCATTGCAGTCCTGCTCAGGAGTGAAGCTCAAGGGAAAGCCCTGCAGAAGTGAGTAATGAAACCTGCACTGATTAACATTTTGTACAGATGCGATGTCCTGTTTTGCTCATTAGCTAACGGGTGTAATGCAGGTGCTGCTGTCTGGATTCCAAGATCCACAGATGGCTTACAGCTTGGCAGCCATGCAGATGTGGGGGAAGCAAACTATCCTGGCTTACTGTAATGAGGTAAAACATACTTGGTTCTCAACACACTCAGAAACAAGCTATCATAGGTTACAGTAACAACAAGATAAAACCTGCTTGGGCCTCTACATACTCCAACGAGGGAGGCAACCTATCCAAGGTTACCATAAAAAAGTCTTCTCCTGCTCTGCTCTGCATTATTATGCGTAGGACCTGGATCAGTTGTGTCTGAATTTTACTGTTGAAACACAAGGTGGGATGGAAAGCACACTTACACAGTATACAAGATTAGAACTCACAATAATCATGAAAATGGTTTAAATTTAAGCTTTGTCTTACGTTTTTGAAGGATAAATATTAAATGAAAAATAACTACAGAGCTTCAGAAAAAAATCTCTGGGGGCCATAATAGATCACAAGCTGAATATGAATCCATGTGTACAGTTTTCAAAAAGGAAAAAAAAAAAGAGGAAGGGTGGGGAGGAGCACTGGAAGACCTGAGGTGTACTACACAAGAGCTATAGATGACAGAAGATTTTGCTCTGTTTGGCACTAGTGAAGCATCAGCAGGAATACTTTACCATTTAGACCTGCACCTAAGATACATACAGGCATCTAAGAATATGGAAGAATAGAGGCCCACAAAAAAATGTATGTTTAGAAACATAAAATGAGAAAGACTTGAAGAAGTGGACTCATATAGACAAGATTAGATTGAGCAGAACTGTGAATATGAAGTGTTGCTGTAAAAAGCTGTAGCAGTTGCAGAGTGAAGGGTTTTTTCACATTCTGTGAAGCAGTATTTGATTTGAAGCAAGGGTGATTCTGTTTCAGTTTTTACATTGGAAAGCTTCATGTGAAGCACTGGAATAGGTTACCCATCTGTAACGCACCTGTAGGATCCCTTTTCCTGTAAATTTGTAAGAACAGATGAGATAAAACAAAAGTGCACAGGCCCACTTGTTCCTGTCCCTGTGAAGGGAGAGGGACTCAGTAGAGATCTTCAGTCCTTCTGTGTATCTCAGTAAAGTAAATTGGATACACATTCAAATACTTAGCTGCACTCAGGGAGTGCTATTAATTTGCTTATTAATTTAATTGTATTCCAGTCACTTTAATCTTCAAGGTTTTATTTGCATAAATGCTTCATGCTAAAAGCAGCAGAGGGGTTAGAGCCCAAGCCTGCCATGCACATCCATGTGTTGGGGGAGTCAGCTGCTGAGAATAGAGTCACTATCCCTGGAGTGTTCATGTGTATATGTGGCACTTAGGGATGTGGTTTAGTTGTGGACTTGGCAGTGCTGGGTTACTGGCTGAACTCGATGATCTTGGAGATTTTTTCCAACCTAAATGGTTTTCGGATTCTGTCACTGCCTCAACTAAATTTCTTCAACTTTTCCCTTCCTTTATGTAGAAGTTTCCTGGGTGTGAAGTCTTAATATAACCAGGAGGTGGCACAAGAGACCGTTTGCAGTCTTTCAGATATACGTGCCGCACTGTGAGCAAAGGTATCGTGAAAAACAGTCTTCCAGAGGTCTGCCTAAAATCTGCCCATTAGAAATATGCAAACACAAAATGGCAGGGGTTTTCTTTTTTAAAGTGTTTTAAAACGAGCATGTATTTGCATTCGGTGTTCAGCTGCTCCCCTTAATCTTTTAGAGAACATGCAAACACAGCTTCATAGTTTTATATCTCAGTCACCCTCTATCCATGTGCAATGCACTCATTACTGTAAAACCTGGCAAAAGACAGAGGAAACTCAGACATCAGATCGCAGATTACAGGGACAGTGTTAAGCATCTTGCCTAACTACCTTCCTGTCCTTACCCTCTAAGCCCAGCTTTTCCCTTATCAGTAAACTGAGAGGGGATGTCAGGACATGTCTGTGCTCCCTGTTTGGTATACAGTGAAGGGAGACTTACTGTCATTTATGCTCTGTTGTTATAGTTATATATCCTGCCAAAGTTATTCTCTTCTTCAGCCAGTAGTAACATTTGCAGGATGCTTGATGGAAGTGACTGGAATAAAGAAATTAGGAAGAAATGGTGTATAGTGAGGAATACAGAAGGAAGGGGGAAAATAGCTAGAAATGAGAAATGGATAAGAGCCTTGAAGTCAGGAAAAAAAGAAAAAGTAACATTTATTTCCATTTAATTTGAACAGACTGGTTTTAGAGCAGTACAAAGACCTGATTTATATTAGGTGTAAGTTAAGGGAAGGAAGAGTCAGTAAAACATTTTCACTGCTGGGACCAATGCATTTCAAAGCAGCATTGTATGGCATAGACCAGGATGGGCACAAAGGGTGATAGATGACCCAAGGCTGCCAGCTGTGATAGCTCATTCTCCTGCTGACTGATTCATCATGCTCCAATGCGAACTCTAAAATCAAGAGGGAAAATGATTCATTCTTTATTAGCTGGAAGTGAAAAGTTACTTTCAAGAATGATAAATGCTTTGGTCAATATTGCTAAATTTCTTTAGAAAGTACTTGTAGGAAACATGAATGTAATGGAAAAATTCTGATTCAATGCATTCTTGCTTTTCTGTGTTGTTAAATGTAACTTTAGAAGTAACCATCATGAAAAAAAACCATCCTTCAGCAGACTGACAAAGAAAAAGGCCTTGATGTAAAATGTGAAGTTAGCCTGTTAGGTTTTGAAAAGATTTCAAGGTGTCTAGGTGTGACATTTTGTGGTCTTAATCAGATTGTTAGTTTGAATGTTCTGAACAATTACTGAAACCAGTGGGATTCATGTGAATTTGCATATGCACGTTATTCCCTGTAAATGCATCTCATATCTCTAGATAATTTATATTTTTAAAACAACCCAGATCCTAAAGCATATTTATGCATCTAACAATTAATACCTCTGTACTTTGGAAAATAAAACCATTTCTAAAGCCCCTTTTCATGCTGCCTCCTTTCAAGTAATAGTTTTTAAAGTCTAATTACTACTCTAGACAGAATTAAATCAACTACAGACTTCTGAGCAGTTTTGTTTGAGCAGTGTCCATAGACATCTCTCTCAATGGCAATATGATAGCAATGAGTGCCGAAGAAGGATTTACATTCCTGAAACTCCAATAGTTTGTCTAATAATAAATAAATAATAAATAAATAAATCTGGTGCTGAAGCTTGCTTCTGTATCAACAGCTGTACATGTTTCAAGTGTAGACTTGATTCATATTGAATTTTAATTTTTAATAATTTTAAATATGGGTAAGGAACTATTAAAAACATCATACTTTTAAGTGTTTTATTAATATTTGCAACATCTCTGTGCAGAATATATATCTTTTTAAAATATTTCACTGATTCTGCTTAGCTGCTGGTGGCAGCCTTGTGTTAAGGAGCCATGGGAGCTCTTGGCATTTTAAGTGCTGTGTTGATTTAGATCAATTCTGAACATGATGAAACACTTAATTTCCGTCTATGCATTGTCACTATGTTTATTTCAGGCCCTCGTGGTATTTCTGCGCATATGGTCTTTAAATTCCTCATGGAAAAGTAGCTCTTATTCTTGTCAAGAGGAAAGATTATAATAATTGATAATAAAGACAGTGGTTGGAGGCCATGTGTAATGCTTTTAAGTCCTAAACAGTGATTACTCAGCAATGGCACGGTTGGATAAACACACCAAGGCAAAGTCCCTATTGTATAGCAGATGCCAGCAGCCCTTGCCTCCCTGGGCAGGCCTTCCCAGGAAATCTGCACGTCCACGGGTGAACACACATCCTCCTGTGTGGCATAAATTGCCTTTTTTTTATAATCTTTGAGCTGGTTCACCATCTAGCTACTCCCAAGGACCACAAATTCACTTTACTCTGGTCTCCTGGGCCCCTCCACTGTTACGGCAAAGGGTCATCTGCTGGTACCAAATGACAGTCCCTTCCTTTGATCTTGTGTACCCCCACTGCAGCAAAGCCAAGTGGTGGCAGTTTTCTCCAGTACCTGTGGGGAACCTAAGGTACTTGCCTACCCTTGCCTACTCTCTGTTCAGCTCCCTTATGGCTTCAATAGGGAGGGAATATCTCAGCACAATCCTGCCCCTCTGCAGGGCTCTGAACTGGCTTCCTAGGGCAGAGCTGAGCTTTGGGCTGGAAGATGTGGAGCAGCAATTAATTCTCAAAGGCCAAGCTGTTATACCAAAGTATTTCTATTATCAAATACCTAGTAAGCATCCAAGCAGGACTAGGTAGTTGTGCAGAACCTCCTTGGCACGAAACAAGTGTTGTGTGTACACATTTCTTCAAAGCTGAATGGGAAGGTGCTGACTCCACAAAGAGAGCAGCCGTGTATTCTGCAAACATCTGCATAAAGCATTGCCATTATCTACGGTAAATGGATCTTCAGATTCCTGCTAGTGGCAATCATGTTGGTATGTCTGAGCTCTTTGTATCTGCCTCCCTGTAGCTGCAGAGTAAAAGCCACTATCTGTTCCTGCTCTCTACTCTGACAAGTTTCATTAGTGTGAGCAGGTTTTCATCTCATTGGTAATATCACTTGATTTTAAACATGGTATTTCTGAATCACAGTTTAGCAGGAGGTTTTCAAACAAGCATCTAATGAATAATAAAAACAGAAAGATGACAGCTTAAGAATTTCAGCTAAAATTAAACTGGCATTTGTTAAATGTTGTAGCAGTCATTTCATTCAGAAGTCATCTGCCATCTATCCAGGATCCTTGTACATTTTATGCATAATGGAAATGAGATTTAGTTTAACCTTGTCACAATGTGATCAGTTTGTGGCTCTGGGAGCTCAACATATGACACCATCTTTCTGCAGTGCCATTTATTTCAATACAATGCAATTAATAAACCAGCAGTGTATAAAGATGTAATTTGCAGCTCAGATGATAAAAACGTTTTAAAATCTGTAAAGGCAGATGTATCAGTAGATGCTAAAACTCAAGATTTTCTATTTTTTAGAGCTCCATCATAGGTCCTGTATTCTTGTTATCCTATACAACAGCTTTCCAAGTGTCCTTCTTTGTTGACATAATGGAGATAGACTCTTTTATACTTTAAAAAAAAATTTGTATAGAGATATATAAGTATATAATATGTATAAGAATGTAAGTAGCATATAAGTATGTTATTTATAGTTATGTACAGTATTTTGTAGGTACTAAGAATGGAAATAATTATAGGCACAAGGGACATATTGATCTCATCAGGACAGGATTTTGCCCCATCTGTGATGCAGAATGCTGTTAAAGTAATAAGAAAGATTTATATTGAGAAGGAAGCTTGCAGAAAAGTTACATTTCTTTTTTTCTGATGTTCATGAGAGTTTAGTCCTTGATAATGGAATTTTGCCTGACTGCAGGGGAGGCTTGGCAGGATTCTGCAAGCAGGCAGTGGCACTGGTATTCCCAATACTGACTGAAGAGGTTGCTGCCAGGCCACGTGTTAATAAGTAGAGCTGACTCAAGGGACTTGTCATTTAGTAATTCAGTGAACAGAGCAAATTCCTGTATGTCTCCTCTCCATCTCATGCCCGCTTGGTCTGCTCTGTGAAACATGTTGATGACAGAATTGTCTAATGCTCAGAAGTTCTGGTATTTTAAAACATTTGCTCAGGTTTGTGGTGGGGGTAGTCTTCACATTTACTAATGAAAAGAATAGTTAAGAAATAACCTGTGCTTGGAGTATTTGAGGTGGGGAGGGAGAAGATGGGTGTGGGGGGATGTGTTATAAAATAGAGGAAATTTAAAAGCAATCTTGAACAATTTGGTCAAATAAACATTCTAAACCTTTCATTGTTAATCAGAAAATGCTTGGGAAGGATATATGGATGAGGTTTCAAGTAATTAGATTTCAAACACATTCATAGGGTGAAAAACCCCACAAATATATATATTTTTATATATATACACACACATATATATATATGTCCTGCAGGGCTTTGTCCATGCTAGAGATGTTTGTGGACTACTTTAAGCAGATAACATATATGGGAGATATTAATGCTTGAATGTTTATTTAGACATGTTTGCACCAGTTGCCTCAGTTTTCTCCAGGAAGCTTGTTTAGTGGGCCTAGTCTGCTGCTGCAGTGCATGGAGCAATGTCCATCCCTACCTACACAGGCCAGAAACAAAGGGCTCTGGGAGGGCTCTGGTCATGCATGGTTGTGGTTCTAAATCAGTTATTAGACACCTTTAAATAAAGGTGATGATCGTGTTTATATTTTTATTTGGTTAGAAACAAACCCTTGAACAATGTCATCACTGGTACAGCAGAGTAGGACTTGGAGTATGCCATGAGAATGAACAACCAAGGAAAGACAGAGCTTAAAACAGGTTCACAAGTCAAACGAATATGATTCAGAGAAACAATTTTCTGGTGAACAAAAACCTGTAGGATTTCATGATTTATGGATGTAGCAACTACATCAGGAGTTGAAATGTTTGTTTTAGGAAAAGATAGACAAAGAGGGTTTAATAAAACTTTTTACTGGATTAATATAAAGAAAAAATATATATCTTTATAAGATTAAAATTGAATAAATTGAAAGATTTAGACATATACCAGGTAGGATGGTTTCAGTCTTCAAACCTCTGTCTGACAGTCTAAGAAATATCTAGAAGCATGGTTACAGTAACTGTTACCGCTGAGAAATACAGCAGGAGTGGCAGAATAACAGGGTCAGTCCCAGGGTAAACGGACAACAGAGCACTGGGTTTGTGTGCAGGTGGTAGAGGTGAGTGTAAAGCAAAAGGCAAAAACAAGGACAGACAAATCAGTCATGATTTCTGGATGCAGAGTGACACCAAGCAAGGGCATGATAGGAATTATCAGTGGTGTGGAAGTTCCACTTTGTTCTTGCACAGGAAGTAAGGATGAAAAGGGAAGGGAATTCGTGGTTACCCTGCAGTGAAAAACTGCCCAAAAAGCACCAGGAACCTTTTGTCAACATACTACAGAGGCGTTACCTCAGCAGCCAAGTGTTTCTGCTGCACGCAAAAAAAAAAAAAAAAAAAAACCAGCAAAAAAAACACCCCCCCAAAAAAAAACCACAAAAAAACCACCACAAAAAAAAGAGATGAACGGGAACACTTCTGAAAGACACGTGTAGGTAATGAGAGAAAAGACAGAGAGAGTAAGAGAGCAGAGAAAACTGTGTGACCTGCACAGCTGAAAGAGATCTTGGAGGAAAGATATGAATTCTGTAACCTCAGCAGAAGTCTCAGCAGAATGTTAATTGTAAGGCAAAAATTGTCATTTTCTGATTCATTAGCCCAGAAACCATATTTTTATATAATCCACCGGAAGCTTGTCTATTCATGGAACCCAATGACCTTGACATTTATCTTTTTTCTGTTTCACAACCTTCTCCTCCAATCCCCTCAGCCTGTGCCTGTTCTTATAATCTGATGCTCCAATCCCGGAGAATGCTGTGGGTTTCTCCAGTTGCCTGCCTCAGGCTGTCTCGAGAGCACAGCGCGGCCCGGAGAGTTGAAGGCTTGAGAAGAACCCTTTAAACTGGGGATCTGGTGCTTGAAAAGGAATGAAAAAGCGAACCCCGGGGGAAGGGAGATCGGAAGCAGCAGCAGCAGCGTCCACTCTCCGGCCGGCGGCCGGGGAGCCTGGTCCCCTTGCGCTCCCCCGGGGGTACATTCCCCAGCGCTGTTTGAGGCCGCTTAGCTCCATAAATGCCATTTGCATGGGGATAGGATGTAACAAGAGCTGTAAATCACGGCGGAGCGAACTCCTCAGGGGCAGACACGGCGGAGCCGAGCCTCCTCGAGCTGGGGCAATGTGTGAACGGTATCTTTTGTTGGGGGGGAGGACTGATCACAATTAGATGATACTTATCTGGCCCTTTGATGTGTATTTATACAAACAACGTTTTCGTCCGGGAGTTGAGGTATAAAGGAGGGGCTCGCGCTCTCCTACACCCTCCTTCCCGGCATCTCTGAAACAAGGCAGGATGACCAAGGCCCCGTTCTCCGTGGAGTGGTTGTCCCAGAGCAGCCAGGCTCTCAAGAGCCCCACCGAGGGCTCTCCGCACCGAGCATCCCCCGCGGGCCACCGGTCCGGCTCTGGCTCCAGCCCCAGCTCGAGCGAGCGGAGCCGGGAGCAGTCCGGCGGGCCGCGGGCCGGGAGAAGCGGCAGGAGCAGGGAGCACGTGGCGGCCACTCCCGCTGCAGGTAACCGCGGTGTCCGCGGCCGTCGGGACGTCCTGGAGCTCCCACGCCGGGGAAGGAGGGCGAGCGGGCCTGGGACACCCCGGGGCCCCGGGAAGGCACCACTGCGCGGTGGAGAAGGAGGCGGGCTGTCCCTGGGCGTGGCTCACCCTCTCCTCCTTCTCCCCTGTCCCCAGGAGCAGACGGGCGGCCGTCGGGAGCGGGGCAGCCCGTGCCTGAGGAGGGTCCCGAGTGTTCGGGCCCCGAGGAGCCCGGCGGCCGCGGCGGGCGGCGGCTGCGGACGGCGTTCAGCGCCGAGCAGATCAGCACCCTGGAGAGCTCCTTCCAGCGGCAGCAGTACCTGGGCGCCGCCGAGCGCCGGCAGCTGGCGGGCAGGATGCGCCTCTCCGAGGTGCAGGTGAGCGCGGGGGGCACTGGCTGTGCCCTGGGCTTGGGGAACAACGACAACATAGTTCCAATAACAAGATAAAGAGCAAGCTGCGTGCCGTTGTAACCTCGCTTTTTTTCCTCCTCCCCTTGCTTTTCCCCCAGATCAAGACTTGGTTTCAGAACCGCAGGATGAAGCTCAAGCGACAGCTGCAGGAGTTGAGGACGGAGCCCTTCTGCAGCCCCGCTCTCCCTTACGGACCTCAGGGCGGTGTGGTGCCCTTGCCTCTCGCATACGTGGCCCGACCACCACCTCTGCCCCGACAAGGGGCCGCCTCTGAGGGCTTCACCTTGGCTGCTCTGCCCACACCCGCCCTGGACCTCAGCAGCGCCTGCAGAGCACAGCCAGTTGGCTTTTGGGCGGCGCCCTGCTTTGTAGGGTACAGGGATCCCAGAGCTTTCTTGCTGGGTGTCTGACAATCTGATATATGGACTATGACTAAAGAGGATTTGCACTACTGATAGATATTTGGGCTGCCCTTGTCTGTAACTGCCTGGCGGACGTTTTACAAAGACGTGCTGGACAACCTGGACCATGGACTTCAGGCTGCTGCATTTGTAGGCAACTGTAAAACAGGAACAGAGTGGGAGAAACATTAATATAAATGGAATCCTTTAATAAACTTTTTTTTTCTAGCTTTCATGTGAATTCCTTCCACAAGGATTGTAGAACTATTCATTCTGCCCCAAAAGAAATCTCCTCTTCATTAAAGGAAGCATAGACTCCTTATTGTCTAGATTTGTTCTGCCCCTCTGCAATTTACTGAGCATGAGTGCAAAAAGGCATGAATTTCCCCCTGCCTTCTAAAACAGGTATCCAACCCCTTCAGCTATTTCCTAAATGGTATTTTCTGTCATGGGCCTGTGCCTTTAACCAAATATGTGGATACACCTGTTAATTTAATATTGGGCTTGCAATAGTAGCGGAACAGACGTTTTTGTTGGAGACCCTTAAATGACATATTTGTATTATCTTAAGATGTAAAAAGTTGCATATAAGTATGATAATATATCTTCATGCTTTCACATGGAGCCTCAGTAGATTAATAAGGAGGACATCTTGCCAAAACAGGTCACAGAAAGGATCTTGAAATTTTTTATCTACAAAACAGTATCTTGCCATCTCACGTGCAGGTAACGGGGTATGAGGGTGATGATCAAAAAAAATTTACCATTCTAGTGCTGTTTTTCCATAAGTGGCAGTAAAATTCCTTCCCACTGTGCTAAGCACTTTTAAAATTTGAATAATGTTTTAGTAAACTTATGGTCAAAATTGCCTGATTTCAGGCCAAAGAAAGGGCTCTGAGAAGTCATCCTTGACTCATGTCAACATAAGTTGACATAAATCTTTCAAAGTCAATTGTCAACTAACATGAAAAGAGCAATAAATATTTCCACTTTAGAGGTGATCTCGGGGGTTATTGAAAGATTTCCGGCACACTTGTAATCTGAGTTCCTGTAATGAGTGATCTGAAGGTTCTCTGTCAGTATCCTTGAATACACTTCTTTTGTGTACAGGGCCTATCTGCCACTTAAATACATTTGTCTGGTAAAAAGCAACATGTAACATTATGTGCCGCTGCGGGCAGTGGGTTTTACAGACTTTTGGAAGAGTCCTTAATTATTTTGTAATCCATGCTGGTTTTTTCTAGCCTTTTGAGATACTACCATTTGTTTGCAATTGATTCAAATTCCTATTCCATGGAGGCTTATTTCTTTAAGTCAAATATTATTAAACGATTATTTATTTGAAGAAATCTGTTGGACTCCTTCAAATGTCATTAGGAAACTGGAATGTCTCCACAAAGCTCTGAAATGGGGAATATTTTCCTCTTGCTCTAAAGCAATGACGTTTAAAATACCAAACCAACCAAGGCCAATAAATATATAATTTACTTTGAAAAAAGTGTTAAGAGTGAGACTTGACGTGGCTATTCCGTTTTCAGAAGGATAACGGAAGCATTAGGTATTCCCTTTATAATCTTGTATGGCCACAAGTGGAGAACTTCTCTACTGCAAATGCTCTGCTCACCCCATACAAAAGGAATAGTAATAGCCCCTCGTGCTCATAGAGGCGAGAGCGGCGGACTCGGGGGCGAAGGGAGGGAGCTCTGAGGGGACCGATGGGAACCGGGAGTACCCGCAGCATTGCGGGAGCGCCCCAGCCCCGGACCAAATGGGGAGAGGGTGAAAGGGAAGCGAGGACGGGCAGCTGGGCCTGGGGAAAGTGAGAGACAGATGAAAGGGCTCAGGAGGAGAGGGGGAAAACAAAGTGCTCCCACCTGCGGAGGGAAACTCCGTTTCCGTGGGGACAAGGTTTGTGAGGGGGAGGAGGGTGTCGCCTTCTCCCCAACCCAAGGGTAATAAGGGAGAGGCAGGAGCCCTTATCGAGTCCCTGAGTGTTCCTGGTAAGACATCTTCTGGGGCAGCTCTGTCTGGGCGCTCAGCTCCCGGATCTGCCCTCCCGGCCCCCGACGCCAGCGCCGCTGCAGTGCTGGACCACCGGGCCGGGCTGGCCCGTCCGAGGGGGCAGCGGCGCAGAGCCCGCCCCGGGCTGCATCCCCCCTCCCGAGCTCGGCTCGACCGAACGGGGGACAGTTTCCCCTCCGTGCAAAAGTTTATAGCAAGACTAGAGACAACGGGAGCTGCCCAGAGCAACACGTAGTGCTGCGATCCTTGCCATGATTTAAGCCCACGGGGATGGTGGGGTCCACGCTGGGACAGGCGGGGCCGTGGGGCTAAGCGGCACCGGCCATGGGGCAGTCTCGGAGGTAGTGGTTCTGCGTGTGGGGTTGGTGTACGCGGCTCCCCGTGTCCCGGCTGAGGCTGGCAAGGTTTGTGCCAGGGGCGAGGGCTGGTGACGGGGCGACCTATCTCTGGGCGTGCGAGCTGCAGAACGGCTAGAGGCAGAAGCCGGGCTCTGAAAGAGTACTAATGGTCACTTAACATAATGACTCCTTGGCCACTTGTATACTTAGCAAGCACCTGAAATGCCTTGCCAGTGTTTTGGCAGCGCTAGCTTGCAAATATTGCTCCATTTCCTGGCAATTACTCAAATGAACGCAAGAGGTGATGCTCACTCGGCTGAGTGCCTAGTAGTAGCAGATTCTTCCGAATATCTTCATAATAATTCCTCTTCCACCTGCAAAAGGCGGCTTTCTCTAGAAGGTAACTAATACATTCCAATGGTCTAGAAAACTATATGTGAAATCACTTAATTTTTGCTAAAGTGGTCTTTTTCTGTCACTAAAACGTGAATGCAAGATTTTCCTTTTATCTAGGATAAAGAAACTCGAACTTCATGCTTTATTCCCGCATGTTTGACTTTCTCATCCACTGTGTTTAATTCCTGGCAGCAATAAAGGGCCACTGGTGTCAGCGCAGGCTCCCTGCACGCTCGCAGGAGATCGGAGCGGTCCGGCTCTTGCTTCCGCACCACACCCGCCGAGCGCCCCGCAGCAACCTCCGGGCCGCCCCACAGCGCGGCGGGGAGCAGCCCCCCAATTTGTGTCGCACCACAATAAACCCCAGCACCGGAATGCTCTCTGGCAGGACCAAGCGGTGTGGGCAAGCCAGCTACAAATGGGGAGTGGGGGGGGGACCCACAACAACAAATAACAAAAAGGCCGAGGCGATTAGCTGGGGAGGAGCAGCTTAAGGAGCAGCTTAGTGCTTCGGGGGGTGAAACTGTCGGAATCCCCGGCCCGACGATTCTCGAGGAAGAGGAGGAGGACGCTGTATAACCTGGAAACTGGGCTCCCCGGGGAGGAAAAGGGGATGGGAGGGGAAAAATTGCCAGAACGCTAACTTCAAAGCCTTTGTCCCCTGTAGTGCGTGAGCGGAGGGGGAACAACCTGATTGAATTAGCACCGCGGGGTGGGGGAGCCGCCGGCAGGCGCGCGCGGTACCGCCCCTCCCAATTTGGCTAGAGCAGCCATCGGGGGACTGGGAATAGGATCAGGGTATATCACCCCCCCGCAGCTCCCAGACACGGTGGAGCCACTCCAGGGACCTCTTTAAAAACCAGATGAAGTTATTCGGTGTTGTGTGCTAATCGAGAGAGATCTCGCACTGTCAGGCCATTACATCTAATTGCTGCCCATTATCTTTTTCTTTGATACGCAATTAGATGACAATTAACTTGATAAATCCCACCGAGGCGGAGGGAGAAATAAAGAGGAGAGACCTCTTGGTCTTGACGCGTTCCTTGTGTAGACTTTACTACTTTTCCTTTATAGCTGTCAAACTTCTAGACTTCGACCTGGTGTTACCCTGTAATAGTACTTAGTAGGGAGATAATCCTACCGTCTCTTTGGTATTCAGGCAGGTTAAGTGCTTTAGTTCTTATTTCAGCTCTTAATTATTCTGCCTGGACACTTCTGAACAACTGTGGAGGTGTTACAAGTCCTCAGGCAAGGTAGCAATGGCGTGCATAGAAATTCAAGTGCTAGTTTGTTTCGAGCTAACTTGTACTTATCTAGGCGCTTTGACCATTAGTTCTGCAAAGAACACAGAAATATTTCCCTGATTTTTTTTTTTTTTTTAATGTAAAGTGAGTGTTTGCTCCCACAGTCGCTGAATAGGAGTATCTGGGCTTGCAGCGTGTGAGTCGGGAGGGAAGAGGCTGCCGGGTGAGTCAGTAGCATTTGTTATTTATTGTGTGTTAGCCCGTATTGTTCCCGTGGGCAAAGGAGCGCCGGGGTGATGGCACTGTTAGTGTTCACAGGTACTTCAAACAGAAAAGCATCTATTCCGAAACAATCGATCTCGTTGATGCCTAATTGACTATCTAATAGCACCTATCAGGACATCAAAGGAGGAGCTGAATAACCGAGTTAGCATTTCCAAACGAGAACAGCGGAGGGTACAAACAGCCATCAGCTATCCCACCGGCCGGGAGCTCAGCCTGCGCCCTGCGGCTGGCTAAGGGCATAGGATTCCTATGGTCCTGTCTGGAGCAGGGCAAAATATCTTAACTACACTTTTAGCCATGTAAAACCCTGCTCCCTACAGTAATTAAGCTTGCTTACTTCTGAAGGGCTGCCACACTTCCCCAGGCTGTGATAAATGCTATGATAGAAGGGAAGTTTTGAAACATGAAGATCCACCCAATTATGGTAGGACTGTTC
Source organism: Platyrinchus mystaceus (assembly GCA_035041135.1). Lineage (NCBI taxonomy): Eukaryota > Metazoa > Chordata > Aves > Passeriformes > Tyrannidae > Platyrinchus > Platyrinchus mystaceus. The sequence goes on along the minus strand of JAWWLV010000180.1, from coordinate 20,712,756 downwards.
TTTTGTTTGCCAAAATGTGGCCACTTTTTTCTTAAGTTTTCATGCACTATCACTGTGATGGTTTGTTGAAGGCCTGGGCACACCAGCAGCATTCCTGGAAAATACAAGTACTTCAGCCTCTAGCAAACGGTAAACTTCTAGTACCTGGTGCAGGAGACACTGCAGCCTGGACAACAGGCTGGACCTTCCCTACCATAATACCTTCGTGCTGCAGAACTGCTGCAGCCGTGCCTGTTCTCATGGGTTTATACTCTGTGTGTGCACAAAGCCCCAGATGAAATATTCCCATGCATAGCAGTGAGATAAATCTACCATTTGTCCTTATGAGTCTTGTGGAGCTCACATGAAAAGAGCATTCTGTCCTGATGACCTTAGCTGTAATTACCACATCATGGCATTAGTCTCTGTACCTAAATTTAAGGGTATCATACTGAGTTACAGGAGTGCAGAAGTTAACAGTCAATTTCTTGAAGTAGCAAACATGTTTCTTATCGTTTTAAGGCTTATGTACAAAGGTAGAATGATTTTAAAATGTGATTTGGTGAAATGGGTCCACTGTGTTCTTAATATAAAACATGAAAGAAAAATATGCATATTTTGCAATATTCCAGTATTCCAAAGTTCTGAGTATACGGAATTCTATATGAAAGGACATCATTTTCCATAAAACTTAGATTTATTTTTGATCATGGTTATATATCGTACCAACTGAATGCTGTAAAAACTTCAAGTAATACAAAATAATTGAGGTAAACTTGTGTCTCTATATTTCTGCAAGGCAAGGGGAAGATTTAACTGCAGCTGCAGGGCCTCTATCCACCCAGAATCCAGGGTCATTAAAGTTTTCAAGTTTCTCAAGCTGCCACCTCTTTCTGATGGGAGTTACAATAGCCACATAACACCTTCCACACTTTTCCCATCTGTTCCAGGGTTTTGTGGTCCACAGATGCAACTACTTTCATCTGGAGTGGGGGGGACTGTAGAGTTGGGTATAAATATCTTGCTAAATTAGCAATTCGGATTGGAGTCTAATAAAAACAAAAACTCAGTTTTCACTGACTTTCAGCAAACGGTGGGACAGGTCAGCTGCTTTCCTGCATTTTCAGCCAAGTGAGAAGAGGAAATGGCAGCAGCTCTTCAGGGTTAATAAGTTTCCTTCTATAAGAGGTGTAATATATGAATGCCAATGTTGGTCTCTTTGGACACAGAACTGAATGGTCATCTCGTGTCTGGTTTAATTTCGGCAGCTGATGAAGTGTCTCTTTGTGAATGGTAGTCACTGGATGTCTCTGAGTGCCCAGGTGAGGGGACTGCAGGGCATGGGTGACCCAAGAGTGCCTGACTTGGTGTAGGTTTCTTCTGCTGGAGAAATGGTGGGGAAGACTGCCCTGGTGGAAGTGTTTGGGGGGCTTGCTGGTAGCTGTGTGCTCAGTTTAGGAGCTCCTGAATCTCAGTGGTTTTCAGGTATTACCTCTAAGCTTGTTTCTGGTGAGGCAGTCAGGCTCTGCAGATAATGCACGATGCTTTACAAAGGACAACTTATTGTGAATGTATTTATATGTGGCAGAGCATGAGTTTCGCTGCTTGGACTTGTCCACACATAGGATTATTTAGAAGTGTCTGTTCTGAAATAAGATGGAAATTAAGTATAATGAAGCATTTGCTTCAGAAAAAGAGGGACCACACACAGGTGGAATAGTTCAGGAACAGTTATTCAATCCTGAAGTTATTAAAATTAATGTGCAGGCACTTAGTTCTTTTAGGGGACAGTGAGTGACCTATCCCTGCTTGACTGAAACGTGTCTAAGGTTTATATGTTCCCCTGTTTTGCCTGGGTCAGTGGCACTCACAGGCACATGATTCTGAGCCAGTGTTGGAGTTTGGTCTCCAGCTGTATTCAGCTGCTTGGACGTTTGCACGGGCTTGTGTGTATCAGCCAAAATGACAGTCTTGTGCCAGCATTAAGTGAACCTCCATTAGTGGCTGTACCCAACACCCTTCAACGAGCAGGCCAAAACTCCCTGTTGGGGCCGAGGCAAGAAGAGCCTCCCCCATCCCTGCTCTTAGCGGCTGATATTGCAAGGAAAGCTCCAGGAGGAATCCAGCTCCTGGGCTGTGGGCTTGGTTAGGTGTTTGCATTGCTCTGGTGCCTGCGTTTTATCCCTTCCCTGGGGCCAGTGTAGGGATAAGCTGCCTTTGTGGGGTCGGGAGGGGTCGATAACTGTGCTGTCCATTCCTGCGGCCATGGACTTACTGGAACACTTGAGACAATGAAAATGGGTAGCACGAATACAACTTTTTTATCGCAAATGATTTTGTATAACAAACTGGGGAGTTGGTTTGGTTGGGGTTTGGTGTGGGAACCTAGATTATTGCTGTGTTTTAGAAAGAAACAAGTTCCTGTTAGACCCAGGCTTACAGTGCCCACGCCTTTAGGTTGTGCAGCCCAGCAGGAACTCTGAGGATTTTGGAATCCTCATTGAAACTGGGGTCCTGTCAGTGCATTTACCCAGTTACAGGGATGGCGATCGCTTCCACTTGTCTTCAGGAAGCCTCAGGGGTTAGACTACGTGTTATTCAAGTGTCACCACGGCCAGTGCAGTCGTGGTAGGTGCAGTTTTTTCATTAGCGTGGCTAAAAGCCCAGTAGAAACTGAACATAAGAAGAACTCAGAAGACGGGCTGAGTTGCCGAGACGCCCCTTTCCCCAACCAAGCTTTGCTGGGGGGTGTCTTGGTGTCCTCCCTGCATTACAAGAGCATCGTCCTTCTTGGGAAGCGACATGTGGATTGGTATAGTATGAAGCTGATGAGGTGCGAGCTCCGCTGCTCACTTAGTGCTTTGATCTCTAAACGATCTGGGAGATGGGTTGCTCTTTCTGGCTAGACAAACGGCGCCAAGTTCAAGCTGAGAAGGCCCGCAGCCCTGCTAACCCCTAGCCTGGCTCTGGTCCCCGGCAGTGAGGGCTTAGCCTCAGGGAAAGGGACTTCTTGATACCGCCTCCTCCACGGCTTTTCTCATGGAGACCGGTCTCTGCAGCTCCGTGATGAGCAGTGCCCGACGGCGGGGCTGCCAGGTCCTGCCCGAGTTTCGTTATCCCTCATCCCGGCCCCGATGGTGTGGACCGGGTCGTCTCGCGGCTGGTTTCGGGCATATGTGCAATGTGAGACCCGGTGACCGAAAAAGGAGCGAGTAAAACCGCGCTGTTACCGGCACCCACGGTGTCTTCAAACGCCTGTTTGCGGGGCTGGGCCTGCCCGTGCCCTGCCCTCCAGGGGAGAGGGACAGGTTTACACTTCAAGGGGGTCTCCCCGGCCCCGCAGACACGCTGGAGCCAGGGGCTGTAGACATTTGCCAGACGTGTGAACTTTCCTCCTCGCTGGTAGCTGTTATCTCTGCTCGATTCCCACTTTGATGTGTGTTCACACTTAGGGACTACCCCGCCCGGGACCGGAGCGCCCATATAAGAGTGGGCTGAGGCCTCCGGTTCTCCAGCCCGTCTCAGCCATGAACCAGACCCAAATCCCTTCGGCAGAGACCAAGTCCCACGGGGTCAGGCCTCACATCTGCTGTGCGCCCCCTCCCCGCGCCCCGACCTCGCTGGGCAGCACACCCCTCCTGGTCAGAGCTAAGCCCCGACGGGGCGGCCCGCAGCCGAGCCAGCCCGCGGACAGCGAGCCCTGCGCAGCGGAGCGGATCCCAGACGATACCGGAGAGACCACCGAGTCGGACCAGTCGGAGTCAGGTGGGTGAGGATGGAACAGAAGGGGGGGGAGGGCGGGCTGGGGACACACACGGGACCTCGACCCCCGTAATTGCAACGGCTTGTCAGGGCTGAGGGGAGGCGGAGGGACTCCCCAGGCCGGGAAAGAGGCCTTATCACTGCCCCTTCTCTCCTCCTGTGCAGCCCCCGACAGCGGCTGGTTGAGCGCCGACGAGTCCTCCGGCTACGAGAGCGAGAGCGCGGAGCGCTCCGCGGCGGCGGGCGGGACCCGCGAGCGGCAGCGGCGGGCGCGGACCGCCTTCACCTCGGCGCAGGTCTGCCGCCTGGAGAAGACCTTCCAGCGCCAGAAGTACCTGGGGGCCACGGAGCGGAGGAAGCTGGCGGCTGCCTTGCAGCTCTCGGAGATCCAGGTGAGTCCCGCAGGAGGCGGATCTTTCCCGGCCCCGTAGGGCAGGAGCAGCAGTCAGGGTTGGCGGTTTCGCTTCCGTCCTCCCTGCGATGAAAAGATGTAGCGCTCTTCAGCTGAATTTAGCAGGGCCTGTGGTGCTTCTCGGGGATTAACAAGTTATACTCCAGGAAATCTGGGGCAATTCCTCCCGGGAAGGCATTAAGGTTTCTTTATTTCTTAAATAAGGCATACTGTCTAAGCGATCCGCCTAGACCTTGCAGAGCTCATATATGGTCTTAAAGACTCTTGACTGATTAATATCGCTGAACACTGGCACACTTCCCCTCTGCATGCCGCAGGTCCTCAGCCGTCGGTTAAGTAGGGCAAAAGAATTAGTCCAACTCTTGTCAATTCCAACTGAAGCAAAATGGCAAAAGCAGCTGAGATACGGTTGTTCATAGTTTGCACGTCATTTTTAAGCAAAGACCCTGATTTGTCTTCTCCATCCCTTCATCCCGTTCTTTTTGTTTCTCAGATCAAGACCTGGTTTCAGAACCGGAGGATGAAACTGAAGAGGCAGATACAGGACCACCAGCACAGCCTCGTGTCTCCTGCTCCACTCTACAGCTATCCCACGGGGACCTCACCAGCTCTGTTTCAGGATGGTTTCCACTACACCTTTGCTCCCCAGCACCAGAGACTCCTGCCTTTTACCCCGGTGCCTGCTGTGCAGTTCAGCTTCTCCTTTCCCAGATATGATGCATCTCAAAGCACCTACCACTTCATGGCAAATGAGCTCCCGTACTATCATCAACACTTTCTTCCTCATCACTCTTTCCATCCAGTTATGCAGAACAAAATGGACAGTCAGTGCCACCTTGTATATGCATTATAGTGAAAAAGAAATGGGACAGGCAGTAAAGGGGAAAAGCATTGTATACTGTAATGTATTTTGTGCTCCAAATCTCTAGTCTGATTTCGAAGAATATGTCTTTATTATTTTAAGTTGGATGTGGACATGAAAAAATTTATATTTTATAATTAATATTAAAAGTTATTGGATGCATTGCCCCTTCTACTACTTTGTTGTTTCATAGTTTATTAATTTTTTAAAAACTGGTATACTGAAAGGAACCTGCTGAAGTGAAAATGGAGAGAGAAATGCAGTAGTAGAAACATGCTTTTATTAAGTTTAG